>JAMAKP010000074.1:76671-210609 GCA_023628455.1 Chaetomiaceae sp. B2702
GCGCTGCCTCCCCGCGCGCGGGGGGGGGGGGCGGCCCCGCGCCGCGGTCAGTGCGCGAGAGGTTGGGAGGAGTGTTGTTTGAGGGTAGGACGGACGGTAGGAGGCGAGACGGAAAAGGAGAAAAGAAAAGAGATATTGAATAGGCGGATCACTGCGGGCAAAAAGTGATCATAATGAGGTGAGAATACCTTGCTTAGACTTCGCGGGGTGGAAGTAGCCGTTGCCTGCTGCCATCTATCTGTATTTGTTATTGTCTGTTAAGAGTATATATACCCCACATTCGCTTATTACAAGCACTCACTTTCCTATTGTAGTAGTTAAACCTCATCTCTCGCGCTGGAACCCGCTCGGTTGTGAAATTGCTGTTGAGATTATATCACCTCTGGAATGACGATTCGATCAGGCTCGACCGCCGCCCGCGTGGAGGAACCGGAGACTAGAGAGCTGCTTCCATCATCTGTTGCTAGTTGCTAGCAGCTTTAGATTTATGAGAAGATGCGGGAAGAAGTAACAAATGAAGGATTTGACGTAGCTCGTGGTCGCATTGTTTGTCGAAGACAGTAACTGTGTCAAGATGATGGATGGGCCTGGCTGGGTTGGCAAGAACGGTGGTTACGAAAACACTCTCAACTCCTGCACGGAAAAAAAGGATCAAGACAAAACCAAGCAGAGAGCGACGACAAAGAAAGAGGAGGCGCAAGAACCGCTTGTGGGGTATTATATGGTAGTAATCTATGTATGAAGATTATACGATGTATGAACAATAAGCGGTTTCCTCCTCCTACACGCATGTCAAACTAGCTAGCTGCAGACACAGTTCCGCCCTCCGCGCTGTAAAAGAGATGGAAACGGATATACCTCGAGAACGCCGGCCCTATGCATATGCCCATGATATGTGAAAAAGGGATGGAAAACAAGGGAAACAAGGGAAACGCTATGCCCGCCCGGCAGCGGCTCAAAAGATCAACAAATGCCCGTCCGCCCCGTCCATAAAGCAAGCAAACACATTGTCCCACCCAGCCAGCAGTCTCCACAACCGGATGTCGGCCGGCCGCAACATTATAAGAAACCCCCATTCCTCTCGCCATCACCGGCAGTCCTCGCTCTCTCCAACGTCCCACCAAACACCCCGCTTTCTTCCCCGATCTCAGCGTTACTACCACCACTAGTGGTATCCCTCCTCGTCACTGTCGCGCGTCTGGGTGCGGTACCACCACCACTACCACCGCCACCGCCAAATAACCCAGCCAAACCCAACGTATGGCTCAAACTCCTCGCCCTGCCCCTTAACCCCCCACCATTCCCATTCCCATTCCCATTCCCATCATCTCCATTCTCTCCAGCAGAAGAAAACTCCGCGCCGGCGCTGATACTACCCCGTGCCTGCCCCTGATCGGCCCGAGGCAGCGCCACAAACAAACCCCCCCTCAACCCCAATCCCAACCCAGACCCAGACGCAGTTCCGCCAGTAGCCCTCCTTCTCGACCCCAGCCCCGTCTGTGACGAGTGGTTCACACCACCACCACCACCGCCGCCGCCGGCGGCTAGCGACAGACTGTTGTTATATCCGTGGCCGTGCCCATGGCTTCCGTCAAGATTGCTCGAAAACTTATCCCCCACGACGGCACTTAGTGTCGAGGAAAAGGGCGAGGGTGAATAAACGTGTGGCTGGAGGCGGGAGGAGCTTGCTGGTGCGCGCGGAGTGGTCGGTCTTTCGGAGGAGGCGAGGAGGGAGATTCTTGGTGGGGTTGTTCCTGGGATTGGTTTTGTTCCAGTGGATGATGTTGTCGCGGTGGTGTCCGAGATGGCGGCTGATGAGGGTACGGCGGAGGGGATTGAGTCTGAAGAAATGGTGTGACGGCCTGGGGAGGGGCGGGTCGGTTGGCGGCTGCTGCTGCTGCTACTGTTATTGTTGTTGTTGCTGTCGTGCCAGGGGTTGCTTAGGAGGGGTGCGTCTTCGTGGGCATCCTCGTAGTAGTCGTCATCATCGTCGTCGAGGAGGTGTGGCTTTTGGGAGGGTGGACCGTGGGGAACTCTTGACGATGGGAACCCCGAGTCGGAGATCCCTGATAGGGGTCTGTGGATGGCGCTAGAGAAGCTGACGCGAGGTGTCCGTGATGATCCTGGGGATCTCGCTGGGTTGTGGTTATGATGCGGTTGAGGTGGTGTCGGGGGCGCGGCTCGGTCCTGCTCGGCAAGACCGATGGTTTCCTCGATGCCCTCGGCATCGGATAGCGTGGCCTCGTCCTCGTCGTCCTGCCGCGGCCTGCCGCTGGTGATAACGAAGACGCCGAAGAATGTGAACAGGCAGCCCCCGACGAATTTGACAGCCTGTTCGCCGGTGGTGCGCTCAAAGTCGCGGTAGAGGACCGCACTGCCAATGATTACGCATAGTGTGAAAAGGACGAATTGGACCGGGATGACCTGCGTGGACTCGAAGCGCTGGAGCGCCTTGTTTACGTATCGAACCTGCATGATGGCTGTGAAGAGGAGGACGAACACTAGGACATAGGTCACGGGCGTGGTAAATGCACCGAGCAGCGTTGACGAGAGCATGGAGGACACGCCCTTCGTTGAAAGGGCCGTGTAGCCACCTACCAATATCTGTTAGCTCTGGCATCTCCTCGCTTCAGCAAGTACATACCGAAAAGCCCCACGAGGCCGAGATCGATCAGGATAGTTCTATGGCCATACCGCGGGCTCAGCCACATGAGTAGCGCGATCAGGCCGCAGGTGACGCCCAAGTAAATTTCGAATTCCATAGTCGTGATAGCATCCCACACCTCGTGCGGGCCAAGCTTGGTCTCCTCGGTCTTTGCGCTCAAGACGACCGTCACGGCCCCCGTGATAGCAATGATGACGCCCCAGAAATCCCGCTGGCGGAACACCTCGTTGAAAAAGATGGGTGCGATTACACAATTCGAGACAAGCGCCACGACACCGAGCGGACTGACGATGGAGGCCGGGGCAAAGCCATAGGCCAGGAAGTTGCCCATCTCGCCGACCGTAATCAGCACTTGGCCCAGCCACCAGTAGGGATCCTTTAGGTACGTCGAGGCAGCTTTGTCCTTGTCCCCATCGTCTGCGGAGTCGTCTGACCGGAACGACTGCGTGAGGGGGTCGGTTTCGGAGGAGGCGCGGAGGTCATCGTCGCTGTATGGTGTGTCATAATCGCTGTATGGTGCCCCATTCGAGTTCCCGTCGGAATCACCGTTTGTCGCTGCCGCAGCGCCATACCGTCCAGTACCTGCTTGGCCCTGCGAAGCTGTACTCGCATTTTTCAGTGCCTGTCTCGCCCGCTCCCGTATCTGCACCTTCTTCCGGTGGAGCCGGAGATGTGCGTATCGCTGGACATTGAGGGCCAGGGCGATCAGGACGTTCCCGCAGATAGCTGTGATGATGCCGATCAGACTCGACCAATTTTGAAGCTCGTCCTCCGGGTCGCTGCCGTCGCCATCGGATAGCCACGCGCGCTGGGCCAGGTCGGGCCGAGATGGAGATGGAGGAGGGAGATGCATGGCTCCCGTGCGATGTGGGGATGCTGTGTCTACGGCACGGTGGTCGTCGTCGTCCTTGAAGAAGAACAGGCGCGCCGGTGTCGCAGTTCGGGATGGCAGGTCATCGGCGCCGGGCGAGGTAAATCGTCCGGTGTGGTCAAGCACGCGCTGTGGTGGTGTGGTCTGCTCAAGTATGCACTTTGAGCTCTGCGCTGCAACGAGTACACGGCGGGGAGATCATTGAGGAATAGGAGCGAGCGCAGGGAGCGAGGTAGTCTCGTAGAACAAACAGCCGAATGGTGGTTTTTTTTTTTTCTTCTTTCCTTCTTCTTCAGAATTGCAGATTGCGGATTCAATAGCGCAGGAAGAACGATGGAGAGCTAATTATGGATCCTCTTCGCGATCCGGCGTGTTGGTTTGTGCCGCTTGGAGACAGAGGCCGACCCGAGCAAGGCGCCTGGCCGCTGCGAGCTTGGGCCACGCCGGGGCTTGGCGCCTCACTTGGACTGACTGCAAACTGCCATATCAGCATATGTATAGATTACAGCACACATACGATACCTTATGCAGTTAACCAACATCTGATGATTCATTTGTAGTGGAACGTTTAGGTATGTATAGAAGTATGTACAGAGGTACCTATGTACTGCAGAGCATATAGATAAATTGGAAAAGGACCGGCTGTACATTGCTGTGCGTCAATATGACCCATTTTCATCACACACCTCTACAAGAAGGCTGCTTAAATCCGGGACTCAACTGCTGCGTTATTACCGAATGGAGCGCACACGAGGAGACTGGGTTTTTGCAAGTCGTGAATTTCCCGTTGCTTGCCGAGCATCCGGAGTGGAGATTAAACTGATGACCAACCAGACCCCTGCGCTGTTCGTCAGACTTGGCAAAAGTCCAAAGCTCCAGCAAGGTCGGCCCATTGGCGATCCTATGATCCTGTGACGCAAGGGTTCTCATTCGCAATTCTTCGGACAATTCTCTGTTCCCGGTCCACCCTACTCTCGCGTCTTGACTGTGATTCACAACGTTTTTACATCGACGAAAGACACAATTGAACAATTGCCAATAATGTTGTATTTTGGCAGGTGAGGATTAAAAGTGTTACTAGAAAGATTAAAGCAGCCACCCAGCTGAGTAGAGAAATGTTTTTTTGTTGCACCGCCCAGAAGCGCAAGTGATCCCCAAACGCCTTACAGAGTCCTCAGTTGTAGAGTCCTCAAGCCCCTTTTCCCCCCAAGAACCGTTTGCCCAAGCCGTTTGCCCCAACCATTTGCCCCAAATCCAAACTTTTAATGTCCATCCAGTTCCATAAATTTTTTTTTCCCCTCTTCCGCCTCCTCACGTCATGTACAACTCCCACTATCAGTGGTCTGACCGGTCTGATCGAGCGAAAGAACGACGTCGCCCACATGGCGCCGTAAACGTCCTGCCCAATCCCATCCACAATGGCTCCTCTACGGTAGCCGAACCCTCCTGGCTCGTAGCCCACAGCTTCTGAGCCGCCATGCACTCGTCAAAGTGCGCGGTAAACTCCTCTTTGGAGTAGAACCGGTCCCGGAGTTCCAGGTGGTCGTCCGAAAAGTCGGACTCAAAAGCAAGCTGGCACCCCTTGCACGAGACGCCAGCCTGGGCCTCGCCGGAAACCCGGTCGAGGAACGGCAGGCTTGTCGCCGCTTGAAACCTCAGAGTCAGTGAGTCGGGCCACCGGCTGACGGCGGCCTCGGGGTCTTCTACCCCGTTCTCCCGCAGCGAGTCGAGCGCATGCCGCACGGCCACGATGCGCTTGCGGCTGTCGGGGAGCGTGTGCAGGACCGGGAGCCTCCGCTCGAGCGTCCCGGCCGGCACGCCCGTCTTGTCGGCCACCCGGGACAGGTGGCTGACCTGCATGTCGGGGGCGGAAGCAATGCAAGTAAGACAGCAACGCGTCGCAGTCGGCAGGAAGAAGAAACCACCAAACGAAGGGCACAGGGAGCAATTCTGGGTGGTAAGGGCAGAATAGACATCCAGGACGTCTACGTGGGATGCGAGGCCGGTCCGTAAAAGCACGCAGAGACACTCGAGCGCGTGGGCACTGAGATGGCGGAATTCCCGGATGGACGCCAGGACCTCGCGGGTGGTCCGGTTGACATGGCTGAAGCGCACGGCCGAGCTGACGTCGAGCTCGAGGCAGACGAGCGACAGGATTTCGAAGGGAAGGCGTCCAAGGCGGCCGACGTCAAAGTCGCGGGCCCGGCCGAAGGGCTGGAAGACGGAGGCGCGCACGGCGTCGTGCTGGCTGGGATGCACCGTCACGACGGGCAGTTCGAAGTCGCCTCGGGTGTAAGTTGTGACGCCGAGGATAGCGTCGGCATCCCGGCTTGGCGCAGGGCCCGCCGCGGTGGTCTGAGTGGGTTGTGATGATGCCGCCATGATGGGTCACAATTTTTTGTACAACAAAAAACCAGTTGAAACGTGGTGGGAATGCAAAAAGAAAAGGAGTAAGAAGAGTGTTGCCCCTGAGAGAGCAGAGGGATGATGAAATCATTTCAACTAAATATGTACAAAGAAAAGTAAAAAAAAAAAAAGGCCATCAGAAACTTGGAATGCGGGGACTCAAGGTTTGTCATGTCCTCGTGACATGTCGAACGTCCTAGGATGGCGATGCCAAGGACCCGCCTGCGCTCTACCGCTCCTTACCGCGCTTCCAGAGCGAACTGTCCGGTGACCAGAAAAGACCCACTGCGGGGCGCCGCCAGGGGCTCCGTAACGCGCCAAGTCGTGCTCTAAAGGTGTCACGATCTCGCCATCGCCAATCGCCGGATTAGCGCATCCCCCGTGTTGCGAGTCTGGACGCTGGAGCCAAGTCACACTGCGGCCCCTCGGACAGCAAATTTGGACAATTTATGACCACACAAAACTCGGGAAAAGTCAAATTTTACATAATGTCCGACGACGACGCATCTAATAATAGCAACAATAGGGGAAGCAGCAGTCAGAGCAGCAGCAGTCAGAGCGGCAGCAGCAGCAGCAGCAGCAGTAGTAGGAGCCACGGCGACAGCAACAGCAACAACAACAACAACAACAACAACAACAACAACACCAACAAAACCAACCCCTTTATTCGTTTCAAGCATCACGTCGACGCCAACATCCACGCCGGACTCAACGCCATCACCAGCGTCATCCGTAGCGCATCCTCCGACACCACCGCCACCCCTCCTCCCACCCCGTCTTCCACCCCTTCCAGCAGCAACACCAGCACCAGCAACAGCAACAGCAACAGCACAATGCAATCCCACCACCTCTCACACCCCCTCCGCCCCCCGCCCGACGACAACCCCGGCCACACCCTCCCCGAAGCAGACCTCGCCTGGCACCGCTTCCTCACCCGCTCCGCCTACTCCCCGCTGCGTCTGCACCTCCAGCACCACCCCGGCGACGGGCATGACGAGGGGCATGGCCAGCACCAGCAGCATGGCCAGCAGCAGCAGGCGTTCCTCGTCAACCCCTGCCCGCGGGACCTGCCCGCCGAATGCAGCGCGTCTGATTTCGGCTGGCTGGACGCGTTTGAGGATCTCATGCGGGTGAGTTCCGGGCTGGGGCGGATGGATCTGCGAGCGCGGGCGAGGGAGGAGCGGGCGTGGGCGGCGGAGTTGGAGGGGTGGGGTTGGGGATCGGGATCGGGATCGGGATCGGGTTGGGGAGTCCCGTTGGGAATGGGTCATCATCATCATCAGCAGCATCCCAATGGGATGGGCGTGGTGCTGGGCTCTACGGGCATGGGCATGGGCATGGGCATGAGTATGCTGGGCATGAGGGAGGCGGCGTGGCTGGAGCGGATGCGGAGTCGGGGGATGAGTGAGGTGTTGTTTCCGGTGTGGGATGCCCGGTTGGGGTATCGGTCGCCGAGGACCGTGGAGGAGTGGGCTGAGCGGAGGGAGGTGGAGGAACGGAGGGAGAGGGAGGCCGGCAGGGTGTGGGAGGAGCTTTTGGGGGAAGGGAGGAAGGCGGTCGAGGAGGGCCGGAGGGAGGTTGAGAGAGAGGCTGGGGCGTGGGCGGAGGAGGTGAAGAAGGAGATGGATGCGTGGAGGGATGCCCGACATGAGAAGGCCACGTCGTTCTTTGATGGGATTGGCGGCTTGGTGAGGACGCTGGGCAAGGTGCTCGAGGACGAGGCCAAGGCGTTGCAGCGGTTTGGCAAAAAGGACCAGGACGCCCGAGAGCGCAAGGATGAGACTCCCGTTGACAAGGAAACAGATACGCCCAAGCCTGCTCCGGAGACGGAGCACGATTTGTACTCGGCCGTCCAGTCTACCTTCCACGAGTCGGAGCGGTCGCTGTCCAATTTCTTCAAGTCAATCTCCGAGGGCTGGCGCGATGGTGCTCGGTCAGAGGCCAAGCCCGTCTCGCCGCCCAAGATCGAGACTACAGAGGTTGTTGAGGACGGCGTCACCAAGAAGACAACCAAGAAGGAGTTCGCCGACCAGCAGGGAAACACCCACTCCAAGATTGAGACTACGTGGACAGACGAGAACGGTCATGTTATCATGAGGCAGGTACACAGCTCCATAGGCCGTTCCGAGCACTGGGAGAAGACGATCGACAGTAGCCCGGCAAAGCAAGACAAGGAGGCCACTGATGAGCCAGGGGAGCAAAAGAGAGAAGGCGGATGGTTCTGGAAGTGAAGGCCGTGTAAGACGAGGCTTGACTGATCAAGAAACACCCACCCACCCCACTCAGTCATTGTATTGACTCCGCTCTATACAAGATTGACTCACGAAGTAATAAATGGTTTGTTTTCTTTCTTTCCCTGGAGCATGGAGGACAGCCAAGTCTATAGCAACTTGCACATACATACATGTAGCAGAGTCCACTGTGACTTACTATCCTTGATAGGTACCTACCTAGGTACATAGGTACATACATGTACCAATGGAGCACTTTATGGCACGAGTCACGAGGGAAAGCCAAGTTTGGCTTAACGTTACTCCGTACAAGTTCGGGCAAAAAGCACAGTGACGTCTTTTGTGGGCCCGCGGAGGAGGGGCACGTGGGGACGCATAACGTTCGGGCCTTGGGCGATCCACATATGGATCGCCAGGATAGGAAGTTTCGAGAAAACAGGTCCAAGCAGGTCCAAGCAAGGTCTAGACAGGTCCGAGACTCCCCATTACACACAGCGCGGTAGACTGGCAGTGACTGGGTATAGCCATGATCTCACAAATCCATCTACACGTGTACATACACCTATTTCGCGCGCATAGTCGCCTTCTTCTTCCGCATCATCCGCTTCCTGACGATGATCTTCGTCCTCATCGCAAGTTTCTCGTCGGCCTTCTTCTTGCCCTCCTTCGAAGACGGAGCTTCTTGCTTGCGGTCATTCTCCTTCTTGCCCTCGCCCTTCCCATACGTCTTCTTGTTCCACTCTTTCCCTCGCTTCTCGTCCTTCCCCTTGTTCCACTCCTTGCCCTTGTCCCACGTCTTGTTCCCTTTGCCCCCCTCCCAATCCTTCCCCCTCGCACCCGCAGGCCTCTCCTCCCGTGGCAGCCGCGACTTCTCTTCCATCTGCCGCCTCCTCTGCACAACGTTCGCATTCTCAATCGCAAACTCGACAATCAACCGCTGCGTCTTGCCAGCATCGTTCTTCATAGCATGCCCGTTCAGGTAGCGCAGACCCATGAGTGCCCAACGATGGGACGAGTACTCGATGAACCCGTAGCCGCGGCTCTTGCCCCCGCCAATCTTCTCGTCCACCTTGGACCCCTGGCTTGTCTCAAACACAATCTTGGCCTGGGTCACCACGCCCTTGCCCTTTAACTTTCTGCGGCGTTCCGCTTCCTTGTCTTGGTCGCCGCCGCGGGCGTTCTCTTCCTTGGAGAGGGGTTGACGGCGCCCCTCCTTGACGTCCTTGGCGAATCCGACGACGGCTTCACGAGCGAGGGCCTTCAAGCCCTTCGAGTCGAGGTTGGATGGAAGGTTGCGGATTGCGAGGCGCGTCAGGCTGAGATGCAGGCTCGGGTTGGACTCGATGAGCTTCTTTCGTTGCTTGGCGCTGTTCTCGCGCATAGTGATCTCGGCTGGGGTGAGTTTGCTGAAGAGAGGTGAGTTCCTGGGCATTGCGCCTTCGGACAGTAGATAGAGCCGTCTCTTGTCTCTCTCCCGCTTGCCTTGGCCCTCGTCGGTCAAACGGGTAGCCACGTCTTTGGATACGGCCTGGGCAACTTGTAGGATGCGGCCATCGAGCGTGTATTTGCCCTCCGGATCGGCCGTCTCGTCCTGCAGAACAGAGTGCTTGGCTAGCGTCGAGATGGGCTGGTGGCGGGGTGCCCCTTTCAAACAGCTCTTGAAGTCGTCGGCATTGAAAAAGCACACAAAACCCGTGCCTGCTGGCCTATCCGTGGCGCGGTCCATGACAACTCTGGCGTATCTGACTGGACCAAACTTTGTGAAGTGGGCTTTGAGCGTCTCGTCGGTCGTCGTGTATGGTAGGTTGCGGATGAAAAGAGTGGTCGAATTGTCCGTCGTCTGTTTCTGAGGCTTTTCCTCCTCCTCGTCTGATGCATCCAGCTCCTCTAATTCGGCATCATCGTCGACCTCTTCGTCTTCTTCGTCCACATCTTCGAACTCATCCTCGTCTTCGTCATTATCTGACCCCTCACTCCCTTCGCCGTCGTCCTTTTCCTCATTCTCACCTTCGTCCTCGTCCTCCTCATCCTCCTCGTCCTCCAGATTATCGCCGTAATTCTTAAAGAAGTTTACCAGATCCCTCTCTTCCTGTGTCATGTTCGGATCCTCGTCCGCCTCTTCCTCCTTCGTTGCGGCCTTCTTCGACTTCTTAGCCTTGGGGGTCTTGGCTTTGCCGCCGTCGTCCTCTGCATCACCCTTCTGTTGGTCCCAAGTTTGCTTGTCCACTGCCCAATCCACAGCCAATGTCCGGCCATCGATTTCCTTGCCATTGATCGCCTCCAGTGCCTTTTCGGCGTTCTTGCGACCACGGAGCGTGACGAAACCGAATCCGGACAGCTTGCCCTTGTCGTTCGGCAAATCGGCGTACTTGACTTTGCCAAAGCTTTGGAACAGCTTCGCCAGCTGATCCGACGTCTTGACGCTCCAAGGCAGATTTCGAATGATGAGCTTGGGCGCTTTCCGAGCCTCTTCCATGTCCGCCTCGCGCTTCCGCTTCACTTCAGCGGCCTTGGACCCGGCATCCGTACCCGCTCTGGCGGCATCACGATGGCGCGGCTGGGCAATGTCGAGCTTCAGCCGGCGGCCGTTGAAGAGCTCGTTGCTGAGCTTGTCCTTGGCCTCGACCGCATCGTCGGGGTCGGCGAACGACACAAAACCGTAGCCTCTCGAGGTCTTGGTCTTTGGGTCGAGCACAACGGTAGCGTGCTTGACAGGGTAGTGCTGCGAGAAGAACTCGGTCAGGGACTCGCTGGTGGCTGCGGGCGGCAGCGACCGCACGAAGAGCTGCCTGTGCGAATCGACCCGCGCTTTCTTGGACGGAGGGTTGGACGTTTGCGCAGAGCCTTGCTCTGAGGCCTCGGTCACCTCCTCGGCTTCGCGTTGGCGTTTCTTGTCGGATTTCGCCATGGCCGAAGTGTGTCCGTTGGTTTGTGGTGTTTGTTGTTCCCGCTTGGTTTGTTGAGCTGCCGTTCAATTGCTTGCAGAAAAAAATCCAGGACGGGAACGATAACTAACTCAGGTAGCTTATCGTGCAAGATGTGGGGCGGGGATGGACAGGCCCTCAAAATTCGACCCCTCCACAAGCCCTCCAAAGCCAGCGACCCTAGCCGGATTAGGAAGCCCACTAGTAAACAAACAACACCCGACAACCCTTCCAATGATCCAATCGTCGACGCCTCATCACAGCACCAAGACCAAGATAGCACCGATATTCGACACATAACCACTTCTGAAATACGCAAATGCGGTTTGACACCCGGCCCGACTAGCCTCGCATCCAAGTAGAACCCGACCGCCGCCATGGCCCCGAGAGCCTCGACGCGGTCGACTCGGTCGTCGGCTGGCGCCTCGACCAGATCTTCCGTCGCAAGCGCCCCGCGCGCATCAACTACATCACGCGCCTCATCTACAGCGAACGCCGACGCCCCCACCGAGACCCCCGACAACGCGCTGCGCACCCAGGTGGCGACCGTATTCCGCGAGGCCCAGCGGACAACGGCATCCCACCGCAAGCTCGCCGTGACCCTGCGCAAGCTCCAGGAAGCATGCTGCTACGAAGCCACCTCGACCAAAAAGTTGGCTACCACCGCCGCCGCCGCCGCCGCCTCCGACTTTGACGAAGATGACTTCAACGCCGAGTTTGTGCGCTGCGTGCTGCGCGTCATGCCCATCAAGAAGAGCGAAGGCGTCGGCGAGAAGACGATCCGCTTCATCGGCCTGTTCCTGCGCCACTCCATCGACAAGGACAACGAGGCCATGGGAGAGCTCGACGAGGATGCTAGCACCATGCCCGAGACTCCCGGCACGCGCCTGACGACCCACCTGATGGAGACCGTCCTGCCGCTGCTGGCGGCCAAGGACAAGTTTGTGCGCTACCGCTCGACGCAGCTCATATCGCACATCATCAACTCGCTGGATGCGATTGATGATGATTTGTTTCAGAAGCTGCGCTCGGGGCTGTTAAAGAGGATTCGTGACAAGGAGGCGATGGTGCGCGCCCAGGCTGTCTTGGGATTGGGCCGTCTGGCGGGGAACCAAATCGAGGCCGAACCCAACTCGGATGATAGCGACGACGACGCGGCGAGCGGCTTGCTGGATAAGCTGTTGGAGGTGCTGCAGAATGATCCCAGCGCGGACGTGAGGAGGTCGCTGTTGGTCAACCTGCCGATTCTACCAGCCACCCTGCCATTTCTCCTGGAAAGGGCAAGGGACCAGGATGCGGCGACGCGGCGGGCCGTCTACTCTCGGCTGCTGCCCGCGTTGGGCGACTTCCGCCACCTCTCGCTCTCCATGAGAGAGAAGCTGCTGCGCTGGGGCTTACGAGATAGGGATGAAAACGTGCGCAAGGCCGCCGGCCGTCTCTTCCGTGAGCGTTGGATTGAGGATTGCGCAGGCACACCGCCTCCTGCGGAAACCGGGCAACCGGCCGAGGTGTCGCCGCCAAATCTCGATGCGTTGCTGGAACTCTTGGAACGCATCGACGTGGTAAACTCGGGCGGCGAGAACGGCGTTGCCCTCGAGGCCATGAAGGGCTTCTGGGAGGGCCGCCCAGACTACAGGGAGGCCATGTTCTTCGACGATGCCTTTTTCGAGACGCTGAGCGCCGAGTCTGTGTTTGTCGTCAGGACCTTCAACGATTTCTGCCGGAACGAAGGAAACGGCAAGTTCGAGTCGCTCATCGAAGAGAAGCTGCCCGAAGTCACCAAGGTAGCCTTCTACCTCGAGCGGTACATCAAGGTGTTGATTGATGCAATCCAGCGGGCAGAGGAGCAGGAAACCGAGGAAGACGAGGAGGAAGAGGAAGACACAGCCGAGCAGGAGTTCATAGTGGAACAGCTGCTCCACATTGCTCTCACCCTGGACTACTCGGACGAAGTCGGCCGTCGCAAGATGTTTTCGCTGCTGCGTCAAACGCTATCCATCCCGGAGCTGCCAGAAGAAGTAACCAAGCTCACGGTTGCGGTGCTTCGGGATATCTGCGCCCCCGATGCAGCCGGCGAGAAGGAGTTCTGCAGCATCGTGCTTGAAGCCGTCGCAGACGTGCACGACACCATTGTCGACGACGTGCCAGCTAACGACGACGAGAGCTTCCATTCGGCCAGATCCGAGGTCAGTGGCGACAGCACTCCGACGAAGAGCGGCAAGGGTAAGACCCCGGAGCTCTCCGAGGAAGAGGCGGCCAAAAAAGCGATCAAGGAGATCATGATCAACATGAAGTGCCTGCACATCGTGCAGTGCATGCTCTCTAATGTGTCGGGCGACCTGCAGCAAAACGATCATCTCGTCGCCATGCTCAACAACCTCGTGGTCCCCGCCGTTCGCAGCCACGAAGCGCCCGTCCGGGAGCGCGGCCTAGTTTGTCTAGGTCTCTGCTCCCTCCTCGACCGCTCCCTCGCCGAAGAAAACCTCACGTTATTCATGCACTTCTTCAGCAAGGGCCACACAGCACTACAGATTACGGCACTGCACATCCTCACCGACATCCTCAACGTACACGGCGCCCAACTCCTCTCGTCGAACCCCGCCCTCCTCAAAGTCTACATCAAAGCCCTCCGGTCTGGCGCCAAGCACCCTGAAGTCCAAGCCGCCGCCACCGTGGCCGCCTCTAAGCTCCTCCTTGGCCGCGTAGTCAGCGACCACGACGTGTCCGCCGAGCTACTCAAGACACTGGTCATAGCCTACTTTGAGCCCGCAAGCGCAGGCAACCAGAGCGTGCGCCAGGCGCTCAACTACTTCCTACCCGTCTTCTGCTACTCGCGCGCCGAGAACCAGGACCTGATGCGGGCCGTTGCGTTGGATGCGCTGCACACGCTGTATAACGTGCGCGAGGGTTTCGATGACGACGATGCCGATATCGAGGACGAGATGGTGTCGCTCAGCACGATCGGCGCGTGTCTCGTGGACTGGACCGATCCGAGGAAGTGTTACACCCCCCCCTCGGCGGGGGGCTGGGGAGCAGCTGGCGAGGCGGCCGAGAAGAAGCATGTCAATGCCGACGTGCATTTGGAGTTCGCCCGGGATATTATCGAGAGGCTGGGTGGGAACGTACCGAGTAAGCTTTTTCTTTTTTCCTTCCCCCTTCTTCCTTACCCCATCAGCCCCGTTACCCTTGTATTGACCACCCCTTTTCAACCCGTACAGAAGAAGAAAAGAAAATCGTCGCCGCCCTGCTCGGCAAACTGTACGTCTCGCCCGCCTCGTCGGAGCCCAAAGTCCGCGAGGTCTACGCCGTCATCTGCGACGCCGTTGAGAACCAGCTGCTGTCCGACGCCACGGGGCGAAACGCCCTGTACAAGATCCACGTCAGCCTCGGCAAGATCGTCAACACCCTGGATGCGGCCACTGCCGGCCCTGCCTCGGCGGCTGCCAGTGTCGCCGGCGACAAGTACCGCCGGAGTGTCAGCCGCGCGAGTTCGGTTGGGTTTGATGCCGGCGCGAGCCACGCGGCGTCGGAGGAGAGGACGATTGTGCCGCATGAGGTTCGGATCAAGGAGGAGGAGGAGGAGGATGACGACGATGCGGGCACGGTGGTGCATCGAACGCCGGAGCAGAGTTTGGTTGATGAGCTCTTGTCGGAGGAGGAGGAGGAGTTGTGATGATGGTATGTGGAGACATTGATGGGAAGGAGACAGTGGACGGATGATTGGTTCTTGTTACATCCATATGATGACGGAGGGTATACCGGTTTTGGTCAGGTTCTGTCTGGGTAATGAGTTGATACATGAACACGACGCTATGCGATGCTATGCTATGCTCTGCTCTGCAATGTTATGCTCTACTCTTTTGTCTACCTGCCGCCTCTTCGGTATGTACAGTACCTTGCCCACTCCACTTTCTCTAACCCGTCCGTCTACTTTCGGTCCAGCCCCCTTCCTCATTTACCTACTTCCTTTCCGCAACCCCCAACCAATACACCAACCCCCCTACACCAACATTCACCACCAAATGCTGCCCCAGACTCCACGCCGCACAATACAAATACTTGGGCGAAAACACCGTCCACACAAACAGATGCGTCCGCAGCACCGTACACGCCGCCATCACCGCCACCACGCTCCCAGCCACAAACACCGTCAGCACCGCCACATGGCCCTTCCACAGCCTTACCCTCGCAGTAGCAGCAGTGATGGCAGCAGCAGCAGCAGTAGTAGTAGAAGTAGTAGAAGAAGAAGAAGTAGCTCCGCCGCGGCCCTCGCGCTCCTTCGCAAGAAGCATCAAAACGCCGGCCCAGCTCCACCAGATCCCGCCGGCCCAGTTGGCGAGAAAGGTCAGCAGGCCCACGAGGGGCACGCTGAAGCTGGTGACGCCGTTGTAGGCGCTCGACAGGTCGACCGAGGCGATCGAGTTGGAGCCGCCCGCCGCGAAGAAGGCGGTGTGCTGCAGCAGGAGGGACGTGGTGCTCAGCTCGACGGGGGAGAGGTTTTTCAGGTACCGGGACGAGGTGAGGAGGCGGTGTTGCAGGTTGAAGAGGAGGTAGAGCGGGATGTTGGTTGGTCGGGACTGAGTTAGGGCGAGGAGGGTGTAGAGGGTGAAGAGGGTTGATATGCCTAGTTTAGGGGGAAGGGGGAAGGGGGAGTCAGCTTGGTTTTTTGGTTTTTTTTTGTTTTTTGGGGAAGAGGAAGGGGCCCGCGGATAGAAGGCTTACCGCTTTGGCCGACCGAGATGCGTTGGCGGGCGAGAATGAAAAAGGTGGTTACGACTGTGAGAATGGCGATGCCGATGAAAACCGTACGGGCGCGCGTGACGAGGGTGGCGCCGTGTGTAAAGTTAACCTCGAGCAAACTGCGAGCGAAATCGGTTACCAGTTCAGGCGCGTCTTCCAGCGTGAAGGCTACCTTGAAGGTGGCGGCTGCGAGGACGAGGCCAGTCGCGGCAGTGAAGCTGAGCCAGATGGGTAGGCCGGTGAGGCCGTAGATCAGGTTCTGATGCACCCAGAAATAGGTGGCGCCAATGAGGCACCAGAGGAGAAGAGGGTTGGTGTGGAGGTAGATCTTGACAATGTCTGGCTCGCCGGCGAACTTTTGGCCGGTCTGGTTCCAGCTTCTGATGATGCGCGTGGCGAGGAGCAGGGCGGTGGTTGAGAGGGTTTGGATCCCGGCGGATGTGTTGCCCCTATAAAGGGTGAGCGGGATGTCAAGAGCGGGCGGGAAGGATAGGTACGTACCGCTTGCATCCTCTTACACCGAGATAGGCAAACCAGGCAGTTGTCGCCCAGTACCAAAAGTGTTGCTCTTCTTCAACGTAGCTGCTTGCGAACATCATCATCCCGTAGGCGAGCAGAACGCCGGAAAGGGGGATGAAAGATGCAGCGTTGTCGTTGGTGCACCGCGCCGCTGCAGTGACAGCAGCTATTAGGGCTGCAACGGCAACGGCTTGTCCCAAGAAGAGCCTAGGCATGTCATAATTGCTAGCCATGCTGCTCAGAACACTCTGGGCATGTCGAAGCCACTGAACTCTCGTCAACATTACGGACAGGGCCCCCTGGTCTCCCCAAGACATACCTTGGAAATAGCCGGAATCAACTCCGACACAGTCTCCCCATCAGCGGTTTTGCTGTAAAGGTCCGCTACGTTTCTCCAACCGTGCGCCAGATCCTGATAGGCAGCCCTGGACTCTGTAAGTGCGTCCGGGTCCAACTCTGATTCAAGGATATCGGGCCCGAACACTGCGACCATGATGTCAAGCACCTGACGGGCATTCCGCATCAGAAGCTGGACTTGATGCTGTCCTGCGCGGTGTCAACAGAGTCTCACGGTGGGGTGGGGGAAATCACCGAGCTCACTATTTGGCCAGAAAGGCAGAAACTCAGGGATAAACGCGCCAAGGTTGTTCTTGGGCACAGGAAAGCCCAGCAGAGCAGCGAGGGTCGGCGCCAGATCAGACTGCTCCACGGTGCTATAAAACTGAAACTCGTCGTCTTCCGGCACGGGCGATGTCAGGTTGCTCTTCAAGACTTTGAGCTTCGGCGACATAAACACCAGGGCTGGGGATGTCTCCCCAGCAGATGATGCACCGTGGTTGCCGGCGTCGTTCATACCATGATCGCCGCAGAACACGAATAGGGTCGAGCGGAGGTGGTCTTTCGACTCCATGGCTGTGTAGATCTGCCGAACGATATTGTCCATCTCGCGCTGCTTCACAACCATATGGGGGCTGAGAACGTCAGCAGCTGTCAGCCCTTGTTGCCAGAGGAGCCCTACCTCCGTGGCCCGCCCTTGTGGCCAATATGGTCCAATCCAAGATAATGCAAGATCATGGTGTTCCAGTCCTCTCTCTTGAGCTCATCCGCAATGTGGCGCGTGACATTGTTGTCCACCTCGGTGAAGTCCTGTCGTTCTCGTCAGCCCTGTCACTCCCTCGTCGACGGAATGCGCCGTGCTCACCGAGACGAAGAAGCTCGTTGTACCATCGGCGCGGTCAAAGGTGCCCGGAAACAGCTTCAACCAGGTATCGTCCCCGTACATGAGTAGCTTCCCCGTGCCCTTGGCCTTCATCTGCGCCAGCCATGTGTCCTGCGAGGCCAAGCTCGAGCTCTCGTCTCCCTCGTCCAGGTTGAGGACGACGTCGAGGAAGGAGGGAATCGACCCCGTGGTGATCGCCTTGAGCCGAGGCATCGTGACGGTCGGGGAAGTGGCATGCGCCGTGAATGGCAGAGCGGCGCCATCGCGGATCAGCCTGTTGCGAGACGTCAGCTGGGCTGGGTGGGATCGTTGTTGGACTGCGAGAAAAGGCCTACGATTGAGTGAACTCGAAGCCGCTGTCCGCGGTGTATACAAAGTCGCTGTTCCAGCCAACCAATTAGCCCAATCAACCTCGGCGTCTTGTACAAGCGCGGTGGGATCCGCATCATACCTCCGCAGCGCATCGATCACCATGAAGACAATCTTGTCGAACTGGGCTTCTGGAGGGTCGCCATACTCGGTCACGGCATCATAGCTAGCTAGACCGGGAAGTAGCGGTTTGTATGGGAAGAAGCCAGTCGCAAACACGACAATGGCGGCAGGAATCAGGACAGTGGCCGCCAGCAACAGCGCGGAGCTCAGGGTCCCATCGCGACCGCGACGCGCCGTCATCTCCACGGGACGGGAGGGAGCCGGCGCAGCAGATGGCGGGGGATATAACAACTCGGTGAAAGATTCTCAATTGCGGTTCAGAGCGAGGCCATGATCATCAATGCATGCGCGGGGCCCCCCAGAAATACCTCGCTCCTTTGGGGAAACAGAAAGGGGTTCTGAGATTTGGTGTTGGTTCTCGTCAAGCACCTTGAGAGTTCGGCTTTCCAGGGTCTCTCACCGAAGTTGTGGGCGGCGATTGGGTGCATGCGACGGCCCCGCCAAGCGACCTAACCCGGCAGGAGCCGAGTGTTACGGTCATCAAACTCTTTGTAATTATATCCGTAACGCTACACCAACCGAAGAAGCAGTACGAGCGGTGCGATTGAGAGCAGTGATGCCAGGACTGATAAGCCTCTTGTTCACGATGTGCTTGCTACTCAAAAATCGATTGGCTTGGCATTTCTCATTTTCTCCGTATATACTTAGCAGTTCGGGAGCCAAGATGGCAGTTTGCTTGTGCTGACGGCAATATGCTGGTGATGGACTGGTTCCGTTTCGTTTTGCTCGACTTCTGATTCACCCAACCAGGCCCAGGGCCGGCAATCCCATACCAGCTCTCAAATAGGGTGCTCCCAATGTCCAGCGTGGCAGGCTCTGAGACACCAGAATGAATAAATAAAAAATCTTGTCTCCTTCGGCCTCAGCAAGCCTTTGGGGTTTGGTCGCGCACAACTTCCTGGAATCGTCGGTGTCGATCAAGGTCGTGAGGCCTACACCCACGGTTTGGTTGAAGAGAAATGGAGTTGCATGGCAGCTCTTACACATCAAGAAAACCAGACACCGGATCAGGGCCATCTCATTTCTTGTTCCGCTTCGGGCCCCTCGTTGGAAAGACAATCGACGACTTCTTGCCTCTCCGCTTCTCTACTTTCCTCTTGGTCTTCGGCTTCGTGCTTGCCGGCTTAGCACCGTCGACCTCCATGGGTGCTGTGAAAAGTCAGCGACCACGTCCAGGGATGCTCTGCTTTGGTCACTCACCGTCCTCCTTCAGAACAGCGGCATCCTTCTCTGGCTCTTCTACAGCGTGTTAGCAAGGGTTTCATGTGAGCCATCGTAAAAAAGACATACCCTCGTTCATCTCGATATCTCTCTGTGGCTTGGGCTCTGAGGCAATGGCCAAGAGCTTTGCAGACAGACGCTCTGCACGTGCCGTCTCGACTGGCCCAAAGACATTCTTCTTGAGCCGCTGGTTGTTCGTTTTGAGGACGCTGGATCGTTTGCTTTTCGCCATTTCTGCGGTGTGGCTTGTTGGGTGTGAATCTGACAAGGAATTTTTGGTGACTCTGGTCTGGTCTGGTCTTGTGTAACAGGGAAGAATATCAATGGTGTGCAGATAGCACGGATACAGGCATGAGTAGGTGGGCGAAATTTTCGATCTGAACCGGCAGCGGCCAGATGCAGCAAAGCCAAGTACATGCCTGATAGGCAGTTACGGGTCCGTACAGCTAGGGTAGGTACCTACCTACTTTCCTTCATTGCCAAGCCTTCCGTCTCCCTTCTTGCCAAGCCGCCTGCTCCGCATCCATTCGAGGACGGGCCTGGACCCCTGTCAAGGCAGCGATCGAGTCCTCTTCCAACTGGGCAATTTCTGCCACAAAATACCGCCTTATTATGTCGACGACAGGCCCGAGTAATGGGTGAAGAAGGTCGAGATCCAGCGAGGACAGACAAGGCTCCAGCCATCGGCACTCACTCACACAACGTTGAACTTTTACGTCGGCTAACCCGGGCAACCACGCGTACCCCCCAGATTCTCCGGAACCCGCACGCATTTTCCAGCCCCATACAGTAGAAACTGTAGAAGCGCAGCACCGAAGCCTGGAATCTCTGCATCGGGCAGCACCCCCGGGGGTCAGCTCTGTCGCGCCTTCCCACTCACTCATCATACAGTAACTCTGCCAAAAATTACCTTACCCGTCATATTTCTTGGGCATTTCATTTGCCCGTTTTCACCACCATGGACGATAAATCGTCAGAGGTTCAAAGCCTCATCCGAACCATTCAGGTGCCCGCTATCACAAAGGCCATTCTTCAGTCCATCTGTGCTGTGAATGGCATCCCCAAGACAGGAAACAAGAGTGACCTACAGAGACGAATCATTCAACGTAAGTAAGACTTCTTTAAAATCCGAGACGCTTCAAAGCCCTCATTTCCTGCCTTTCTTGTTTCTTTCCTCCTGCTTCCACCACCACCACCACCACCACCACCACTACAACAACAACAACCCACCTCATCCATCCTACTCCCCCTGTCACCACTTCATATGTCAGACCCATGACTCACAGTGGTTCATCAGAGATAAATTCATGTAGCGAGATACGGGACTGGGAGCGATTGCAGGAGATTCGCGAGAGCATAATCACCTGGGCACCGATCTACGTAACCCCGTCACTTGTCTCGCAGACCCAACAGGCCCAACCAGCGCCGCAACCTCAAGCGCAGGTCCGCTCACAGCCATTACCGCAAACCTCTTACTATCAACCCCCACGGCCTGAGACCCCTCCCAGCTATGCCATGGCTTCATACACTGCGCCAGGCTACGGGGCCCTCAACGGGCTGAGGTCCCAAAATCCACCAGCAATTTCGTACCAGCCGCCGCCAAGCGGACCAGCTGCTCGGTTGCGACCCAACGCCGGGCTGAACGCGCCAAGCATGGCCTACAAGTCGAGCCCATTCTACGAATTGAAGTACCAGGTCGGCGATGTCAGGACTCTCGAGGGTGCGTCTCGGTCATGCCGCTTCCTCCGCTCCGCTAATACGCTAGCTAACTAGGACCAGTGATGGCAGCGCACCGCAACTCGGAGCGTATCTCCATTCGGGTACAAGATCACCCAGCTCTCCAGCTGTGCCTTACGGACCGGACCATGCGAGTCATGGTCTTTTGTTCGGCAGGCAACCTGGGGGTGCAAGAAATCGCCTTCCCATATCAGTGCGAGCTGAAGGTCAATGGCGGGGACGTCAAGGCGAACCTGCGGGGCCTGAAGAACAAACCCGGGTCTACTAGACCGGTTGACATCACGGACTCGCTGCGCCTACGACCTGCCAGCTACACCAATAACGTTGAGCTCACTTATGCGCTGACACAAAAGGTAGGCGCAGCGCCCTCTAATGTTAAAGGATCAGAGGTACGGATTGGGAGGGGTTGACAAGAAGGGCTGCTAACGATATCCCAGAAATTCTACCTCAGCTTGATTGTCTGCAGGTCGGTTCCTATTGAAACACTGGTTGCCCAGATCCAGAAGAAGATCCGCAAGGAGTCGGTCATTGCCGAGAGTGAGTCATGCCTGATTCGTGGTGGATTGCTGCGAGCGGCGCTGACATATGCCAGTCACGAAATTGGCCAGCGACCCAGACGTGGTGGCAACGTCACAGAATCTGAGCCTCAAGTGCCCTCTTTCCTACATGAGGCTCAAGCTGCCGTGTCGGGGTGTCAGCTGCAATCACATTCAGTGCTTTGACGCGACATCATACCTTCAGTTGCAGGAGCAAGGGCCGCAATGGCTGTGTCCGATCTGCAACAAACCAGCGCCGTTCGAGCAGCTGGCCATTGATGAGTATGATCACGATCCTTGAATTGATCCTGTCCTGAGTGAGATGCTGACGGGATGCAGATACGCCCGGCAAATTCTAACCCAAACCTCCGAGTCTGTTGAGCAAGTCACGATCGAGCCAAACGGCGAGTGGACGCTGCCGGGTGCAAAGAAGGAAGCCACACCCAAGCAGGACGCGAGCTACGTCGACGACGACGACCTTGTTATCTCTGGGGTCATCAAGACGGCAGGTAGAAACACCACAGCCCCTAGTTTGGCTTCCGCACCTACACCGCATCTCGCAACACCAACAAGCGTCGCATCCCGGGACACGTCTGCAGCACCCAGATCATCCAACAAGCGGCCAGCGCCTGTGGTTATTGACCTGACGCTGTCCGACGACGACGAGCCGCCACGGCCGGTGAAGCGGCTAAACCATGGCACTGGATATTCCAACCCCTACTTGTAGCGAGAGAGACCGGCGTTACGCTGCGGTGCAGTTTTTTTTTTTCTTCTTTTTTTTCCCCTCTCAAGTTAGCCGGGGAAGTCATTTTCCAGACTTGGGTGGGTCTTTCGACCATATTTTCAAGCGTTTGCACTTGCAGGCGAGGTGCATGGGCATCGGTAGGCGTTGGAATGGTAACTGTCTGCACAGTGTAATCGCAGAACCAAAGCCGGGCGGCGGAGTTCACGGGGTCAACATCTGGGTCAAGGCAGGAGGGTGGGGTATCGTCCTGGCTATTTTCGGGAACCGGATTAGATACCAATGGTTTCAGAGCGCCATTATATGATGCTGCGCTTGAGTGCAACTATCATTGCAGTGACTTTTGTCCAATCAACAGATGCAATGGGCATCGATGCTTGTGCGTAAGTGTGTGTGGGTGTGTGTGGTTGTTGTGACCCCTGATATGTGCTGGATAAAAGCATTCCCGGTATGTGCATACCAAGACCGCAGCGGCAGGGAAGCTCCAAGCTCGACCTCAACTTCCACTGCACGCTCACGAACAACATCTCGACTTCTAGCCCAACACACCCAGCGCCCCACAACGCTGATAGTACGGCGACTGCATATCTGTCGATCTGCGACTGACTGACTACAAACAAACAACCCGCAACATCCCAACAACTAATGCGCACTTCCCCGCAGCAACAAGAACGCAACTTGCAACGCCCCGCAGCTCCTAGGCCGCCGAGCAATCCACCCTCCCACGAGTAACGCCCCGTCCTCCCGCCCCAAACAACGATCAACACTCACCCTACCACAATCCCACAAAACCTATCAGCACAGAACACCCTACCGCGCGAAAGGCATAAAACCAGACCGGAGCTCAGCTCTCCAAGGACGCGCGCAGGCAGGCTTGCTTCTTCTCCCTTCCAAGCCCAAAAACCCAAAGTCCCTCCGCTCTCCGGGAACGAACCGAACGGGGCAATCCGACCCAAAAATGTCCTTCGATCCGGTAATGCCCCCCTACAACGCCTCGGACCCAACCGCGCGCTTCCTGTCGTCGTCCTGCCTCGATTTCCTGCTCATCGAGCTCGTGCCCATGGCGTACCGCGTGACGAATGAGCTGGAGGTTGTCGCGAGGGAGCAGGAGGAGGGGGCTGTCGGCTCGTCTGCTGCGGACGGCGACAGCGGGGCGGGCGGGGATGGGGTGGAGGGGCCCGGGATGTCGGCGTCGGGGCTGGGGATTGTAGCGGGGGGGAGTGGCGGTGCGAGAGGGACGGACACGGTGATGGATGAGGAGGAAGAACGAGAGGCTGTGTTTTGGCGGCTGGAGAGGATCGGGTATCGGGTTGGGCAGGGGCTTGTGGAGAAGTGAGTCTTTTTTTTTCTTCTTTTTTCTTCTTTTTGTCCTGTGCACCGCTGTCGTTTCACGGTATATGGCTGTGGTCTGGTTGTCGAGACGCGGTAATGGAGAGTGGACAAATAAGTGGTTTTTTTGGGGGGTTTTTTTAATTCCAAGAAAGGAGTTTGGAACTTGAATCTGACATTTTACATATCCATACAGATTCTCCCGCGACAGGCCACGTTTCAACGACACGCTCGACGTCATCAAATTCATCTGCAAAGATCTCTGGACCCTCGTCTTCCGCAAACAAATCGACAACCTCAAGACGAATCATCGAGTATGTCCCTCCCTCGCCCCTCTTTCCCCACACCGGCTGACCATGTACGCCAAAAGGGAGTTTACGTCCTGACGGACAACTCCTTCCGCCCCTTCTCGCGCATGAGCGCCGAAACAGGCAGCCAAGCCGTCCAGCGTGCACAGCCGGTAAGATCCTCTTCTTCCGATCCCGTCCATACAGTACAGAGAAGGGCAAGGCAACTGACCCGGAAACAAAAGTACCTCTGGTTCCCCTGCGGCATCGTCCGTGGCGCGCTGGCGGAGCTGGGCATCACAGCAACCGTCCACGCCGAGACAAGCGAGCTGCCGGGCGCCGTCTTCCAGATCAAGACTGCGTCGGCCAAGACATGATCACGGCACAAGACAGCCCAGACACTGCCAGCCGGGGAAGCGCAATTACGCAATGCCCTCCCCCCATGGGTGAGGTGTGAAGGTGTGTACCGTGCGATTGAGTGGTGCTGAGGGGTGTATCTGCGGAAGACCCGCCACACAACAGCAGAACGCCACCGCCAGGGAAGGAAACGCCATCCCCCGAGTAGGGCGTGGTATGAAGCTACAGTGTTGTTGAGGTCGGGAACTCCAATGCACGCAGGTGGCAGGGGTGGGACCCTGGATAACGAGGGAGTTGGGGCACAGTCTCCCCCAACGGACAGCATACCAGCGACTCAGTTCAACTCGGCTCCGCATCACCCATCATCTATCTATCTAGAAGACATACACGCGCACAGATCTACATTTAGATCGTCATGGTTCCGCTGCGGTTACGGTCACGGTCACGGACAATACACCGGAAAGAGGCGGCGCACGGCGTTGGGGGTTAAGGTAAAGGCCACTGGAAGACGGGAATAGAGAAAGAGAAACCAGCAGGGTGGTAATCATGTATTGTTTCTTTTTTGTGTTTTTTGTTTTCTTTTTGGGAGGACATGTCTCTCCGTCAATACCCAGCCCGGCGTTCCTTCGACAAACAATATCTTGCACTGCTTTTTTTTCACCGCCGAGGTGTGGCCAGCTATTATCAAAGGCCGTTTTTCTGCTCCGACAACCGTCCTTGACAAAATACTTCAACCGCTGAGAAGGGAGTGAACACAAAACAGAGGCATAGGTGGTAATCTCATGCGAGAGAAGACGGCCGCGGCCTTCTCCAATGCCGACGGTCGTGTGCCTGCAGAGGCCCAGCACATTTTAAACGTGATGAAACTCTGCTCGGCAAGGGCTCATGAAGTCATAGGTCCGACCAGTTGGTTCTCAGACTCAATCTCCAGCCTTACAACCTAATAAAAAAAGAAACACCAATCAGCCACCTGAACTCGAGACTCGACAAGCAAAAGGCATTTCTATTTTGCTCTACCGTCCACGACAGCCCGGACTAAATTGCAAGCCACTAAGTGGAACCTCGCAAGACACACATGTGCCTCGAACAAAAAAGGGGTAGATATTTGCCATCACGAACTTGGTGGGGGTTATTCACTTTTGGGGAGGGTTGTGGGCAAAGTCGACGCCCTTCTGGATGTTGCCCTTCAGGCCCGCAACCGCGGCTTCGAGCAGCTTCTTCTCCTTGTCGGTGATGTCGCCGAGGATGTCGACGGCCTTCTCGGCGCCGTTGGGCTAGACGAATATTAGTATCATGTACCGACATGGTATAGGAGGTTCTGGGTCAGAGGGTGGATCATACGCCAAGCTCGATGGGGACGGAGAAGAAGTCGACGCCCGTCTTCTCCTGAATCTCCTTGCCTCCCGGGATGCCGGGGAGGTAGACATAGCTGGGCTCGACGAGGCCCTTGGCACCCTTGACGGCCTTGAGGAGCTTCTCGGCAAACCTATGCACTGAGTCAGCATCACAACAGCGGAAGTTTGTGCCAATGTGCATGTGGCTCACCTGTAACCGGCATACGCCATCGAGAGGGTGGCAGAGCCGAGGCCGTCCTTGGCCTTGACGACTTCGTCACCACCGAACTGGACGCGGTTGACCAGAGCGTCGTACTTGTCATCCGAAATGGTGACGGAGGGAGAGACCTTGCTGAACAGCGGGACAATGGTCTCGCCAGAGTGGCCGCCAATGACGGGGACCGTCAGCTCTTGAGGGTTGGCCTTGCCGGCAATCTCAGCGACGAAGGTCTCGGCGCGGACAATGTCGAGGGTGGTGACGCCGAAGAGGCGCTGGGCGTTGAACACGCCCTTGGCCTTGAGGACCTCGGCCGAGATGGGGACGGTCGAGTTGACGGGGTTGGAGATGACCAAGATGAAAGCCTTGGGAGCAACCTCGGCGGCAATCTCGATCAGGCCCTTGACGATGCCGGCGTTGATGTTGAACAGGTCGTCACGGGTCATGCCGGGCTTGCCTGCAAACAGCTGTCAATACTCGCCCTCAAGAGAACCAAGTTGTCTGGTATTACGCACGGGGAATGCCGGCCGGGATAACGATGATGTCGGCATCCTTGAAGGCGGTCTTGGCGCCATCGTTGGCAGGGAGGTAGCCAGTGGTTTTCTGTTGGGGCAATGTCAGCGAGAGTTAGCCGGGGCGCCCGGTGACGAATTCCAGGGGCTCGCTACTTACGGCGCTGGAAGAGATGTGCGACAGGTCGGCCGCGACGCCCGGGGTGTTGACGACATCGTAGAGGGCGAGCTCGTCAACGAGGGGAGAGAGCTTGAGGAGCAGCGACAGGGGCTGCAGAAAAAATGTCATCAGTGAATTGTTTTCATGCACATACCTACCTACTACCCTCGGGTGGGAAACGGGAGTAAATATACCTGTCCAATACCGCCAGAGGCGCCCGCAACGACTATCGACAGCGTCAGTATTCGGGTCTCTCGATGCTTAAATCGCGCAGAAACATGGCATTGGTCCCTTACCAGCTTTGACCATCTTGACTATGGGATGAAAGTTTCAAGGAAGAGTGGAAGCGGGGTTGTGGAGGGGTAAACTGCTTGCTCGCGAACTCAGCGTTAGCTCCGGGTGCCCTCGAAACGCGCAACTTGGATTGGGGAAACGTGACAACTGGTCCAGTGTTAATTACCTGGAAAGAGACGCAATGGTCAAGAGCGGCACTAGGAAAGTTGGGGAGGGACACGATGTTGTGATCATGAGCTGGGAGGAGCTTGGCAGCCTAAGTACTCCGTATTCGCAGTGGGAATTGGCGGGGTCGTGGGGCAGCCGACTGGCGTCAGGCCCGCCAAACCGCGTGCGCGAGCTCTTTGCCCCGCGCTACTACCCGCTCAACAAACGACGCTATGCAGGAGTCGTCCGGCTCAATTCAAAACTCTTTTGTTGCAGGCCGGCCTACCTTAGGTAAGGTCAGGTAGCGTCCGCGCCTGCATGGAAGCGAAGCTGCCTCCGAATCCGCACTCGATATCCCCTCCCATCCCGATTCAATGCCAGACTCCTTCTTCACCTCAACGCAAATAATTCCTTTCGACTTTGCACTATTAGGGAACCATCTATGATGCCGTTGCCGTGCTCCACTTCCGAAAAACATGTGGAAATCCGAGGCCCGGCTCTCGGCCTGGCGAATCGGGCGAGACCGGGATCCCGCCTATGCCTTGACCCGAGTTGTCTGCAGATAAACTGCAGAACATCTCCTGGAAGAGTAAATAGACCCAACAACTTCCCGACATCCCATTCCAATCATCTACATGTCGTCACGCGAGGAGTCTCCAGAGTTCCGAGAGAAAGCTTGGCACGCGGGCTGTTGTGCGCCCAGTGTACGTATTGTACCGCAACACCATCCGGGTTGCAAAAAGACCCCGCTTGAGTGATTGATTCTTTGGATATCAAACGCCGTGGCCGTTCCTGAATGCAATATTTTTGGCAATCCGTCCTGTCCTATTGCCCCGCATTCCGTCATTTGCCATGCATCCCTCGGTGAGAGGGTGGGGACTCAATACAGAGATACACCTTTCGACTCCTCCAGCACCTTTACCACCCTTTACTGCGCGGCGGCAGCCTTCTTGGCGGCGTTGCCCCGAAGTTTCCGCTTCGGCTCGGGCTTGGTAGCTCTCTGGGACCGGCGGATGGCGCTGGCGCGGGAAACGGCGGCGGCGCGGAGGTCGGGGCGGTAGTGGTTTTTGGTGACCTGGTTGGCAACGGCCTTGTAGGTCCTGTGAATAGGAATGTCAGCATTCCCAATTTCCTTATGCTTCCTTCCAATCTTGAATCCACTAACTTGCGAGAGGTCTTGTTGCCGCCGTAGGTGACCTTGTGCAGGCCAGAGGCGGGCTTGTTGGCCGAAGCCGGCTTCTTGCTGATGACTTGAACGCCGCCCTTCTCGTTGGTGGTGATTCCGAGAGCCTGGTTGTCTATTAGATCGCAATTCCTCGTCTCGTCCGCTCGAGGTATCGTCCTTGAATTATCGTACCTTGTCATTGACGAAGCCCGCATACTGTTGCCTATATTAGCCAGGTTGGACTTCTTCCAGTTATCCACTCTTCAAATCGTACCTTGCGCGAGTGCAGGTTCATCAGGTTAAGGGGGTCGCGGGAGAAACGGGGGGCACCGTCGCCCTTCCTCTTGACGAGGAAAGCATTCTGGAGGCCTGCGATGGAAATCCGTCAGCAACCGGACAAGACTTGCCAAATATGCCATCGAAAAGAAAACTTACGGGTCACCTCCCAGATAAGGTCAGCAGAGATATTGGACATTTTGGCGGTATGGGACGTTGAACAGGGCGAGGCGTTCAGAATCAGGTCGTCTGCAGGTTTTCGTGATAATTTCAGACTCAACACTCGGATTTTGGCTGTGGGCTTCGCTTAACTTGCTGTTTCGGGAGGGCTGGTCCACCTTGCCTATCTGTACCGATCAGATAACTAGTTACCACCTACCCTTGCCATTGGAGAACTGTCCTAGCGTGCTTCTACAGTAGTGGTCCGTGCACAAGCCGCGTGTTGTTCCGCATCCGTCATCTCATTCCCCGCCAAGCATCGTATGGCGGCCTCTCTGGCGACAAATGCAACCACATCTCGGGATCTCCTGAATGTTTTACCATCAGCAATCAGGGCTCTCACCTAGAGCCCAATGAAATGCGCTTCCAACCCGCATAGCGCGTGTTATCTTCTCTCGTTCACCCTCTCTTTTCCGTGATTTCCCTTTCATTCGTCGCCGGCGCATTTCCCGCTGCTCCCGAGACACTACATGGTATTTCGGAGCTTGCGCCACACAGCCCTACACGACCGCCGCGCATCACTACACTTCCATAGTTGTCGCCCCATTGAGCGGCGGCCGCATCCTCGGAATCGACCTCAGAACTATTCTATACATCTCACGCAACCAAATCCCCGAAAATGGGCTACCTTATCTACAGCCTGACCTTCCTCACGCTCCTCTCGGGCACCATCCTCTATCTGACCCGCGCCCGCTGGCTGCCGCCATTCCAAGACTTCGTCTCCCGGCTCCAGGACGTCCACTTCCCGGGGAGCAATTACCTCTACTCGCGCCTCGCCCCGGGTTCCTTCGAAGACGACATCGAGGCGGGGTTGTCCTCGTCCAACTTCGACCTGACGGGCAATGTCGAGGACGGGGACAGTCGGTCTGGACTGGACAATGGGGCCAAAAGGGAGATCTTGAAGATCATGAAGAAGAGGAGGCTCAAGTTTGACGAGGCGCGACGGGTGTATATGGAACAGCGATTTAAGGAGAACGGGATTGGGGCGGATGGGAGGCCAAGGGATCCGAAGTTTGTGAGCTTTTCTTGAGGCGTGTTTGGTGATGCTGGGCATCGGGAAGCGTTGGAAGGGTAGGGGCGGCTTTTTTTTTAACTTTTTGATTTCCTTTGCTTTTTGTTGGAGGCAGGGTTCTTATTGCGGCGTGAACCAGCCAGCCTGTCGTTATTCCATCGACGTACTAAACCTTTCCTATGTATCTTTTCCTTAGACCGGGACTGCGGGGCGTTGAGGAATCGATGGAGGAGTGGATCATGTCTGAGAGGGAAACTTTAATCGGGCCCCGAAGGTGATATGGGACTTGGCTTTTCTCTATGCAACCACAACGGTGTCAAACAGGAACTCTGTTCTGCACTAGAGCGACTTGAACTTGGTTTTATATTTCCAGCATGGTAATACCATTCGCCATTATCAAGTAGTTGAGCGTCGCATCCGGCCCTTGTGAACAGGAAGACTATCAGTTTGGATCTCATGTTCGGTGCCGCCCCTTCCAGACCGCTATCATTTGACAGAGAATGGTGGTATATTGCGAGACAGATCCCTCTTAAAATGCCCCTTTTCCGCCGACATCAGTCCAGTCTGTCAGGCTACCGACCCTTTTTGGTTCCCCTAAACTCGGCTTCTTTAACCTATACCGCCTATGGAGATGATCTTGCCTCCAGCCGATGGCCTGGTTCTCTAGGCATTTCATACCACCAAGAATCACAGAGATCGAACATATACACCCGGTAGTTCTGTGAGTAGGTTCTCAACAAGGCGGTCCGGGAATGGGACCGATGCTTGGTAGATTAGACTGACCCCAATGAAAATGAAAACTGCTTTACTCCTTAGTGTTGCCGGGGGGATGCATGTGGGTAACTGAACGCAATACACAACTCTACTACCCCACGTTTCGCATTCCCCTTATATTCACCTCATTCGGTGTTCATCACTCCACTTCCTTAACGCCTCAAAACTGCTACACATTGGACTGCCCTCGAATTCGGGTCGTTCACCTTGTTCCTCCCCAACCCTTTTCTCCGGTGAGTTCGTGACGAAGATGGCTGCGTCGCCATGGCACATGACAGCCTCGCGCAGCGTCTCGACGCAATAATCTGCAAGTCATCATGAGCGGCTATATTTCTCTCTGTGGGTCCGCCGTCAGACCTACCGATGTCGGTGCCCTGATCTCCTCTCACATCGAGGCTGCCGTGGGACGTTTGCCTCAGCAGGTTGAGGCAACGCAGTTGGTGGAAGACTTGAAGGCCGACTCTATAACCCCATTCCCCGGTTCTGGGGTGCTGCGTCTTCACGGCGTGGAGCGGTGAGAGGCCATGTTTCTTCGCCTCCTGGTCCGTGAGAAACATGTCACCAGCTATCATCCAGGTAGGTTAGTTGGGAACAAAACTTGGCTTTACCAAAGGTCGCGTACCGTCTGTGAAAGACCTCCAAGCCTCGTCCACCTCACTGCTATGCCCAACGTACGGCGAGCTCTTCCATGCCGGGCCTAGGCCCACGCTGTTGGTCTTGTACTCAACGCTTGGAAATCCATGGCCAGTATGATGTGCGGATGATAAGCATAATGAGAGCGCGAATAACGTCATGGAGATGGTCAGTAGCACCGCGTGGGCGAGCCAAGTCCAGTGGCTCAGTGACCTGTTAAGTGTTCCCGATTCTACCACATCTTCTACATCTGAGAACCGTGCTGGACGGCTCTTTTGTTTGCTTTCCTCATCGAGAGGGACAGGTTGGTATTTGATGTCGGACATGTTGAAGAACAGATGGTAGAAAGATAAGAAAATCGAAGACAGCTCGCCGGCGAGTGTGAAGCGAAGCAATACAACACACAGCCTACTCGGTGAAACTGAGAAGGGAGAACTCGTAGTGAAGCCAGCTTAGACATGAAAAATAAACCGCGCCATAAACGGGGTTGAAGAAGAACAACAAGAACGGAAGAAACGGTCACAGTGTGATAATATTCCAAAGCCCAGCGTTGCATGGCGACTTTCCATGTGGTTCAGGGGTTTGAGCTCAGACACGGAGGAGAGGCGCGATGGCCAGGGGTGGTTGGCCCTCTCCTTGCGGCGGTTCTTCAACCGCCAAACTCATGAAACCCAACTCGGCCATGTTGCGGATTGCAGACACAGTAGATAAGAAAAATGTTCCGGAAATCTGACATATTATGCTTCTCTTTTCGTTCTCTATTTTTGCAGACCTGTAGGTGGATCATCGCCGTAAAGTAAAAGATGGTCAACGAGCTGTGCTTTTCGCGGGTGTCGATTTTGATGGGACCCTGCCACCTGCGAAGCTCCCAAGGAGGGTTGTTTCAGCCACCCAATAGGGCTTAGTGTCCCAGTTAGCTGAAACATCCCGGGCAACAACGGGTTCAGAACTTCAGACGGGATGACATCAATTCGACACGGCGGCACTCAACAATGGAAACCTTTCCAACGTGGGCACAAGCGAAGATCCATGGGCTGATCCTGAGCCGAGCCTACGTGTTCCTTTTGCGGCGGTTCTCTCCCCATCCATTCAGAATCATTGACTGTGTTGACTCAACAAAACTGAAGATCAGAAAGTATGACGGAATGGAAAAGGCAAGATGTGGAGCTAGTGTCGAATGGCCGAGTCAGGAAACATCCCATCGCCTTGTACAGTAGTAAGAATGGAAGGCTAGGCTAGATCGAGGAGAGGGTGTTCGTTTTCTTTCAAGAAGAGTCTCGTTGGGAGTAATTGACCGCGGTTTGGACGCCCCAGTGTACACGGTCAAGGTTTCCAGCCGAGAGCCAGGTTCGGGCCGCAGAATTGGCTTGCCAAGTCGGCTCTCAGCCAGCCCTTGAGGGATCCGCTGTGGAATGCTCCGGCAGCTTTCGGGAATGGCCCAGAAACACGGATCTCGCATGATCTCAGATATACCAACCGCCAGGCTGCATTATCGGCCGTCCATTTATCGCCCAGGAAATGCTCCATCGCCCCGGGTTCCCACCGAGCGTCCGGTCGGGAACCCAGTTTCGAATGGTCGGTGAAAGATGGTGCCAGGTCTATCCGTGTCGCGCTGATGGGAAAGGTGGTTGAACAGTCAGTCACATGTAGTGCCGGGGCGGTGAGCTTGGTCTCCGCTGGTCTCAGAACGGCATTCCGGACTCCGTTCTGCAGCAAAACAAAGCGCCCACTTGAAATCTCCTGCAGCGGATGCAGTTCCGCTCCTTGGGAAACACCAATGATGACCCAGCGACCAGCGATCGACGGGATGCAGGAGATGCAAAGCAGCGTAATGAGGTAATGCCCAGGTGGGTAATTGCCCATGCGCCTTCTAAGTTCTCAGACAGTGCAAGAACGGCTGGGCACTGCCTGCGTCAATGATATAACAGGCTGTGGGTGCTGCTGGCAAGAGCAGGTGGGACACAAAGCTGGAGCGTACAGTAGAGTGCTGCCGCTGTGTCAGCCTTCCCGCACCCAACCAAACCCAGACGGTGCAACCCGCTCAATTGACGGGTGTGCCAAACACTACCCGGCTGGATAAGGGGAGCAAGCCGCAGGTGAACCGAAAGGGGCAATCCCCTCTTCCCCACACCACCAGGCCTCGCGCGACATTCACGCCCGGGGCGTCTGAGCAGAACGAAGCGAGCGATGAGAGAACTGAGAACTGAGCGCGGGGGTGATGGGCGCGGTCTGCCGAAGCCGCACAGCCGAGTCGGTCCAGACACGCTGGTTGGCTGGCCACCAGGGTTGACAACCCGGATAATTGTGGCTGCACGGAAGCAACCTCACATCCTGCCCAATGCTGCCGAATGTCCTAGCCTTCCAGCAGCAAGCTGCAAGAGGAGGTGGGTAAGGGGATTACATGGTGCATATGTGCACTACATGTAACTAGGTAGATATGCAGTACATACACCGTTGGTAGCGAAAATGACAGACAAGGTAACTACCTACCTACATCATAGTACGAGTCAAGCGACGTTGGCAAGCCCCTCGCTTTCTCGGCCCACAGATGGCAACTCCCCGAACAGGCTAAGGCGAGACGCCTTGTGTTGTGTTGATCCGAATCATTACTGTAGGTTGAGCGGCAACCAACGCTCCCGCCAGTGGACGAGTGGTAAAAAGCAAAGTCGGCATTTTTGCGCGAGAACCAGTCGGGGGATTTTGATGTGTGGTTGGTCGTCTCTCGGGAAACAAAACGTGAGCCAGTTTTGGGCCCACTCCGCTTCTGCAGGCGGGCTGCACGCCTCCTCCCTAGCTCCACTCCCCAGCTCCACTCCCCCCCACTTGCGCCTTTCCATTTTCAAAAGAACGGCCACGCCTGGCAGCGCACGGCCCGGACCCATCTGGGATCCGCTTGCTATGCATACGCCTTAGCACATCCCCACCAGCGCGCCGCATTAGATCCTTGTCCCTGTCTTCTGAGCTCTGTGACTTGGGTGCTTGGTGCCATGGTGGCGCCTGCGCATGTCTGGCAAGGTACCGTTTTTTTCTGTGAATGATTTGGCGAGCCGATTGCCTTGCGCTTCCCCCAAAGCTCATCAGCCCGCCCCCCCTCCACTCTGGGGTCCCGGTCCCTTTTCCTTCCTCTTCCGACGCACTTTCTTGTCCGCCCCAGCTCAGTGCCCCTAATAACCACCATTACCGCGCTCCATTCCCATCAGTAAACCGCCGCCGACGATCAGCATCGCGGTTTCCGTCCAAGGCCCAACCGTCAAGGGGTGACGTGCACCCGATCCACGCCAAGACGGTGTCTGCGACCCAAGTGTTTTTTTGCGCCCGCGGGGAGAGGCTGACCGTTCGGCCGGTTGTTGATCGGGAAAAATTTCCATCATCACCAGCCCGACCGCCTATCTGCCGCCGACGCAATATCAATCGACATTTCATCGCGCATCGCTCTGCCGCATCGCTCTGCCGCATCTCCTAGTCGCGGCCGTCAAAGAGGGAGAATAATACCAGAACGATTTTGTACCCGCCACCATGTCGATGTATCCCGGCCATCGGGGGATGGGACCTATCCCCCCTGCTAATGGCGGTGCCGGCCGTCTGAACGAGCTTCTCGATCAGATCCGTGCCGAGTTTGAATCTCATGTTCGGCAGACCGAGACCTACGAGCATCAAAGTAAGCGCTGTCCTCCCTCGCGTCGTCTTCGCGTCATGCGTCGATGGGCGGACGGATTCCGGGCTTGGCGTCGCGTGGCCTGATCGTGATGACGATGCTGACAGCTCTTCAATAGTCCAAGCTCAGGTGCAGGAGATGCAAGCGATTCGCGAGAAGGTCTACCAGATGGAACAGGCCCAGATGAGCCTCAAGCAAAAGTGAGTCGCGTCATTCAATGTCCCCTTTTCGGGTGCACAACCCTGACACAGACTCTCCGGCTAGGTATGAAGATGAGATCAATATGCTGCGCCGGCAGTTGGAGAGTCGCGGGGGCCCGCCAGGCCCTATGAACCCGCCTCCTCAGCATATCGCTCCTCCGCAGCCGCCGCCGCAGATCGGTAACCCTGGGAACAATACCGTCATAGGAGCCATTCTTTCCGGGCAAGTTACTCAGGGTGGCCTCGCGCCTCCGCCGCACCCGCAACAGCAGGAACAGCAACCTCCCCACATGCCTCCCACCGCCCCTGGACTGCAGGGTCCGCCGCCGCCGCCACCGCCGCCCTCTCAGCAGCCCCCCTTCCAGCAGCAGTACACACAAGGACCACCTCCGGGTGGGTTCCCACCACAACCCCCTCAGAGCACCGCGTCGCCAGGGCCGGGCAACAAGCGAGCCATCGGTAGGCCCCCAGCAGCGGGCCCGGCCACGCCGCAGATCAACACTCCGGTCCCTTACAGTGGCCCCGGCCAGTCCCCCCAGGTCCCTACCCATCCGACGCCCGACCATACTCGGATGGCCCAGCATCCTCCTCCTCCTCCGCCGCCTCATACCAATGCCCTTGGCGATCTCGACCCCGAACGGCTGCCGAACCACATCAAGAAAGTCAGGGAAGATTGGTGGGCCATCTTTAATCAGTCCGTGCCCCGGGTGTTGGATGTAGACCTCGTGCACACTCTTCAGCACGAGAGCGTCGTTTGCTGCGTTCGATTCAGCCACGACGGCAAGTATGTTGCGACGGGCTGCAACAGATCGGCACAAATCTATGACGTCCAGACAGGCGAGAAGATCTGCGTCCTCCAGGACGAGAGCATCGACCTCAACGGGGACCTCTACATCAGAAGCGTCTGCTTTAGCCCGGATGGTAAATACCTTGCCACTGGAGCTGAGGATAAGCTGATCAGGGTAAGTTTCGTATTCCTCGGTGGTTCTCGGCCCCGCCCCATGCTAATTCGTCCAAGGTCTGGGACATCCAAGCAAGGCAGATTCGCACCACGTTCGCGGGCCATGACCAGGATATCTATTCGCTTGATTTTGCCCGCGATGGACGTACTATTGCGTCCGGCAGTGGCGACAGGACTGTCAGGATCTGGGACTTGGAAACCGGTAATTGCAACTTGACGCTCACGATAGAGGACGGCGTTACTACCGTTGCGATCTCTCCGGACACCAAGCTTGTGGCGGCCGGCTCTCTCGACAAGAGTGTGCGAGTGTGGGACGTTAAGATGGGCTACCTCCTGGAGCGTCTTGAGGGCCCCGACGGCCACAAGGACAGTGTCTACAGTGTTGCATTCTCCCCGAACGCTCGCGAGCTTGTGAGCGGCAGCTTGGATAAGACGATCAAGATGTGGGAGTTGACTACGTCGCGCCAAATCAGCCACGGCCAGCAACCGCCACTGAAGGGCGGCCGCTGCATCAAGACGTTTGAGGGTCATCGGGTATGCCTCCACGTCCACCTTTCTGCCGGACCATGCCGGAACTCTAACTGACACACTTGATACAGGATTTCGTGCTCAGCGTCGCGCTTACCCCCGATGCCGAGTGGGTCCTCTCGGGCTCCAAGGACCGTGGCGTCCAGTTTTGGGACCCGCGCACCGGCCACACGCAGCTCATGCTCCAGGGACACAAGAACTCCGTGATCTCGGTTGCTCCGTGCCCGGTTCCTACTGCTAACGGTGGCTTCTTTGCCACCGGCTCGGGTGATATGCGCGCGCGCATCTGGTCTTATACTCGGCTGGATAGGAGACAGTAGGATGTTTCTCGGAACCATTCGACTTGTGTCTGGGCGGAGAACGTTGAACAGGACTCGGCAGAGGGGTGGTTGGACGAGCGGTTGGAGGAGTTGTTGAGAATGTGATTCCTTGGTTCCGGGGTGATCAAACGGGGTTGGAGTGACGTGGGCGGTTTCCCATCTGGATGTCGCGGCGTCAGGGGAATGACTTGGAGAAATATTTTCTGGTGGGGTATGGATGGATGGGTACTTGTTGTTTTTGGTATTGATTGATTGTGGCCAAATCCAGTCCCCTCTGCTGTATCGGTTACGTTGGTAGTTCGGTAAGGGTACCTCTTGTAGTTTCAGCGCTTAATTGACTTAGTCAGGCATGTGATAATTCCCGGTTTGGTCGTCTCCTACCAGGTATGTATAGAGCTGCTCGGTTATCTGACAGCTTTACTATATAGTATTGAGACTGTCAGGCCCTCCGCTTGTCACTCGCCATCACTCTCTTCACAATCCTCCCCCTCTGGCCGGCCCCCTACCCCATAAGCCTCGTCAAACTTTGCGTCCTTGAGCGCGCCCAAGTCAACATGGTCCCGGGATCGCCCGAACCCATATTCGAGGACGCGGGAGCCCATCCCTGAGATCGGAAGGGGGTTAGATGGAATTCTATTTCGAGGCAAGGTCCGTGCATAACTATCGCGATTTGTCTTTTGTCTTTTGTCTTTTCATGTGATGTGGTGAGAAAAAAGGGGAGGGGACTTTAGCCCAGCCGGGAGGTGGGATGCAAATTTGTGTTCCCTTCATCAATATATGTACGTAGATGTATGTACATTCATATGTCTCATATCTAGGTAGGTAGGTATTGATTGGACATCACATCACACTTGATGACAAGCCGTTGCATCAGATCCATCGGCTGGGAACCGACATGCCGTGCTGGGATTCCTGATCCACTGCTGCGTACTATGTACGGAGCCTACAGTACCTGCAGTGCCTAGGTTCAACTTGGTATAGTACATGTAGCTATCACCATATCATAAGCCGCCAAAGATGTCGTCGAATTCGTCGCCGCCCTTTTTCCGTTTCGTTTTCTTCCGCGTCTTGTCACGGCTGTCTCCTAAGGAGCCAAAAATATCATCAAACTCATCACCTTTCTTTTTCTTGTTCTTCTTCTTTGGTGGCTGGTTTGTAACTGCTGGTGTGGGACTGCTTTCCTTGCTGGGAAGTGGCTCCTGGTTTGCAAGCTGCTGCAGGGCCCGGTTTTGGCTGGATGGTTTTCGCTTTTTGGATGTTGCGGGGTTGAGGGGGAGTGATATGGCGCGTTGGGTTGCCGCTGGCACTGTTGATGTTGATGTTGCTGGGATTGGCGTTGAGGCTGAGGTGGCGGTTGCATCCTGCTCGGTGGACATCAGGATCTCGTCTCGTGAGACGGGTACACCCATGTCCATGTCCATGTCTGTGTCGGTGTCTTGGTCTATGTTGGCGGAAGGCTCTTTCGTGGTGCCGAAGGACCTGGGCGTCTGAGAGGTTGGGGGTGCCGGTTCCTCCTCGCTTTCCACTCCTACCTCTCCCGTGGGCGCTGGGGCAAAAGGGGCAATGGCTTTATCCACCTGCGCCAGCACGCCGAGAAGCATCAACCCGAGGTGAGCAAACTGCTTGTCGGCCGCGAGTTGCGTCAACGCACTGTTTGTTGTTAGCGTACTATTCTCTCATCCATCCCTGTCTACCCGAACGAGCAAGAGAAATAGGGAAGAAAACCTTACAGGTACGATCCTGGTCCCAACTTCCAACGCAAATACTCTGCCCGCGCTCTCACCACTCCATTCTCGTCGGCCCCTTCCTCCTCCCTTGCCATCATCCCTTTCCTCTTGCTCTGTTTGAGTCTAACCCGAGCCACCCGCTCCGCTTCCACAACACCATTCTCTAACTCAACCAGCATCTTCCGCACGTGGCGTCTCAGCATGTCTGCCTGGGCCCACCATTTTGAGAGGCGGTGCTGGTTCTTGTTACGGTGGTGGAAGCGCTCGAGTATTTCGAGCGCCGGTGAGAGGGATGCGATGGCCGTGCCGAGGATAGTTGGGTCGAGGGTCGGCGGGAGACTTGTGGGAGGTTCAGCAGGCCGGTTCATTTTGATGTAAGGAAGAGCGTGTAAGTCAGGGGGGTGCGAGATGGGGGCTGTGAGATGGGGATTGGAATGTCACGTCGAGAACATTGAGGCCAGCTTTGTTACAGCAAGCAAAGCATCCAATTCGATGTCGGGGTGTAGCATGAATGAAGCCTTGGATTTGGTTGTGTGGGTCGATACGGTTTCTGTGTAAGTGGTAAGAACTAAGAAGCGAGGACCGTAACAACCAACGCTTGAAAAGTTCAGGTTGAATAAAGTGAGCAAATATACAGGGTTAGGGTTATAAGGTCCTCTCACAGGTTCAGGGAAAGGAGAAAACACCTGACTGGCGACAAACACGAAGCTCAAAGTTCTCCCGATATGCTTGGATAGTAGAAGATGTTCCCTCAATGCTGAAAACAATGCTTCTTGCTTACAAAACACATAGTATATACCCGCCATGCAAGGTGAAGAATAACGGCAGCCTTGCTAGCCACGCTAACCCATACCCTTCCATACCCGCAAACCCCCTAGAGCCCCTGAACATAGTCAGTCAGTCAGTCCCAGGATATAGATCCAAACAACCTACACCGGCGTTCAGTCCCCCGACACCTCACCACCAGCCCTCCAGACGAGGCAGAGTCCGTTTCTAGCAAACCCTCACCCCACAAACCTCGACCCCCTTCGTCTCGACATACGCCCTCCTCCCAAAATACCTCGCCGACACCTCCCTCACAAAATCCGCGTCCGTCTGACTCCACACATCCAAGCCCATCTCGGCCAGCGCCTCACTATCAACCCTCACCCATCCCCTACTGCCTCCCGCATCCAGCAACCTCGCTTCCTCTTCCAGGCCCCTCCCCCTCCCCGCCCCCCTCGCCTCCTCCTCGCCCAACAGAGCCGCCGGCACGTCAAACTCGGCATCCGCCGCCGCGTCCAGGCCCAAACCAAGCAAGTCATCCTCATCCGACGAATCCACAATATCCGCCATGACCGACATAACCGAGGTAGTCAGCCGGTGAAAGTACGCCACCACCGCCAACTCAATCCGCGCCTGGGCCTCCTCGTCATCCCCGTCCCCTTCGCCGCCAAGTCCCGCCGGCCGGGCACCCCCAGCCAGCGACGCGAGCGACGCCACCATGCTGCTCCCCCCCGCAGCCGCCGCCGCCGCCGCCGCGGCGCCAAAGCTCGACCTCCTCGGACCCGTCTCGGTCTGCGTCTGCCGCGGAGACGCGCCGCCTACGACAGGCGAGACCGGCGCGGCCAGGTCGGCGAGCAAGGACGCGTCGTGGCTCTGCTCGTCGACCTCGTCGCTGTGCCGCTTCTCGCCCGCCGACGCCCACCACATGAAGCCGTTGTAGGCGAGGGCGGCCCAGGTGGTGGGCTCGACGATCTTGTCGGTGTCGTCGGCGGTGCTGGGTGCGGCGAGAGCTGGGAAGGCGCGCTCTTCAGCGGCTGTTCCTGGGCGGGAGCCGGGGGGTTTGGAGAGGCGGATGGCGGGCGCGGCGGGCGCGGGAGAGTCGCTTGCTTCCGACGGCGGGCTGTGGGGGTTGGGTGGTGGTGGTGGTTGGGACTGGGTTTGTGCTGCGGGCGCGAGCCGGGCGAGGCCGAGGGTGAGGGAGCGGAAGCGGCGCAGGTCGCGCTGGGTTGCTTTCATGGGGACGCCTTTCGGGCATTCTACGGTTGGCCAGACTCGTTGTTGGGCGCCGGAGGAGTGGGGCGGGGGCATGGTGATCAGCATGTCCCAGAGGCCTTCTTTCATGGCGAGAATGCTGTCGGTGGTGCACGCCACCCATCCCGAGCTGGCGTCGTCGTTGTTGCTGGGGTCGTCGCGGTCGTTTCCGTGGCCGTTGCGTTTCATGGCGGCTTGGTGCTCTAGTAGATAGGATATGTCGTGTACACCGATACAAAAGAGCGGCCGTAGGCGCTGGACCGGAGCCGAAGGGTCTATTACGTCGCAGACAGACAGGGGTATATTGGACAAGACGGAGATATCATACACTGCACTCGAGTCAGCAACCCGCGCGGAGACTGGGCATAGGGATGCCCATACCAAAATTGCAAACCTCATGCACTGGTGCATGACAAGAAATTAGGATGCGCTTTCGCAACAAAGCGGCACGTTGTATCGGAAAGATCAGAGGCCCAAAGGTGTCCAGCAGCGAGGTCAGGCTCCAGGCCGGATGGAAGGGCGATAGTCGGTGGCCTGGAGGGATCAGAACGGTGCCATCCGAGGCAGAGCGGTTCCTAGCATGGCCTTTGGCAAACCCCGGGCGGCTAGCCTTGATGCTGAGCAACGGCGACTCGAGAGGCGTGTCCTTCAGGGGCTGCGGCGCCGTTGTCTCGCTCACCCCGTTCTTCTCCCAGTACTCCTCCAGCAGCTGCGTTTGCTTCCCATCGGCCGCAAGCTTGGCAGCGATCTCCTTCAAACCCTCGGCGTGGCGCCAGGCTCTCCCGAGACGGCCAAGGCTGAGGGGCACCAGGACACCGACGGCAATCATGCGCGCGTGGCGCGTCTCCTCCTCATCGGTGGGCGTATTGACGAAGGCGCTAAGGCCCGCGTGACCGCCATCGTGGACGAAATATATCAGGTCGTCGGACACGGTGTGGAGGCCCGATGGCAGGCTCTTGTACTCGACGGTGCCCTCCAGCTCGAGGCCCGGCACGGCCTTCTTCCAGATGATGGTGTAGCCAGCCTTGACATCGAAATCGATCAGAAAGAGGGCGGATATCGGCGGGAGGTCGGGCAGGACGGCGGCAGTGGGCTGCGGCAGTCGAACGGAGAGCGGCGGCTGTCCGCGACGGGATGCGGCCATGGTTGGACCGCGAACCGGCAAATGCGCCGGTGGACTGTAGCCTGTGACCTGCGGCGGCGGCTTGTGACGTGACGAAGCTCGTGAATTCTTTCGGGGCTCGATCCGCGCTATCGGGAGGATGCAGTCATTATTTAGGCCGTCAGCTGATGCAGGCAGAATTCGATCGAGATCGTCAGCCCATCGACACCACCGGCAAAGTCCGCCAGCACGATAAAGAATGGTGTGAAGCTGTTGACTGCGTAATTGTAATTATTTGCGGCTGTCGCGTATTCGGGTCGGATGCGGGAGCAGGTGGCCTGTTACAGGTTCCATGTCGGCTTGGCGCCTCCTGTGTGCCAGTGTCTGGCGGGCGAAGTGCGGTAAAACTTCCACTGTGCGCAGGACATAGTGTATGTACATAACCAAGAGGCGCCGGTGGTCGGCAACCCAATGCACCTAGCAAAGCACTCCCCGTGTGGGTGTGGGGGGCGGCCATGATTCTGTCCCCGGATGTATTTCCCCGTGGTTAGATAGCATTTTGCATGTGAATGGCTGTGTAGTTCCATCGTGTTACATGTTTGCCGTCGAGAACTGCTCCCCACGATGGCCCCCCCCTCCCCCCAAATGTTAGCTCAACGATTTTCAACCTCGGAAGACACTGGAGGGGGACCCTACTGAATTGGTTGGCCAATCAGGCAGTCAGCGGCCTACCTCCGTTGTCCTAGTATGGCCCAGCCCACCCCCAAACTTTTTTATTCTGCTGCTGCTGAAGTCACACGTGCGCTTTTCGGCGATTCTTTCCCGGGCCGTGACCGAGAAAATCATGACTGCTCTGTCGCACACCCTGCCCATCACCATCCCGGCTGACACAGAAGAGAAAAAGGCGGCGGTCGCAATTTATGCACGCCGTTGAAACATCCCAACTGTTTCCCTTTTTTCTGTGTGCTTCCCCGCCGTCGCTGAGCCACATAACCCGCCTAGAAGGGCCTAGAAGGACCGTTCGAAGAGAGTCAAAGAGAGTCGTAGAGAGATCGCAGGGCCGGACCTACCTGCGTCACGAGTGACCGGGCAAGAAAGAGCGTCATAGACTGCGCACCACATTACCAACAACTTGCAGTCTTCACACGCGCAGCCCCCGCCCGGTGTCTGCGGCTCTCCGCGAGAGCCCGGTTTAAAACTATGGCGGCGTTCCTCTCCTACGTCGGCTGGTTTCTGGCCGGCTACACCGCCCTGACGCTCTTCTTCTTCATGCTCTCCGCCGTGGTACCCAAATCGGCCTTCGTGGCCCGCTCGCTGGCCTCGTACATCTGCTTGGTTTTCAGCTCGCTCTTCGGCGTGTCCGGCTCAATCATTCTCCGCCTCCTCGGCCTCAAACAGCTCTCGCAATGGGCCACGGGTCGCAGCTTCAAGTACCTCATGGCCCTCACCACGGGCGTGACCTTTGAGGTGGAGGACCCTCGGGGCCACCTCAAGAAGGTCCGCCCGGCCGTCTTCATCGGCAACCACCAGACCGAGCTCGACGTGCTGATGCTTGGGTGCATGTTCCCCAAGTACTGCAGCGTGACGGCCAAGGCCTCGCTGAAGAAGGTCCCCATCCTGGGCTGGTTCATGGCCCTGAGCGGCACCGTTTTCCTCGATCGCGCCAATAGCAAGGACGCCCGCGTTGCTATGAGCGGCGCCGCCGAAGAGATGCGCGACAAGCGCCAAAGCGTCTACATGTTCCCCGAGGGCACCCGCAGCTACGCCAAGGAACCCATGCTGCTGCCCTTCAAGAAGGGCGCGTTCCATCTCGCCGTCCAGGCCCAGGTGCCCATCGTGCCGGTTGTCGTTGCCAACTACAGCCATGTGCTCTGGATCAAGGGGCTCGTGTTCAACTCGGGGCGGATTCCGTGCAAGGGTAAGTGGGCTGCTTTTTTCTCCCTCTCCCGGCTGCAAAACCTTCGGCTGACTTGTGCTCGCAGTTCTCGAACCTATTTCCACGATCGGTCTCACCGCCGGCGACGTGGACGAGCTGACAAGGTCCACCCAAGAGCTCATGCTCAAGGAACTGATTGCCCTGACGGAGAAGGCGCGGGGACAGTCGGTAGCCCAGCGCGCGGCGAACGACACAAACGGTGTGGCCAAAACCACGGGAGCCAATATGAGAATGAGAGTGGCAGCTTAGGAAAAGCTTGCCTCTATATAAACAAGGATGGCTGCCGAAATTCTCTTGGCCATGGGCGAGAGAGGACAACGCTCAGGGAGAGATACCTTTGGCCTGGGTTCATCCGAAATGTAAGCAGCACCAGCACCAGCACCAGCAACAGCAACAACAACAACAACAACAACAACAACAACAACAACAACAACAACAACAACAACAACAACAACAACAACAACAACAGCAGCAGCAGCAGCAGCAACAGCATCGGCAGGCGCTACAAACGATACATCCAACAATGCACCGTGCGTCCATGCCCGTGTCGAGTGCGGGTCGAGGAGGGAGTATTTTGATACCCTTAGAGGTGGAATCGGGATTGCTAGGCTTCGTCGGGTTAGTACACGGCTCGTTTTCTAATGGACATAACGTCAGATGCCACAGCCGTTATAGAGGATAGAAGGGCCGGTAGGTGGCATAAAGGGGCTATCGGGGGTTCACAGGGCTCGATCCAGCATGGGATATTGCTGTCTTGGACACACCCGGAAGGGGTAACGGTATTCCTACATCTCCCTAATCCAAAAGGAATTTGAATTCCCAGTACTGTTTATAATCATGCAGCTGAATCACCCAGCTATGCCTCACGTCGTCTTGTAACGTGACACTTCCATCAAAAAGGCGTTTTCTCGCTCACTTGGTGAGACTTTTGCCATGGCCGGCATGGGGGGGCGGCACGGCAGACTCGACGATGCTCCTGGCTGATGCCCTCCGTCTGTTATTCTGGATGGGTGTGTGTGTCCATGTATCTATGCGTTATGGCAAGGTCCTGAGCGCAACCCCCCCCCCCCCCCCCCCTTCTTTTCTCCTCCCCTCTGACCAAAAATTCCTCTTTGGTTAGGTGCCATTCCCGGGTAGCACGCATAGGCATCATCAAATAGAGCACAACGCTGTCTAAAGTAAAGAGCAGCTTAAGCAAACCAATCCCATGCCTTTTCTATGTGCCTTGTTTGCTCTATCCACCCACCTCAACGTAGATATACTGGAGACTTCTGTGTGTCCCCAACCGGCCGCTACCTAGCTAACCCCAAACACAAAACAAAAGGGGGTCAAGCAGCCCACCCCTCCAACCCCCTCAAAACACACCCCTCCCCGCCGCCGGCCCTCTTCACCAGCCTCCCCACCGTCCACACCCGCTCGCCCGCCTGTTCCAGGACGCTCCGCACCTCCTCCGCCCGGTCCGCCTCCACAGCGACAACCATACCCAGCCCATTGTTAAACGCGCGCGCCATCTCGGCCGGCTCCACCGACTTGCCCAGCCACTTGAACACGGCCGGCACCTCCCACGCGCCGACGTCAATCTCGGCCGCGAGGTGGCTAGGCAACATGCGCGGGACATTTTCCGTCAGCCCGCCGCCCGTGATATGCGCCATGCCCTTGATGGCCTGCCCGGTCTGGGCGATAGCCGACAGCAAGGGCTTGACATAGATTCGGGTCGGGGTGAGCAGGTTCTCGCCGAGGGTGGTGGTGGAGGCCTCGTCCCAGGGGCAGGGGTCGGTGTACTCGAGGCCGCGGGACTGGACGATCTTGCGGACGAGGGAGAAGCCGTTGGAGTGGACGCCCGAGGAGGCCAGGCCGAGGAGGACGTCGCCTTCGGCCATGGCGTCCTTGCGGGGCAGGCGCTGGGGCGCTCTCATGACGCCGATGGCGGCGCCCGCGGCATCGTAGTCGTCGCCCGTGTAGAGGTCGGGCATCTCGGCCGTCTCGCCGCCGACCAGGGCGCACCCGGCTTGGATGCACCCCTTGGCGACGCCCTCGACGAATGAGGTGGCGACAGACACGTCGAGGCGCGAGCAGCCGTAGTAGTCGAGGAACATGAAGGGCTCGGCGCCCTGGACGACGAGGTCGTTGACGTTCATGGCGACGAGGTCGATGCCGACGGTGTCGTGCTTGTTCATTTTCTGGGCGATGATGAGCTTGGTGCCGACACCGTCGATGGCGCCGACGATGATGGGCGCGCCCGGGTGGCCGGCGGCGGAGAGGTCGACTTCGCCGCCGAATCCGCCGATGACGGCGTCGGCGCCCGGCCGGCGGGTGGTGGCGACAGCGGCTTTGATGCGGTCGACGAGCGCGTTGCCGGCGTCGATGCTCACGCCGGACTGAGCGTATGTGAGCTTGTTTGCGGCGTCGGCGGTGCGAAAGGCGCGGTGCGCGATGTCCTTGCGGTAGTACATGCCGTCAAAATTGATCAGCTGGACGCCCTCGTAGGCCTTGTCGACGGCGGCGCGGAGCGAGTCGCCGGTTGCCGTTGCGGCGATGACACGGCCGCCCGCCGTCACGAGCGCGTCACCAGAGAGCTTCGTGCCGGCGTGAAAGATGTTGATGTCTTGTGGCGCGTCTGTCACCTGCATCGGGATGTTCTTGGGGTAGGACTCGGGATAGCCCGGGGCGGCAACCACCACAGTCGTGCTGAACTTGGACGAAACCTTGACCGTGATATCCTCGAGGTACGGGACCGGCCCGGCGCAGGCATACATGATCTTTGCCAGATCCGACTCCAGCAACGGGAGGACCGTCTGCGTCTCGGGGTCACCGAAGCGGACGTTGTACTCGAGCACTTTGGGGGTGCCGTCGGGGGCGATCATGAGACCAGTAAAAAGGCAGCCGCGGAAGGGGAAGCCATCTTTGCGCATGCCGTCGATGGTCGGCTGGAGAATCTCGCGCTCGATGCGGGCAATCAGCTGCGGTGTGGCAAGCTTCGTCGGCGCATAGCAACCCATGCCGCCCGTATTGAGGCCGGTATCGCCCTCGCCAATGCGCTTGTGGTCCTGGGCCGCGGGGAGGGATTTGATGGTGGTGCCGTCGCAAAAGGACAGGATGCTCAGCTCGTCGCCCGTCAGGAACTCCTCAATGACGACCTCGTCGCCAGCCGCACCAAAGGCCATGTCCAGCATGACCTCTTTGAGCCCCTGCAGGGCTTCCTCTTGCGATTGAGGGATTATCACGCCCTTGCCGGCGGCCAAGCCGGTGGCCTTGATGACGACATTGTGGTTGACCGACTTGAGGTACTGGGCGGCCTTGTCGTAGTCGGAGAAGTTTTCGTAGGCGGCGGTTGGAATGTTGTGTTTCTTCATGAAGTCCTTGGAGAAGGTTTTGCTGCCCTCCATGCGCGCGGCTTCCTTGGAGGGCCCGAAGACGGGGATGCCCGCGTCGCGGAAGAAGCCCTCGACGCCGTCGACGAGAGGAGCCTCGGGGCCGGGCACCACGAGGTTGACGCCATTCTTCTTTGCGAGGTCGACGAGGCCGGGGTAGTTGTCGGCGGCGACCGAGGATTCGTTGGTAACCTTGTGCACGCGAGCAGTGCCTCCATTGCCCGGCACGGCGATGATGGACTCGACCAGCGGCGACTGCGCGAGCTTCCAGGCGAGGGCATGCTCGCGGCCGCCGTTGCCAATGAGCAGGATGCGCAGAGACGACGACATCTTCTTCTTCTTCTTCTTCTTCTTCTTCTAGGCTGGGTCAAATCGAATCGGTCGTTCTCTATCCGTACCCAGCATCGTGCCCCTCCTCCGGGCGTTCAGCGCTAGAAAAAAAATTCCTGGGGTCGCAATTTATTACCCCTCCCCCGCGATCTCGGACATCTTATCGGTGGACCAGCGCGGATTGGCCAATCCACTGTTCAAACGGACTCTCGTGTGAGAAGACTCCCAAATGTGAGTGCAGCCATATGTACAGTACTTGGGACTCAGCAGTGGACCCAAAAGATTTTAGTATGCTAGCAAAGATCATGATGGGGCTTGGGGTCTACGGTGGGAGTGCAATGTTTTGACAGCCCAAGACAAGACGACCGTCAAGCCCAAATGGATCTAACGATCCATCGGCTATCTTCAGAGAGGACGTTTACATCGCGACCAAGATCTTCGAAGTGCTACGAAACCCGCATATCATGAAACAACCGAGCCGGAAATTTGTTTCCGGAACGAGAAGCTTGCCGAGATATCTACTTGGGACAGCTATGGTCACTCGCCGGCGACCGTGGGCGTGGCTACAAGGTGCGGCATAGCTTTATCACGATGGACGTCCTTGGTAGCTGGATGTTGATCAAAAGCCATATTGCTCGCATAAGCAGTGGCTCTGCTATCAACAATAGCAAGCGGGTGAAACATCGAACTGTGGCTGTGGATACTGGCCTCGACGGTCGGCCGTGACTCTTGTCTGCCTGCATTCCTTAGCTTCCCAGGACGCTCCGGAGTGTTAGAAGACATGAGACGGCCACATGCAGAGACCTGGTAGCAAGCCGTATCCTATTCCCACGCGGTTACTCGGAGGTCACACAGATAGCATCAGAGCATAGTTGGTGCCGATTGAGCGGTTCTGAGAGCGGCGTGGTAGTGGCGTTGAAGAATCCGGGACTTTCAAGCCAGAGGATGTCGAGTGGGTTCCGATAACCGAGGGGGGATCAATAATGCCACGAGATATTATGCATTGTCATGGCATTGTAGCATTATGAGATCAGGGCCTCATCCGTGTGAGTCCGTGATGGTGCCGTGAGATCGGAGAGCTGGTGTTGAATGCAACATTCGGAGGGGGAAATGGTGCGCCGTCAAGCGTCATTGGCCCAATGCATATGTCGAGCCCTTTGTGGAAATCACACCCTTGATCGTTCCCGTTCCCTTGCAAGTTGCGTGCTCACGCGAGATCGGCGCTAGCCGAGAAGCTCTGAGGTACGCAATTACATCATGATTTTCCCGTCACGGGCTCCCATCAAACTTGAAGGATGCCGAATACCCAATAATGCGAACTTGAATCCCCAAAATTGAAAGGCTCCGGTTCGTGAAGACATCGACTTGCTTGGCCTAGTGGTGACTGTGTCAATGGTTCGGCTGTTGTGCTTGGGTCGGAGAGCGGCCGTTGGTGAGCTTTGAGAGCTGTTGGGCTCCGGGGAAAACTACTATGTCGGCTCAGAGGATTGGATCAATTGGAGGGGGCATGGAAAAGTTTGGCCCACGACCGGGTGGTTGGGCCCCCCACAAGGGAGCATTATCCGTGCTCTGTATGTATGTACAGCACTGGCCGCTCGGGAAGCTGTGGGTCAACTTACACACCCCACAAGATGTCAGGCACCGGCCGTGCCATCCCAGCCACTTTCAGCCCAGCCCGGCGGCCGCTTTCAGCAGGGAATTTCGGGATTTTGTCAACCGACCTCTTTTGAGGCACATAAAGCACATGCGAACTGCAGAAACGGCGTTGCCTGCTGCGCACAACTATCCGATAACTCACGTTGACCGACACAGAACCGAAAAATAAAGCTAACCAAAACAAACGGTGCCGTGTTGCTCTGGGGCACCGGGATCCCGTTGCTGCGACGCTCGCCTTTGGTTCCAGGTGGGCAGACGAGCGGTCGGAACAGCGGCAGTCCTGAAGTTTCTGTATTGGACTGCAAACCCTGTTTGAAGCAATCCGTTGGATCTTCCCATGTGGTTGCCGCTCCCGGATTGCCCGATAGGAGTGGCGAAACGAGGGGGCCAACCGTGCTGAATGCCGATGATCAGATCACACAGTGTTCGGCGAATCCCAATTGCCAAGTTTTTCACTTGGACTCTGTGCTGGCGAAGCCGAGACAACCCGAAGGCGGCCAGTGGGAGATATGTGCACGGAGTACATACAGCGGGCGGTTTAGCGAGCCAATTGCCATCAGGCCGCTGCATTTTAAATTTTAAATCAGAGACACGAGCTTTGTCGTGGCCGAATTGCAGAGAGCAGCTGCGGGTGCCTTGGTCGTAGCGTGTGGGAGCACCATGTTGTGCTCCCTCAGAACTTCGACTTGTTGGCTCGCGTGCTCTTTGACTGCTAGCCTGGTGGTGTCTTGGGGGTATCACCGCGGACATTTGAGCTGGTATGTACATACATACATACCCGTAGTCAAGCACTCCCTTCTGAAGGACAACGGCAAGGCGGAATATTCGACGGGGTTGTGGGATGGTAACGCTTGGCAAACATCGGATACCCCTCCAACCACGCGATCGGGATCGGTGTGCAGGCTACTGCTGCCCCACCATCCCCTTCGAGATGGTTGCTATCGAGACAAGTTTATTGTTCTTTTTGTTTTTTTTTCCCCCCATGACGCCATGACCCCTCAACGGGCTCAATCGGATACGAGACACCAACCCTTCGGCCGACTGCGAGCGAAGCAACATGCAATGTTGCATGGAGCCAGCTAAGATCACGTCGAGATCACCTACCTAAGGTAGGAATGACTGCAGGTTGTTTAATCTCGAAGTGCGCCCCCGCGGAGAGTGGATTACGTCGTGGACTGCAGTTTGATTCCTCCCCTCTGACAGGTCCTTCCTCCCATTCTCGTGTTCTGAGCTGTCTCCACGTCAGGCGGCCGAGAAGTGCAGATCGCGCGGGCTACTGCGGGAAGTTTCCACAGCACAACACGGCCGGACTGGCAGACCTTGCTTTTTTGGTTTCCTACGCAGCAGGATGCACAGCTGCGTTCGCAGGACCTGCGCAAATGCAGCCGATCCGTAGACTGGCCGGGCAACACAACCACCGACAGGTCGCTGGTTGACCGCCGGGGATGGGCAAGCGGTCTGTCGGCCCTCGGGCTAGTGCGTCGTCGGATGTGATGAATGGGATGGGCTACTTCCCCAGCCACGGCAGCGAAGGTGTCTCCGGTGGTCGCAGCGAACAACACGGCTGCGCTGAACATCGACAAAGTTCCCCCCCCCACGGTTAGAGTGAAGAAGCTACCGGCTTCGGACAAGCTGAAGCGTGCTCAACTCTCGGTCTCTTCGTGGGAATACCGAATTTGAGCCGCGGGATGACAAGAACGGCGCTGCTGTTTCCCAGATTAGGACCAAACTCCGCCCGAAAAGGCCAGCGATCGGGCCGGTCGACAGCGAGGTCTGGGAGTCACTGATGGTTGGTGCCAGAAACACGTCAAACCAGCCAAGGAACACCAACAAGGGGCACATAGGGGCTTGGCGCGCTAATCGTCATCGCCGAGCAGCGGCGACATCATGGACAGGGGTTGGTGCCGGACTTGCTTGCGGTGTGGTGGGGCCTAACAGCCACTCAGGTGCGGGTGTTTTTCAGGGGTCCATGTACACCCCCACAAGCCAACTTTGACCACACAGGGTTCCACTCTCCCGTATGTAAAAGTGCGCTACCCAGGAACAGCACACAAGACCAGGACCACTCACAGAGCCCACCTCCTGCGATACTCCCCACAAGTACCCTTGACGTGCCTGATAATCAGGTCTCTGCTGAACAGACCATATCCACAGTCAGCTGGAATGGGAAACAACGGTGAGCGCTAGGTTTTTATGGAAGTGACTTGCCGACTCTGTGCCGCTCTCCGCGCGACCTTGAAACGGGCAAACAGCCGCAGAATATTCGCAGCACCGACGCCGTCCAGGTGGTTCTAACTTCTGAGCGAGCTTTTCTTTTATCCCGGCTGCGCCATATTCGGTAGAAGCTCGAAACGATGATTCGCTTTCGGAGTGCTTTTGTTGAGCTACATGTACTGTATGTAGTGGTAAGTGGGGATGGCTTTGGTCGATGGATGCAGGACCTTTTCTCCTCCCCCCAGCTTGACCATCTCCACCCACCAGAGAGGTACATACATTGGTACATACATACTGTACATCACTCTGCCCGGCCGGTGCGGAAATCTGACCACAATAGCGGGGGGCGGGCCTTGTTGTTCGCCTCCTCCTGGATAGTAGGTGCATGGCCAACAACGGCCGGGCTGGGCCAACCAGCGGGCCCGGATGGCATGCATGCATGCACGGTGCCGTCGGTCTTGGTCTAGCTTTCGGTTCGGTCTCACAGCTGGGGGGGGCCTCGGGGGGAGGGTGTCTCGTGGGTGTCTGCCCAACCTCGCGATTCCCGGGAAGAGAAGCTCTCTCCGCCCAATCTTTGCAAGCTCTGATCCCTCTGGTCTCCACTGCCCATCCCACCATGGCCGGTTCCAAGCAGCCCAGTTGGGATTGTCTCAAGCTGTTGTTGGACAGCAGCAAGATGTCATCCCAACCCCACTGTACCGCACTTCACTTCGTCTCTCTTTCTTCCGAGCTCCCCTCGAGGTCCTTTGCCGGGGTGTCACCGGTGGTGTATAAACATCCCGCCTCCCGAGTTCACTGGCGTCCTCTCTCCCCCATCCTGCTCTCCACCATCGCTAGCTCCCTGGGTTCTCCCAACCATCAACCGTTCGCTAAGGTTCCCTCGCTTCTCACCCAGCCTTGTGTGTGTCTGAAGATCCTGGGGTCCCACCAGCTCTCTTCCAACCTTCGCTATAACTCACAGCCGTCGTCGATAGACCGACCACCCAGTCACAATGAGAGCCGCACTTTCGCTCTTCGCCCTCGTGGCCACAGCCTTGGCTGCCAACATCCCTCCCAGGGGAGAGCGGGGACTTGTCGGTAGGACAGAGGGACACGGCGGCAAGGACAAGCCCGGGAAGCCGGAGGAGGACTGCGTGACGGTGACCACCTCGGTCGTCGTGACCTACACCACCGTCTGCCCCGTCACCGAGACCGTCACCAAGCCGGGCCACACCTACACCACCACCTACACCACCACCAGCACGGTGAAGACGGCTGTGCCCACCACCATTGTCATCACCAAGACGGCGCCCCCAGTCACCAAGACGACCGGTCAGGGTAGGGCAATCTTCCTGACCCCTTAGTATCACCCCAGCTCTCTTACTGACCGTGCGTGTAGTTGTCTATACGACCCTCACTGAACTGTGCCCTGTCACCGAGACTACGGTTGTGGATGGCTCGACGGTGGAGATCACCTGGACCTCGACCTCGACGATCGTCACCAAGGTCCAGCAGACCGAGACCATCTACACCACCTCGGTTGCGACGGAGTATGAGACGACCGATGTCTACACGACGGTATGGTCCCGCCTGCCCCCCAACCTTTTCACCCTCTGCCAAGTAATGTAGTATGTACATACTAACAAGCAAAAACCAGGTCACTTGCCCCGTCACCACCTACACCACCGTCATCGAGGGCTCGACCATCAAGGTGACCCAGACCGACACGTAAGCCCCCCTCCCTCCCATTTCTCTTTCATTAATAAAAAAAACAAACCTCCCCCCTTCAAAACCACTCCCCAAAAAAATTACTGACATTTCCCCCTTTCCCCTCTATTTAGCATCACCCTCACCAACACCGAGGTCCACACCGTGACCGACATCGTGCCCGTCACCGTCACGGAGCGCGTGCCCGTCACCGTCAACGTGCCTGTGACGAGCCAGCAGACCGTCACGGGCTACTCGACCGTCGTCGTGTCGGCGCCCGAGACCGTCTACACGTCGACGCCGCTGCCGCCCACCACCGTCATCCTCCCGACCTCCATCACCGTCCGGCCCTCGCCCAACCCCACCCCGTCCAGCGCCACCACCCCGACCACGCCTGCCACGACGGCCGTCTCGACGGCCGGCGCCGGCTCCGTGGGTGTGGTCGGCTCTGGCGCGGCGCTGTTTGCCGGGCTGGTGGGTGCCGTTGTTCTGTTTTAAATCCCTTCATGGGGGACTTCTCTTTTAGGGGGTGAGGGTGGGTTTTTAAACGTGGTGATGATGATGCAAAGCGAGAAAAACGAAGTTATCTAGGCAGACGTGTTTTGCTTCCTTTTTGGGATTGACATGATGTGGACGACACTCCTTTTATGATATACTTTCTAGGTGGGGGCGGATTAGATATACCGAAGGACGACCTTTTTTTTTTTGGTGGGATTGGGATTGGGATTGGGTGGGAAAAGGATGGTTGGTTGGTTCGTTCGTCGGATCTGGTATTGCAATTACCTGGGTATCCTGACGCGGATCATACTTACTGACTTTTTTTAAAGGCGGTCGGGTGGTGGTGGTGGTGGCGGTGGTGGTGAGGGCGCGCGAGCCTTCCCCTCGAAGCGCTTTCAAGAGGGGAGGGGGTAATGCTTACTCAATTAATGTTTTATGTACATATACTATTAGGGTCTCCATAGAATGGGCATGTTACTTGCTGCTAGTTACGCTTTCCCGTCGTTCATGTCTGACTCGCATGCTGGACCCCACGGTTTGTTCTCGAGGAGTTGGTACTGGTATATTCATGTATGTATGATATTGCAACATTATGAAGTATTTTGATTGGTATAATACTCACTCAGCCTTGGCTGCTAGGAGTTTATCATCCTTCCTACTCATTTTTGACTGCCGCAGCCCGGTCAGGCTCGCACATCGCTTCGGGGAGAGCAGCCTAGCAACTAGCCCCGTACGAGTAAAAAGACAGAGGGACGAGTTGTCCGGAAGATTCGATTTTACAAGACAACAAACAACGAATACGTCGGAGTACTAAGCCTGCCACGAGGGTGGCTATTTTGGGCATGGCTGAAGCTGTTCCGTATTCATGGGTATGCCACGGTTATTATGATGGAGCAGGGAGGGAGTCATGCACGTGTCATGGTCTACAGTAATAATAAGGGATGAATGAGATGAGGCGCATTGGTGGAGAGGACGGATGCGGTGTTCGGAATTTGCGATATCTTGATTCCAGGTAGCTTTGCATTTGATGATGGTTATGTGGTTTAGAGAAACGGAGGGTTGGTGAATAATATCCACTTATTCGTCCGTCAAAAAGAGACATGGAAGATACATACCATGCATGCTTGCTTTCGTGTATTTGTTGGCGGGGCTGCCCCCTCGCACCTCATCTCCTAAGCAACCATTTTCATGATTTGCACTGCAAACTTCCTATAATCGTGTGCAACGCCTGATTATCTACCTTCCTCTCCTGCCACCAATACGAGAGAAAGCCTGCTCAGTGTATCATTGGCGTGGCGCACGCATGGGAGCATCTGACCACGCCACCCCTCGGACTTGCTCCTTTGTGAGCTCCCAACATGCCGTGTAGCCGAGCGGCACAACAACACACCTCGAGTCGTGATGTAATTGGTTTTGGGTCGTATTTTATCTTCCCTTCGAGCTTTCCGCTTTTAGCGTTCCTTCCATTGCATCTCCCTTGATTAGCTACCGTGGGCAAGAAGGAAGTATTTGAGCACAGGAATGTCCTGATACCGCCCTGGTTCTCTCCGATCGTCTTATTTGCCAATTCAGACTTGTCACAACAAAACAAATCAAAACAGCAAGTCAATATTCCGCCACAGCAACGAGACAATTACCCGAATAACCATGTTACTCAATACTACAATCCTCGGTATCTTCTTGGCTTGCCTTGCGCAAGCCTCTCCGGTGCCCGCCGAGCACCGCGAGGTCGGCGGTGTAAGTGCCACGCCGAACAAATCTTCCACATAAAGTCATAAACCCGGTCTTACAAACTTTCCTTGCGCGACAGGTCCTGATCTGCAACGACCCCAACGGCCAGGGCTACTGCGAGTATGCTGTCTACAAGCTCGAGACGTGCTATAACCTGCCGCCGGCGCTGATCAACAACGCGGCCACCTTTGCCCCAGATGACGCAGCCTTCTATTGCTACCCGTACATGTAAGCTTCCTGGTGTGGTTTGTTGCCTCTTGCGTTGGATGATTCTAATCAATGTCTGAACAGCATGGAATGCGGCGGAATTTGCAGGTCACCTACGGGTTGCACCATGGGTGCCGTGTCGTTTGACTACCCGAACAAGTTTAACATGACCGAGGTTGGCTGGAACCATTATATCACTTCGTTTGAATGCCACCGGAACCAGACTGCGGAAGGGTCTTCGTGCCAGGCCGCCACGTGACGATAATCAATCTGTTTACTCGGCATTAAGACTTGGCGATGGCATTGGCATTAGCATTAGCACTGGCACTGGCATTGGCATTGGCATTGGAATCGGTGTTCGGGGTTGTTTCGAAAGCTCTTTCTGTGGTGGTCCGGCGGCGATGACGGTATGGCGTTGTGGGCCCCTTTCTCTGGTCTTCCCATTACCCCTCGCACCCCGCCATCGGCAGTCGACCGAGGTGGGGTTGAGGGAGGTCTGTTTGATGGCGGACGGGATCAACTTATAGATGGATAAGGTAGCTTAAGTAAGGCGTCTCGGAAGTAGTTATACCTCCATCTCCATCTCCATCTCCATCTCCATCTCTCGCTCGTTCCTGGAGTTCATCATCTCTGTCTCAGAATTGCATTTCACTCTCTCTCAACACCAAAAGCCAACCATCACCATCCATCCCATTTACCAACTTCCACCGTCCAACTTCCACCAACCACTGCTCCTAAAAATGGTCTTCGAAACCAAAGCAACAATTGCCTCCTTTGGCGGCAAGCTCTTCAAGCTCAGCCACCAATCCACCTCGACCACCACCCCAATGGCCGTCAACCTCTACCTCCCCCCCCAATCCTTCTCCTCCGCCGCCGGCTCCCAACCCCCAAAAGTCCCACTCCTAATCTACCTCTCCGGCCTGACCTGCACCCCGGAGAACTGCTCCGAAAAGGGTTTCTTCCAGCACCGCGCCTCGCAGCTCGGCCTGGCCGTCCTCTACCCGGACACCTCGCCGCGCGGGCTCAACTACCCGGGCGAGACGGACTCGTGGGACTTTGGCGCGGGCGCGGGCTTCTACGTCGACGCGACGGCCGCCCCCTGGAAGGACGGCTACCGCATGGAGCAGTACGTGGCGTCGGAGCTGCCGCGGGCGCTGTTTGGCGACGCCGAGTACGGGCGCTACCTCGACGCCGGCCGCGTGTCCGTCACGGGCCACAGCATGGGCGGGCACGGCGCGCTGACGCTCTACCTCAAGCACCCCGGCCTGTACAAGAGCGTGAGCGCGTTCGCGCCCATCGCCAACCCGAGCAAGTGCCCGTGGGGCGAGAAGGCGTTCTCGGGATATCTGGGCGAGGACCGCGAGGCGTGGAAGAAGCACGACGCGACGGAGCTGGTGAAGGGCTGGAAGGGCGGGGATCTGAAGGCGCTGGTGGACGTCGGGACGGGGGATAATTTTTACAAGCAGGGGCAGTTGCTGCCGGAGAACTTGGAGGCGGCTGCGAAGGAGGCGGGGGTGCAGGGGTTGACGGTGCGGTATCAGGAGGTGAGTTTTTGGAGGTTGGGGGAGTGAGTGAGTGAGTGAGTGACGAGAGGCTGACGAACTGACTGATGATGACAGGGCTACGACCACTCGTACTATTTCATGGCCTCCTTCAGCGATGACCACGTCAATCACGCCGCCAAGCATCTGGGTCTGCTCTAGGAACGGGGGTGTTGAGGAGTAATTGTGTTACGTGATGATGGAGGAAGAAGGGTCCCGGAAAAGCAGCAAATTCCGGACAACACCGACCAGGTGTGACAGAATATACGAGCCACCCATTTTTACTCAGCCTTACGATTTCGTTGAGCAAAATACTGAGTACAGCAGCCAGCAGCAATACCAGATCCAAGGTTTACATCCTCCCCGAGATCATGCCACGCTCGAAAAGAACTTCAAGTCGCCCTTCATCAATCCCCAACCTTTCCATTCCCCGCCGCCCAGACACATCAGTTATATACTGTTGTCATGTTCCCAGCCCAACAAAGCCAACCCGCACCACCTGCTCTGAAACTGCCGTCTGGGCTTTACAGAGCCTCCTGCACGATGGAAACACACGCAAACTTCTCAGCCGCAATCTTCCAGTTCGTTTTCTAACCAACCGTCCTCCGATACTCCTATTACCCCCCCTCCCCAAACCCCTCCTCCTTCTCCATCTTGGCCTTCAATTCCGCCTCCGCCTCGCGCCGGATGCGCACATATGCAAGCTTCTCAAACCGGCTGAGCGCGCGCCACCAGTGCTGGCCCGCCTCGTGTTCAGCGACGCGCTCCAGCAGGTCGGCCGTGCGGAACCGCACCTCGCGGTCCTTGTGGAACAGCCCCAGCGCGATGTAGAACAGCCCGGCCTGCGACTCGGGCGCGACGCTCAGCAGCAGGCAGATCTCGTCGTACGAGTGCACGTGCTTGGCCAGCGCGTCATAGATCTCGCGGCTCTGCGCCGGGGTGAGGCGCTGTGTCCGCAGGCGGTCGTGGAGGTGGGCGAGATCGAGGCCTTTGAGGGGGCGGATTGTGTGCAGTTGGGCGACGTCCTGGGGCTCAGGTTAGATGTTTGCAAGGGTTTTGGGGCGAGGTGCGATGATGATGGGGGACGATGGTGGCGGCTGATTCGTTCGTACCTGAATAAAGCTGTAGTAGCTCCTTGTATTCCTCCACCCCTCGATCCGCGTCACATTCCCCGCCAGCTCTCTCGCCTTGGTCGCCTCGTCAACCCACACATAGCCGTGCCCGTGGGCGCCCGTCACGTTGGGGTCCTGGTCCTCGGTGCCGATGTAAAGGGCGCTGGCCCCGTATACGCTCTCTTCGAACGCTGCCGCTATGCGGGTGAATTTGAGCACCCACGCCCTCCACTTGGCGCGGACCACACGCTCGCCTGCCCGGGTAGCTATGCTCCTGCTAATGTCGGCAATAAAAGCGGCATCGCCCGTCAGGTCGCTCGACGACGACCCGCTGCTGGACGAGTTATGTACCAGGTTCGCGTATACGGGGTTTTGCTGTTGGAAGTACACTAGGCCTTCGGTGATGGGAGCTGCCTCAATCTTGCTGCTGATCTTCATCTTGCCGCTTGGCAGGTCGCATAGCAAGTCCCACCATTCCGGGTGGAGCTCAAACGTTGGGTTTGTTACGCCCGCAATGAACCCCGGCACCTTCAAGAGGTCGTCGACCTTGGTCAGATCGGTGTACGGGAAGGCGTATCGAGTGAAACCTCGGAGTATCCCGCCGGACGCCAGTGCACAAGCCGCAAGAACGGCCTCGGCCACCTCCCCTGATGGCATATTGTGTCCTAGGAAGATGACTCGCTTTTGTGTCAACAAAGCATTGATCAGCACAATGATTGGATGTGTGTTGGGGCCATTGGTCGTCAGATGAGGGTGTAGAGAAAATGTCTGCGGCGATTTGGAATGTGAATCAGAGAAATTCTGTATCAGTTTGATCAAGGAGAAGTCGCCGACAATTTCGGGCATCACGGCCACGGGGACCTTGATCGGGATCGGAATGCCCTTGTACATGACTTTGCTCTCAAACTCGTGCGTGTCTCGTGGTACCACATATGCCGCGTGCCCTTCAATGTGCGCCTTGGACCCCGACCGGAAGATGCTGGGTCGCTTAGGAGGGGCCCTACTGGCATCGAACGGCTGGTCGACGTCTACCCCAGATGATTCTGTGATCCGTGCCTGGATCATATGCTCGAACTTTTCCACAAAAAGGTCCTTGTTCTCACTTGCTTGGAGGAGGTTTCTTTCGAGATGGTTGAGCTTCGGCATTAGCGATAGGTCCATCTCGTTTACGGCATTGTATAGCATGGCTAAGGTTTCGGGCACTGGCGCCTTGAAGTATTCTTCCAGCGCAAGTAATAAAAGTGGCTAACGAGAAGACTTAGCAACGTCCACGAGGAGACGAGACAGCCGGGATATTACCTTATATATATGCAAGAACGGATGCCGAGTGCAGATGGCCATTGCCTTGACCACGGCGCCTCTCTTGACCGTCTTGTCTTGTTTTGTGTTGACAAGATTAAGGACGTAGACCAGTGGTGGGCCCTCGCCGCCTTCAGGCTCCGAATCGGTCGACTCGTCGTCATCCCAGTCGTCGTCGTCGTCATCGTCTAGGTCGCCATCCTCCTCATCCTCATCGTCTGATTCGTGTATTATGCCCTTTGCCCGGTCGCGCTTCCTGTTCCGCCGAGCCCGCCTCTCGTCTTTGGCTTGCCGCTCCGCCTCGTCCTCCTCTTGGCTAGTATCCTTGTGTAGGAAGAATATAGTCCAGTCTTGGTTTCGGACGTGGGCCTGATCAGGAAGCATGAGCTCGGCAAGCATGTGCTCGTCGCCAGTGATGGCTACCGGATACTGGTGTTCCATGACCGGGCCGCGGTCAATGTCGAACGACGCCACGAGGATGTACTCGACGTGGTTCTCGGTGCTACCTCGTGGGTACTGGGAGCGTAGCTTGCGGGGCCGGCGCAAAGCGGCGTTATAGCGAGGATGCGCGCTGGCGGATAGCGAACTGTGTTGGGACGAGGTGCCGGTGCCGGTGCCGGTCGAGGGCGCCTTGCCCTTGGAGCTTGGGTCCGAAGCCTGGTCCATCTCGGAAGTTGCTCCGGCGGGGGGTTGCGGGGAGTGGTTGGGGCGCGAGGACGACGGGATTGTCGAGAGTGATCTCTGGTGTTGCAGGCCCGTACCATTGGCGTAGCTAGCCGCACTGCTGGTTCTCTGCAAGGCCGGAAGCGCGTACTGGCCCGATGCCATGATCGTGCCGCTTCACCTGCCCGCCTCTTTTGGCCCCGTCTTTCGGCTGAAGCAGTCACTTCCTCCGCACCTCGTTGCCGCAATACTTCCCCGCGCTACAATTTGATTATAGTTTCGAGCTCGTCCCGACACGGGTATATAAAGACTGCTGGAATCACTCGGATTAAGGCATCGGGCGTGGTCGAGTTGCCAGTCGTATCTTCGGCCGCGGGACCCAGGCACCGGTCCTTGAAAGAAACGAAAAAGGTATGTACGGGAGGGGTCGTTCGGTCGGTTGGTCTGTTGGTCCGTTAGAAGCGCGATAAGGTACGGCAACGGAGCGGCGAGGTCCTGGTCTTGAAGGTCGGCAACGAAACAGAGGTTGCTTGGCGGGGAGTCTGTGGTGCAAAATGCGGCTGTGGGAAAACGGGACGGCACGTCAAACACAATCGGCTGCAGCTTGGCTTCAAGCACTCTGCAAGATACTCCCGCTGTGAGGTCAAGCATGCGCAACAACCCTTGCTCCCCTTTTTGGGCTCTCGGGTCCTGACAGGGGGGTTGTTGATCCTGGCTCAGTGGGGGTTCGGGGTTTGGGCCAGTGAGGGGTTGTTGCTCGAGGGGGCCTGGTCTGGACGCGGCTGGCAGCAGCCCCCTGTCGACCCTGCATTTTCCGCTGGGGTTGAAACATGCAGCCCCCAGCACCGAAATCTCAGCCCCACGGCAATGGGCAAGCCACAAATGCGGGTTTGCCTGTCGCTGTGGCTTGCTCCGCTGCATTCATTTACGCAGCACGCACGGGTGAATCCCTGCTGGTTGCCCGGTTGGGTTGTTTACTTCTAGCATCAGGCGCAGGTACAGTACCTTATCGCCAGTTGATCATCCATCGTTGATGACGCCAAACTGCACAACACTACCGGCAGAGCTCGAGCTACAACCTCCGCATCAATAAATACCCTTTTGTTTAGCAATCAACTTTTGTACGCCGTTTTTTATTTTTATTTTGGAAACACTCTGGCGTTGTTTTGTTTGGCGCGTGTCGATGTTGACAAGGGCAACTGAACAGCCAACATCCGGCAGAGGGTCTTGCGACGCCGGCAGACTTCCCGGTTTTACCTACAATCACCGTCGCAAGCCTGTGAAGCAAAATTGTAGGGAGCAATCAAGAAGGGGTCTCGTCGGCAACACTGACCAAGTCGCAGAGCAATGTCCTCAGCATACAGGCCGTCGCCGCTGAGCTATGGCTCGGTACGTTCGTCGCCATTCCGCCGTCCACAGTCGCCAGCCTCCCCGGCATCCCTGAGACAGACTACGCCATCGACACCTCCAACGAAACAAGGATTCCCGGATGTGGGCGCGAGGTTCATGGGCAGCCCGGTCACAAGCCCTACGCAAGAATTTCCAACGCCTCGCCGACATGCAACAGTGGAAGACTACCCGGAGTCGCATACTTCACAGCAGTTTAGCACTCCACAGTTTAGCACTCCTCAGTTAAGCACTCCTCGGCCGGCAATCCCGAGCACGGTGGGACATGGGAATGCGTTGTCTCAGTTGCAGCCATCGCAAGTCCGTACAATGCGGGAAGCATTTCAGATTCTAGACCGCGACAGTGATGGTGTCGTCAATAGGGAAGACGTCATGGATATGCTGAGCCAGCTGGGTGCGACGCCCTGTACTATGGCATTTGCTACGCTTTGCAATGCGCCGGCTGACAATTTGATCTCAGGGCTTCCGTCAAACGCGTCCGACGTATCGCATTTCTTCCCGCCATCGACGCCCCAGACCATGACAATGGCGCTGTTTCTCAACTCGATAGCCTCATCGCTCGCCGCCTTATCGCCGAGCTCGGAGCTCCTTTCCGCCTTCTCGGCATTTGACGACGATGACAGCGGCCAGATTGATGTTGCGGAGCTCAGGGACGCATTGCTGCATACGGCGCCAGAGCCTGGCCAGGAGCCCTTGACGGCATTGGACGTCGAGAAGGTGATTGCCGGTTTCACGGGGCGGAGGGCCTTCAGCAAGAGCACAGCCGCCGGTCTCGGCAAGCGAGGCGACGTGTTCAGATACCAGGATTTTGTAAACACAATAGCTGGGGGGAACGGCGGCGCTGCGCAGGCTGCTGAAGATGAGGAGGGCGCATGAGTCCACCCAGCGCACCAACCAGGTGTTCGCATGGCGTTGTGGGGGAGGGGGCTGGACGATGATCAACAGACATGATGACTGGGTGCTGGACCCCAGACAGTGTATGGAGTTTGTGCCAGAGTAACGGTCAAGGACATGATTTGGGCCTATTGGTTCTGGGCATTGGTATTTGGGGGCTGGCGACAGGATTATCAACCAATAATTGAACGAGCTACCACGTTGCGCTGTGGCTGTCACAGGCCAGGCCATGCCAGGCCATGCGCAAGTCCGCGCCTAGCGCCGCTCGGCTTCCATTTGTTGACATTGGTTTGATATGACCAAAAAAAAACATGGGATGGCAGCACATCAACAAACGCTTCTCCGTCTTCCCCAAGGAGACACCGCCTCCGAATGCGATGTAAATTCCACTGGCCGTTGCCGACGGGAACTTAGGTTCCTCCCGACTGTCAAACGGCTCGACAGCCCACCAGTCAGAGTCACACCCATGGGGTCCCCGAGTTTCCATGGGACAGGCTCGACCCACCGAAGCTTCGAGAATCGGTTGTCCAGCCTCCTTGTAAGAACTGCTTACAGTGATACGCCCCGAGTTGCCGATTCTCCATCAGGCTTGCCCCAGGGCCTGTACTTACCTAAGGTAGGTACATACGAGGGTAGCCCCAGCCTTGGGATGGTCCCGTGGGAGGGTTGAAGCGTCGAGACAGGCGCCGGGATCCCACCCGCTGTCCCCCGCAGGCCCCTCCCCACGCTTTGGTGCTGGCGTCTGGGCGAATGACTTTCTTCTGCCTGCCAATTTCCAGAGCAACGGGCGGCCCCAGCCAGCCCAATATTTCTTCGAATCGCAAGTCAAGAGTCTTCAAAGGCTCTGTGATTTGTCTGAGGGCTGAGCAATCGTCTAAACCCTTTCAATCATCCAAAAGCGTGATGGGTTGATCGGCCTTGTTGCTGCCTTCGTTGCGCCCGCCAGTTCTTTGCCCTGAACCATCCCCGACCTCCAGTCTTTCCCAACTTTTGCCCACTTCCCAGTTTCCCGCTGCCAGGACACCCCTCCTCCGCGTTTGGCCGTGTGCGCTCCGACGCAAAAAAAAAAAAAAAAAAAAAAGTTGGGCTCATTCAGCAATTGCATACGCACCCACACCCGATAACCTGGGATACCCGGTGCTTGGTACCGTTCCCCCATCCTCGCAGCGATTTTGGCCCTTATGCAACGGCAGCGATACACAGCCTGACCTTGCACCCGAGTCACGCCGCTTGACACTTCGTTTTGCGGGACCAACCGCATTATAACAATCGGAACCCCGGCAGTGACGGCTTTAGTGCAAATAACTTGCAAATGGGGTTTTTCTCCAAAATATCGTCCAAGAAACCGAACTCGGCCGACGAGGAGGACGAACAGAGCGGCTTCATCAACGACTTGCCCCAGCCTCCCTCGCCCACCAAATCACCCACAAAATCTTCAGGCTCCCGCTCGCCCACCAAAAAGGCCTCGTCCCAGCGCCCCGCATCGCCGAATTCGCGCGAGCCCAAGGCGCAGTCGCCGCGCACCTCGCGCCCCTTTGCACGGCACCCAACCGACGCCGGGCTTTCGTCCCTGCGCCGAAAAAAGATTGAGCCCGACACGCACCCGCTCAACCTTCCCCCAGAGCAGCGCAAGCGACTGTCGGAACTGTCTGCCTTGAGCGCTCGCAATTCAATGGATACCGACAAAGAGCCCATCAACGGAGGCAACCCCTCTACGCCTCCCCCGCAACAGCAACAGCAACAGCCGCCGCCGCCGCCGCCGCCGCCGCCGCCGCAGCCGCAGCCGCAGCCGCAGCAGCAGCAGCAGCAGCAGCAGCAGCGAACGCCTAACCTGCCTTCGCAGCAGAGCTCCGTCACTGTACCTGTGACAAACGGAGGGGATGCGTCCACAAACGGCGTCGCTGATGAAGCAGTTCCCGCTCCTCCGCCCCATCGATCGCAGCCTTCCAGCCCGGTGCAATCAGCGGCCGAGCAGGCCGAGTCTTTCAAGAATGATGGGAACAAATTCTTCAAGGCGGGTGACTACACTCATGCCATCGAGTTCTATACCAAGGGTGAGTCATTACGGGAAGATCTACCATGGTACAATCTGTCTGTGTTTGCAACTGGCTAATGTAGGCGTGCAGCTGTCGTTCTGCAGCCGGACTCTGCCACCTACCTGGGCAACCGGGCTGCGGCATACATGTCGGCCGGCAAGTATAGCGATGCTTTGGAGGACTGCAAGCGGGCGGCCCATCTGGACCCCGGCAACTCCAAGATTCTCCTCCGTCTCGCCCGCATCCACACCAGCCTCGGTCAGCCCGAGGAGGCCATCGCCACGTTCGGCCGCATCTATCCGCCGCCGTCCGCGAAGGACATGGCACCTGCCAAGGACATGCTTCGTCACGTTCGAGCAGCACAACACGCCCTCAAGGATGGCACGTCGGCATCGATGGTGCTCTATCCCCTTGACATGGCGGAAAGGCTGCTTGGTGTCGGTGCGCTAAAGCCGAGGAAATGGCAGCTCATGCGTGGCGAGGCTCTTCTTAAGATGGGCGATGCCAATTCCCTCGGAGAGGCCCAGAACATTTCCATGTCGCTCTTGCGGATGAACAGCCAGGACCCCGAGGCGCTGGTTCTGCGAGGCCGCGCGCTCTACTCGCAGGGCGAGAACGACAAGGCTGTGCAACACTTCCGGAAGGCACTGAGCTGCGATCCCGACTTCAGGGACGCCATCAAGTGGCTCCGGACTGTCCAGAAGCTGGAGCGGACGAAGGAGGAAGGTAACTCGCAGTACAAAGCAGGGCGATGGCAAGCCGCCCTCGACCTCTATACATCGGCGTTGGACATTGACCCAACGAACAAGGGGACGAACTCCAAGATCCTGCAGAACCGGGCATTGTGCCGTATCAAGCTGAAGCAGTACGACGACGCCATCGCGGACTGCGAGAAGGCCATCAGCCTTGACCCTCAGTACATCAAGGCGCGCAAGACCAAGGCCAATGCGCTGGGTATGGCTGAGAAGTGGGAGGCGGCCGTGCGGGAGTGGAAGTCGATCCAGGAGCTCGATCCCGAGGATCGGACGATTGCCAAAGAGGTTCGGAGGGCGGAGCTGGAACTCAAGAAGTCGCAGCGGAAGGATTACTACAAGATTTTGGGTATCGAAAAATCCGCGACCGACAATGAGATCAAGAAGGCCTACCGGAAGCTTGCCATCGTCCATCATCCAGATAAGAACCCTGGCGACGCCGACGCCGAGGCCCGGTTCAAGGATATCAGCGAGGCATACGAGACGCTAATTGATCCTCAGTAAGTTACATTGCTGCTGCCGTTCATGATGCGCATACAACTCTAACATCACGTTGCAGGAAGCGCGAACGCTATGACAGCGGCGTGGATCTGGCCGATCCGTCGGATATGTTCGGCGGCGGCGGTATGGCTGGCGGCATCGACCCCGAAGTCCTCTTCTCGATGATGGGAGGAGGAGGACCCTTTGGCGGCGGCGGCGGCGGCTTCCCTGGTGGCCCCGGCTTCTCCTTCAATGACCGCGGCCGCGGCAGAGGAGGCTTCTCGCAGGGCTTCCACTACTCTTGACAATCCGACGACGAGGGAGAAGCGACCGAAGGCGACGAGAGCGAGGATGACCACCGCAGCCGACAACCAGGTCGGGGCCGAGGCCATGGATGGGCCCCAAGAGACGGGGCCGGCGTCAAGGCAGCCTGGCGAGCTGAGGCCGACGAAGAAAAGGATAAGCGGCTGGGACAGCTGCGTCGGTTCTGGCTGCTGTTGGTGGCTGCTGTCGTGCTTCTCCCTCCGCGTCTCGTGGGCATGCTACTGGCAGGGGGTGCAGCTGTGTACGTTTGTATGCGGGTGGTAAGGAGGATGTCCGTCGGAGCCCGCTAGAGACGAGAGCACCGGTTGGGGTTCATCATCACAAAACGAATGGTTGTCTTTTCGGCATAACTAGACTAACTGGCCGGTTCACCACACATCGGAGCAGGCGTTCACTTGGGTCCACGTAAATTTTTATTTTATTTTACGACATTGGAGTGCCATTTTCGGCATGAAGCACATCATCGGCATTCTACACATAGACAAGGGAGCTGTGTCCCATTTCCCCATGATGACGAGCATATTTCACTGGTTTCCTTGCGCGAGATGTTTTCATGGCTGCTGCGCCGTGAGGGTTGTGTATAGACTAGGGAGAGTTTAAGATCATGTTGATGGAATTGAGCATTTGAGGTCGCAGCCAAGCTGAACCCCATTGTGTTTCCCGTTTTGAAGAAGGTAAGTTACCTGTAGGTTTGCACGCACTGGACAAGGTACATGTATGTATGTACAGTCCCAGTCGTCAGGGCTCTGTGCCAGGACTTCGAGGCTGCTGCAGGGGAGGATGTGGGGCGGAAGTTGAGGTACCGGGAACCTTGCGGCCATCGACCGGGGTTTGCCGTGGCACCCAACTCCCCGAAGCTTTGACCCCCCCTTGCTTGGGATCTGGAGGCCACGATTCACTTGTTGCACTCCCCAAAAAAAGCAGCCAGGGTGGTCTTGACACCTGGAGAAGCCGCCACATTGCATTCTCGCAATTCCACCAGAAGTGCGGACTTCGCTCTTTGTCCTGCACACTCGACTGGCGGTCTCTTGAATTGGATTCTATTTTCCTTTTCTCTTTCGTGTGGATGCTCGGCCGAGAGCACGTCTCTTCTTTGTGACTGACTTGTGGCCCTTCGCATTTTCCGGAGACTCTTCGTTTTCAGTTGGCATCTCCGAAACGGCCAAGCGCTAAGTCGGGGTCCAGCGAGCAGCTCCCACCATGAGCACCGACTACGCATACGACGAGGAGGGCTACCTCTGGCCCTTCTTCGTCTTTACACTTACTCTCATCATCACCGTTCCCCTCACATTCATACTAATCAAGCGCTCGCGAGACCCAGCAGCCTCGTTCTCGCGCATCCAGACGAACTTCAAACATGCCCACGCAGACACGGTCGACTCCCTGCGCAAGCAGGAAAAGCGCAAGGATCGGAAACTGTGGCTAATGATGGCTGTCGTCGCTGGCTGGGCCATCATGGGCTACATGCTCTACCTCATCCAGACCACCGAGGCACCCGTCCACAAGCTCTGGAACCCCTACGATATCCTGAACATCCCCGAGTCGGCCACCGAAAAACAGATCAAGAGCACTTACAAGAAGCTCTCCCTCAAGCACCACCCCGACAAGGCCAAGCCCGACCTGTCCAAGAACGAGACCCTCGAAGACCTCAACGCCCGCTACGTGGAGATCTCCAAGGCGTACCAGGCGCTGACCGACGAGGACGTCCGCAACAACTTCATCCAGTACGGCAACCCGGATGGAAAGCAGGGATACAGCATCAACATCGCACTGCCAAAGATCATTGTGTCGGACGGCAACGGCAAGTACGTCGTGCTCGTCTACTCGGTGCTCTTCGGTGTGCTGCTGCCCTACCTTGTGGGGTCCTGGTGGTACGGCACGCTCCGGCGCTCCAAGGAGGGCGTCCTGATGGAGAGCGCAAACCGGCTGTTCCGCGAGTACAAGGATAGCATTGACGAGGGCGGCGTCGTGACTGCGCTCAGCACCGGAAAGGAATACGAGGAACTTCTCAAGGGAGACAAGGCCGACTCTGGCCTGTCCAAGGTGGAGTCGAGAATTCTTGCCGAGGGCGAGCTCAGCCCCTTGGCCGGCGGTCTCTCTATCAAGGACAAGGAGAAGCTTGAAGACCTGGAGAGCGGCCCGCAAAGGAAGGCGCTGGCGCTTCTGTGGGCCTACCTCGGTCGGATCGAGCTGGAGGATGCCGACTTGAACAAGGCCAAGTTCGCCGTTGCCCCGATTGCTCACTCTCTCAACAAGGCCCTTAACGCTATCGCACTTGCTTACATGAACACGGGCCCTCTCCTCGCGTCTTACTACACCAGTCAGCTCCTGATTCAGGCTCTCCCGCCCAAGTCTTCGCCCCTCCTCCAGCTGCCCTACTTCACCCCGGCCGTTGTCAAGGCTGTCGAAGGCGATTCGCGGGTCCACACCACCCTCCAGGATTTTATGGACAGGCCGGACGCGAAGCGACGCAGCTTAGTGGTCGGCAAGAACCTCCTCACAGAAGACCAATACCGGGAAGCCATCGGCGTGGCCAAGCAATTGCCCTTCCTACGCGTCGCTAAGGCCTACTTCAAGGTCACCGGCGAGCGTTTCATCATCCCCTCCTCGCTTGTCACCCTCGTCGTCAAGGGACGCTTCGTTCCCCCCGGCAGCGAGAAGGTGCCCGAAATCAACCCCGCCGACCTGGAAGACATCGACCCAGCCGAGGATGACCTCGACGCCCTCTCCGGCCGCAAGACACAGAAGCTTGTCGGCAAGGACGAAAAGACAGGCAAGCCCATCTACGAATCCGCCGAGACGGAGCTAATCGCTGCGCCCTTGGCCGCCGCACCCTACTTTGCGCGCGACCACAGCCCCAGGTGGCACGTCTTCCTGACCGACTCAAAGCAAGGCCGCGTCGCGGTCCCGCCGTTCACGTTTGCGCAGTTCGATCGCCCCATCTTTGAAGCCGACGGCAGGACCCCGACGTTCGGCATGCAGACGCTCAAGGCGCAGTTCCAGGCGCCGCCGCAGGCTGGGCACTACACCTTCGTTATGCACGTCGTGTGCGACAGCTATGTTGGGTTCGACACCAAGATGGAGGTAACGCTCATTGTGGAGGAGGCGAGCAAGGCGGCTGAGATGGAAGAGGAGGATGAGATTAGCGAGCCGGAGGACGGTGAGTTTTTCGTTTTACTCCTCTCAATGCATGTGAATGGTAATACTGATTTTTGATTGCAGACTCTATTGCGGGTATCATGAACGCTGCCAAGGGCGGACAACCGAAGAGGAGGAAACAGCCCAAGGCCAAGGCCGAAGACGACGAGGAAGACTCGGATGAGGAGAGCGGGACGGAGGAAGAGGAAGACGATACCAGCGCCACAAATACCGACACGGAGCCGGAGAATTAGATTGGGTTTTTGTTTCTTGGGTTATGCTTGTTTGATAAATGTACATATCGGCGTTTCGTTGGTATGAACTGACTGCTGGATGCTGTGGTTGTTATTTGTGGCTCAAAGCGGCCCCAAACTCCTCCAAGACGTTTCTGTTTACCCCCTATATCATCGATGAATGGCATTGAGATGGCGTCGCTTTCGATGGGAGAATGAAGGCCATTATTGGCGTGCGGTTGATTGATTTCCTGCCTGATACATAGGCTTATAATCAGCCGCAGAATGTTTCTACATTTCAGCTTCGCCAGCTGGATCAAGCTGGATACATACATACACACATACTGAGACTCGTTTGGCAGGTGCACCGATCCCGTTGATGCACGTTTGATTTAAAGTCCAACTCCTCCCGATCTCGAGTGAGCTCGAGCTGAACTCGGTGGCCTTTGGTTGTAAACCAGCCGTCCAGGTGCCTTCTCTCCAAATCTCTTCATGACTAACATAGATTAGCCACCAACCCAACACCCGGATACCGACCTGCAAGCGTACTGCCGATTCCTATCTCAAGCCCGGGGAATTCCACAAAGATCTCATAAACTCCTCCGGCCAGCCCTACTTTAGGTCGCTGTCTCCGCTACAGTAATACGAAGCAAAAGGCCGAGTGGATGTGACGGCGCTGTCTGCACCCAGTGTAACCGCCTATGCCCTGGTCAGCGGGATGCGTGCCTGGTCTCCAGACTTGGTTGCGGTGATGTCTCATCGCCATTGGCGGGAAGATACCCGCGTGGTTTGCGAGTTACGGGAGGGTGATTGAGAAGACGAGAAGTGGCGATCGGGTTCGGCCGTCGCAGAACCTATCGTGTGGCCATCGCCCATATGTGGCGTGGGAATGCTGGCGACAACCCTCAGCCGTCCTTCTCAAAAGCATCGTTCAGGTATCCGACGAAGCTCTCGCGCAGCCGCTCCGCCGCCAGCTTCCCGACCGCCTCGAGTCCAATCCCACCCCTATTCAGCGCCACAAACGCCCGCCGATACCTCTGCAGCTGCGGCAACGCAACCTTCTTCCCCGGCAACTCGACCACCAGATCCTCACCGGCCATGCCCTGACCGGACGGGTTGTTGACCCTCGGCAGACTGACCTCCCCACCGCCCTCCTCGGACTGCCTCTCGAGGATCTTCTTGACGATATCCTGCGTCTCGCGTTCCAGCACGTAGAGATAATCGCCGCCGGGGTCTTTGTCTCGCTGTACCGTCGACTGGTTGGGCCTGACCACCTTCCGGCCCTCGCCGGCCACGGCATCCCAGATTTTGTCAAAGACCTTTTGTGTCTCGGCCTCGTCGTCGTCCCAGACAAGCGTGAACAGCGGCGAGTCCCACCTGGTCATGGGGTTGGGCTCTTCGTAGCGGAAGACCAGGTTTTCCCAGTTGGAGGGTTCGTAGGGTTCTCCGTCGTCGTCGTCGTCTTCCCCGGCCGCGTCCTCCTCTCCCTTGTTCTCTATCACCGCCGCCCCCTCGGCCTCGTGTTTTACCGCCTCCCCCCTCCGCTTTCTACGACTCAACCGCCCCTCGTTCACCTCCCTGGCCCTCTCCACCCCGGCCCCAATCTGCAGCACGCAACTCCCCGTCCTGACATTCTTCGCCTCGCAAAAGAGCTGGTACCGCCACCCCTTGATGTAGTTCAGCCCGTCCAGGATCACCAGGTCCCGCGGCGACAGCACGCGCTTCACGGCGGCGTACACGGCCGCGCGCGCGTCCTTCTCCGATGCGTTGGCCGACCGGACGTGTGCGGGGAGGCTGGCCGGGGAGAGGTCGTAGACCGCGCGGGGGATGGAGAGGGTCTCGTCCGAGATGAGGTGGAGGCGGTAGGGCGGTGGAGGGCGCGAGTTTGGGGCTTGAGACGGGGAAGAGGGAGAGGGAGAGGAAGAGATGCGTGCGGAGAGGTAGGCGTGGAGTTGGCGGGCGCGGGTGGTTTTGCCGGAGGTGGGTAGGCCGGTTATGATGATGAGCTGGGGAGTTGGGAGGTTAGGAAGTCGGGATTGAGGATGATGGTGTGGTCGATGAGGGAGGGAGAGAGAGGGAGGGGCTTACTGGCATGTTTTAGTACTTGGAGTCTTCTTTACTACGCTCCTGCCGTGTGTCTCTGTCTCTGGGTGGGTTTGGGGTTTGGGTTTGAGAAGCTGGGGAAGAATTATGTACTGTACCAAACAATGGAAAGTATGGCGGGGTTGATACCTAGACGATGGAGGGGCGTTTTTTTGACAGTGGCCCCACCTAATGCACTGTATTTGGACCCTTGAAAACACAGGGTTACCAGGGTTAGCTGCGAGTCCCATGTCAACATCCACCACTTGTCAACATCTCCATCCATGGTACAACCCAGGCGTTTATTTCAGCTTCTCGTCTTGGTTTTGAATATCTCTTCTGGATTCTCCTTTTATCATTGTTTATTTTTTTCTTCGTTTATTTTGAGCTAAACTTACCGCTGAAGGGAATGTCAATGTTACTCTGTCCTTTTGATCACCCAAGAGTTTGGGCTTGTTGCACGTGTAGCCATCAATGCTAATGCTGTTGTCCGGTCTACCTTGAATATATACGACGGCAATTTTGGAATCCAAAAGTGCTATTAGAAAATGAAAGTTTTTTCATGTACTGATGATACTGATTATGGCAGCACAGACACACACGGTTAGGTCGGACAATCCCATCAATGGGCTGAGAGGCGAAAGGGTACAACCATTTTCACTTTGACTTCATCCCTAGAGTTGGCTTTTCCACAAAGGGGCGGACAGCGCCGAAGACCAAGATAGCAACTCGAGCGGCACCGGCGCCACCTCCGTTATCCCCGTGGCCCATCACCACCGGGCAACTCTTCAGCGGTACTGCCTCTGCGGTGCGGCGGCTTGTCCGACACGCTGGGCTGCGGCTGTCCCAGATGGCAATTCAAGGAAGGGCGCAGTAAGAAGGGAGAATACATAATCATCCGTACCCCAGCGAATGCAAGCCAAGGAAGGGGGCTGCGGCCCGCATCCACCGGCTGTATCTCTTGCTACTAGCCTCACTGCTGACCACCATCACCGCCGCTGTGGAGACACAATCGAGTGGTGGTCAGGGTATCTTTTCGCTGCCTCGCTTTGGCCCCGTAGGGCTGATGGCGGCGCGGAGATGGAAACATGTCGCCGAGTAGCGCTAGAAGGACTTTGAAAAAAACCCGGGATCAATGGCGGCAATCAACTGCTCAACTGCTTCGAGTCGAAATGTTTTGTCATCAGGCCACTGTTTGAGATCAACAGGGCTGCAGGTGTAACCGCACCCGAGCTTGTGCTGGATAAAAAAAGCATCCCCCGTATTCCCACCTATAAGCTCGGAAATGGACAATGCAGTCTTGTACATACACCGTCGCCATGAGGTTTCATCGGGGTTCATTTATTTCGTGACCCGAAGCTTTGGATGAACAGGGATGAGGTTTGAAAGCCGGCTGAGTCATCACCGGTTACCCAAAATCCCATCCGTGTGGGGGACAGTTGTTCCGGATCCCAGGCTCGGCCCGTGGCGCCAAGAGAGTTGATGTTCGTATCAAGAGTTGCTACATGGTATGTTACTAATTGATTCTGGCTCGATGTCCTCGCCGTGCGGGATCGTTGCTACGTTACATGGAATGCAAAGAAAGTCCTCTTCACCGCTGGGTTGTCCTCTGGCGCACATGACATGACATGATAGATCCGAATCTCGACTTGGGAAGCAGGACGTCGCGAACGGTCGTCGGGCCGATCTCCTGTCGCCGCCATGTTCTGGTCATGATCTCACGCCAAACTCGATCCCGCGCTCCAGCCACAGTCAGTGCGCCTGCAGCTGCCCGTTGCTGCATTGCGGGATAGCACATTGCAATAAAGCTCTGGGCCCGGTCGAGGCTATGTCGAATGCAGCATGGCTGATTGGGCGATTTGTGCACTGTGGGGGATTTTCTGGTGCAATTTCCCAACAAGCTCCGTGGCTCACTGGCTCCCCAGCCCAATATCGTGGCCCGTGCTGCATCTCGTCCAATGCCGCGCCTTCCCTACTTCGGATTAGTGTAGGGCTGTGTGACACTGCGCGGCATGTGGGGGATTTTCATGAGCTCGAATCTGCGCCTCTAGACGCTGGACGATGGGCGCTGGACAATTTTGCCAAATCCGGCCACCGGATTAAACCCACAAACCTCGCGAGCATTCTTCGTGATTGCAGCAGTGTTGCTGGGCACATTTTTTTTTTTTTTTTGCACTTCTGACTAATCTTTTCTTTGGGAACGAACCGCTGGGGCTTGGGAGTTTCAACTTCTACACATTTCGGCTTTCGATGGGTGCTGGGGCCTGGACGGAATGGGTCGTCTGCTCTTTCGTTTCAACGGTTTGCCAAGTCTCGATCTCCTTGCCGCTGGAACAGATCGGTCTCCACCATCTCATCTCTCATCTCGGCTCGCCAGAATTATCACGAAACTCGTGGGGAACGGACAACTCACTTCAGCGCCTCCCCGCCCTCCTTCCGAATGAATGGCCATCTGTCGGTGGGCAGAGACACAATGCTCGTATGCAGGGCAACCCGCGCGCGCCTCTGCGTTTGCATGTGAACTGAGCAGCCACACTCGCCAGAAGGTTTCTCGAACAAACTTCCCCATGCAAGCCGCTGCAACAACTGCATGTTCTGTGAGCGAGTGCGCCGGACTCGCTTGACGCGACACGGCTGACGAATGAGCATGGCCGGCATCGTTTTAAGGTTCTGAGATCCCTGAGTGCTGGGAGCCTCGCCAAGCGGTGCCAATCTCCCTAGCGGTTCAAAAACGCCTTCGCACAGGTATCCCAAAGAGGAAATACCCCTGCCACTCTCGGCGCCATGGGTGCGCTGTGGTTAGCCCGGTACTTGGACATCGCGCCTCCATCAGGCCCCTCGTTGCTCGAATCTGCTCGGGTTTCTTCACCATGACCGCCACAGCCGCCAGCCAGCACCGGATAGCCCCCAGGTATTCGGGTAACTCGAGGCTGTGGACCAGATCCAGGGGCTGTGTTTCGATTTATCACGCTGTCGGCTGGCGGGGGGCTGCTTGGCGCTTGCTCAACACCCGCCACGACTGCACCACGCAAGGACCCTTTGAGCCCTACGAGCCGAGGAATTGGCTCAGGAGACATTGCAGAACTCGGTTCGAGGTGCACCGCGCCCGGGGATACTTGCTGCGGCCTCCTTCAACTTGCATCACGTCCGGATTCAGCTTAAGAAGTCGGGCAGCCGGCCAGGCTCTCTCCTAGGCATTTGCAGCAGATCTTGGTCAGAGACAGACGATTCAGGATTTCGAGCAGTACGCAGCAGCTGGCGACGGACGACGTGCCCCGAGCTTGGTCGAGACGCGCGCGCCCCCCCCCATCGGGAGATACGCCCCCCTTTTCCGCCCGCCCTGAAACCCAGACTGGACCGCCTGAGGCCTTGTGCCTGAACTAGACCTGGCGATCAGGTGGCGACGTCTGCCCCGTTGCGGGACTAACCGCGAGGCTCCTCCGGTGAATCTCGCCGGTTAGAGATCGACTGCGCCGCCAAACGCGTCGTCTTCATCGGGCCTGGATACCACATTCGGACTCCTAACACCGTCTACCCATCATGGTCTACTGCGGGAAGCCAAGCAAGGGTTGCTCCAACTGTCGGGAGCGCAAGATTCGCGTAAGTTTGAAGGGGTTTTTTTTAGGGGTTTTTTTTTAGGCATGGGCTTTGCCATACACCGCTCCACGGCCGCTTTGACAAATCGAAGACTCCCTGGCGACGACGATGTCTCTACCGACCTGGGACACTGCTAACGATTCCCAAGTGCGACCAGAAGGAACCAGGATGTGGCCAGTGCGAAAAGAGGCAGCAAAAATGCCCCGGCTACCGGAACCTCGTGGACCTCATGTTCCGCGATGAGAGCTCCCATGTCATCAAGAAGGCCAAGGCGAGGGCCCGTAAGAAGGCTAACCTTCGCACCTCGCCACCAGCTACCCCATCCGGCTCGGAAGGTCGGCTATCCGTCACACCTGAGCCTCGTGCGCGGCCGCTGTCGTTGGTCGTTCCTCCCACGCCGGCCGCGAGCAGTCCGGAAGGCCGCAATGCCGAACACCACGACGACAGCAGCATGTTGATGTCGCCCGAGTCAGGCAGCTGGCCAGTGACACCACCAATGGCCCAGCTGTACAACCTTGCGCCAACCTGTCAAGAAAACGGCTTCGCCTACTTTTTCTCTCGATACGTTACTGACGAGGAAAGGGTGCCCCACCAAAAGTTTGACTTTCTTCCAGACGTCTGGAAGCCCTCGTCCTCGGTAGGAGATGCTCACATCGACAGCGTCCTCGCGAGCATGACAGCTGTCGGCCTCATGGGAATGGCGAGCACGACACGGTCACCAGATCTGATGGACGCCGCGAGGAAATCCTACGGAACAGCTCTCCGGTTGACAAACCACGCGCTACAAGACCCGGCCGAGGCTGTCAAGGACAGCACGATGCTGTCCGTTCTCATTCTCGGCGTGTTCGAGATGATGACAGAAACCACACAACGAACAATGACGGTTGAGGCGTTCAAGGAACACGTCAATGGTGCGGCGGCTCTCGCGCGGATGCGAGGGCCTGCCCAGTTCCGGACGAGGGCGGGGAGGAGAATGTTCTCAATGTTGTGTCAAAGAGTCATCGTCAGCTGCGCCCAACGAAACGAGCCTATGCCGGACTTCTTGATCGAGCTCTGGCACGAAATGTCGCAGACCGCAGAAGCTGGAAACCCCAATAGACGATTCATGCCGCTCCTGTGGCAGGTACTACAGTTGCGCTCCGAGGTTAACAAGGGATTTCTGTCGGACCGCGAGGCTATCGTGGACAGGCTGCTCTCTCTCGACCGGGAATTCGAGAACCTAACCACCCATCTACCCCCGTCGTGGAAGTGCCGAACATTCCAAGTAAAACAACACCACCCGGCCGTCTTTGGCGGCATCTGCCACCTCTACTCCTCCCTTCACCACGCCAACGTATGGAACCACATCCTCACAACCCGCATCCTGCTCCTCGAAACCATTCTCTCCGAAATCTCCCAAGACCTTGCGAGCTTCTCTCCCGCCCTCGACTCCACGCGCTACCTCGACGAGTACCACAAAGCCCGCCGGCGCCTTAAGCGCCTCGTCCGCGACGTCACGTCCAACGTGCCGCAGCAGCTGGGGCTCATGAACCCCGAGGACGGCAGCATCGGCAGTGCAGACGACGACGACGACGCGGCGCCCATCGCAACCGTCGAAATCCGCGTGACGCCGTCGCCGCCGACCTCTCCTTCCACGCGATCCTCCGACTCGGCAAGCAGCGTCTACAGCCCGCTCTCAGCGACCGGCCCGGGCCACCACCATCGCCACCCGTCAGGGCTCACGATTCTCGACGTCACAAAGGCACGCGACCCGGAGGACGAGGCGGAACGGTACATGCTTCTCGTGTCGGCCACCAGCACCGTGGTCTGGCCGCTTTTCGCGGTGGGCATGTCGACGGCGTGCACGGCGGAAATGCGAGCGTATGTCATTGGGCGGTTGCGGACGCTGTACATGGAGACGGGGATCCAACAGGCGGACGCGGTGGCGAACCTGTTGGAGGAGCATGAGATGGCCGGGGGAGGGATGTCGGGGCCAGGTGCGGGGTGGTTGGATGTGGACTTGAGAGGGGAGGGTGGGGATGAGCAGCAGATGCCCGTGATGGGGGAGGAATATGGGTTGGGATTGCTGCCGATTACCACGAGTCCGAGTATGATGAAGCCCGAGTTTGATATGGTTTGGGTGTGAGGGGATGATATGGGAAGACTCGGAGGAGGGAAACGAAAATTCCGAGGGAGCTGTGATACCAAGGAGGGGGGCGGCGGCGGCGGGCGGATTTGCATAGCGTATAATCTTTTGGATATCGTATTATATATATACCAGCTGCCAATTTTGCTGCAGCCATGATGAAAATCTCAAATCTGATCAACAAATCCAATCCTCTTTTCCCACCCCCAACCCCCCGACGCCGTGCAATGCAGTTAGTTCACAATCCCGCCCTGTTTGCTCACCACGAATCAAAATTCCCAAACCCGCCGCCGCCCGTCTTGACCTTTTTCTTCACAGGCTGCTCCGCCCACATTTCCTCCACCTCATTGTCCTGCTTTGAATCTGTAGCAGAAGAAGTAGTAGTAGTAGTAGTAGTAGCAGCAGCAGCAGCAGCAGCAACAACAGCACTCTTCAGATACCTCCCGACCCCCTTCGCCGCCTCATCCTCCACCACCGCCCCGTCCGCGCGTATCCTCTTGCCCGTCCACGTCGTGCGGTCATCCTCGGTCCCGCCCAACCGCCTGACCTCCTCCTTCGCCTTGACCTCCTCGTCCTTCTTGCTCTTCTCCTTCAGAAACTCGTCAAACGGATCAATCAGCACCACCACGTCGTTGATCGTGACGGGCTCCAGCGGCCGGTTCGAGCCTTCCTCCACGGGCACCCGTTCCATCCTGGCCAGCGTCGTGTCCGCGCCGTCGACGACGCGGCCGAACACGGTGTGTTTCCGGTCGAGGTGCTTGGCGGCGCGGTAGGTGATGAAGAACTGCGACGAGTTGGTGTTCTTGCCCTTGTTGGCCATGCTGACGACGCCGCGGGCGTCGTGGACGTGGGGGCCCTCGAGCTCGTCGGCAAACGTCTTGCCCCAGACGCTCTGCCCGCCGCGGCCGGTGCCGGAGGGGTCGCCGCCCTGGATCATGAAGTTGCGGATGGAGCGGTGGAAGGGGACCGACCGGTAGTAGCCCCTCTGCGCCAGCCGGAGGAAGTTCCAGACCGCCTTGGGCGCCGTCTCGGTGTGGAGCTCGAGGGTGAGCGCGCCGAGGTTGGTGTCCAGGCGCGCGTAGCCCTTGTGCTTGATGCGTTTTGGGTGCAGCATCCATTCTTCGTCGGAGAGGACGGCGCGCTCGCCCGAGGTGGACGGGGTCAGGCCCGTGGAGGTGAAGGAGGCGGCTGCGAGGCCGGTGGTGTAGGCGGCGGCGTTGGGGGCGAGTTTCTTTTCGACGATGGAGGGGGCGCGGGAGGATGGGGCGGAGGGTTTGGAGGCGGCGGCCAGAGACTTGGTGCTGCGGTTGATGTCGCCGCCGGATTGCCGGGCTTGACGGGCCCGCTCGACGGCTTCTTTCGCGCGGAGCACCTTGTCGCCGATCCTGCCCAGCGCATCGATGTTGATGCTGCCTTGTTCGCGCTGCTCGGCTTGTTCTGTTGTGAGGAGCGCGTCCTGGCCTTCTTGGAGGTACTTGAACTGGCTGAGGTCGCGGCTGGCGGCGTTTTGCGGGTCCTGCAGCGTGATGATGTCCTTGCGGCCGAACTCGACGTCGTCGACTAGGTCTTGCCACATCTTGGGCTTGATGTTCATGCGCTCGACCGTCTCCCAGGCAAACACGTTGGCGTAGTTGCCGTGGCGGATGGCTACGATGTGGGTGTTGTCGGTGAGCACCTTGAAGGTGACGGGGTCGATGAAGTCGCCCTTGCCGTCGGTCGGCACACCATTGCCGTCGTCTTTCCCGGCCGTGTCGGCATTGCGCGAGAAGTTGAGGCGGATCAGGTCCTTGGCCGCGAGCGGTTCGCCGGTGACGGGATTGGTCGCCTGTTTGTCCAGCCAGGCGCCGATGACCTCGACGTCAAAGATGGTTCCCTCCGGGGTACACACTGGGTTCTTGAAGGGCTGGAGACTGGCGGCGCAAAAGTTGAAGGGCAGGCGCTTGAAGCTGGCGTGGGTTGCGCCGCCGCTGCGCTGGGCACGCGCACCCGCATTCGCGCCGACGCTCGCGCCGTAGGCATCCGAGGACGACCATTCCGAGTGGGTAATGTACAGCTTGTCGGTGCCTTTCCCCATGGTTGTGGCGACTGGCGACAATCGAAGTGCTGTCGGCGTGCGTGCACGATGGAGTGAAGAGAACCAGAGCAGGGAGGGAACTGAACTTCATCCAAGTTCGAACCAAACAAAAATGACGGCGTGGCATGCGCTATCTGCATACTAAACTAACGTTAGTTATGTATCTTATAATCTTATCGGCCGCCGCCCCCCTGTCAGTGGCATGGGGACCGATTCCCGCGCTCGCGCTTGCGCTCGGTGCGGCTAAGCAAGGGGGGGGCCACAGTGTCCATTGGCGCACGCTGCAAGTTTCATACGGCCCAAGGCAACGAACGCTGTGGGGCCGCGTGGCCGCAGTTGGAAGCACTTGAAGCTTTGCGCAACATCCACTGCTTCCGAAGCAGCGAACTCTTTCTGCAGAGGAAGGCCACCGGTTTTCTCCCATCCCCCGCCACAACATCGGTTGCTGGCCCAGAAACTGCCTGTTCCAAGGCAGAGTTCCGTCGATAGCGGGTGCATGACCGGCTCTACCATTGCCCTCCCTTTCCAGCTTATATTTCCCGGACACGTCGCTCTCTGTGCGCTTCCCTGGTCGAACCCCGAAGCATCAGTACCTTAGCACAACACCAGGGCCGAGGCCGCCATCCTCAACACACAACCGACCATGAGGCGCTGGGCGTGCTCAATATTGGCACTGCTGCTGTCAGTATGGACAGCAGCGGCATTGGAAGTGAAGCTGGTAGGTGCTGCAATGTCCCAGCCTCTCGGACGCCGGCTAACCCAGGGTGCGACAGGACCAAAACGACAACCAACGATGCGCCGGTTTGTCCAACCTCTTATAATACTCTCATATCCTGGTATCCTGTCTGACAACAGACAGGCATGTATAGCAAGAGCTCGTGGGGCGGCCCCGTCGACCCCTTCATCCATGTCAAGTTCACCGACGTTGGCAAGGACGAAGGCGACGACCCGATTGTCAGTCTGCTCATCTTCGACTGGATGGACCAGGATTTTCTCGATGTGCTGCCGAACAACGCGGACAGGGCCGACATCTGCCAGCAGGAGTATGTCGATGCCGGATACTGCAACCAGACCGACATTGGCAAGTTCCTCGTCTCGCCCAACGCCACCGAGCACTCGGTCAATGTCATCTTGACCAAGGCCATGCACCTGAAGGACACGGCTCCCATCAAGTACCCCATCCCCAAGACGGGCTACTTCTGCGTCGTGACGGAAAAATTCGGCGCCACCCGCTACGAGGCCATCGTCGAGTTCCGCAACGCCTACGGCGAGCTACCCGCCACCCAGATCCCGAAGCTGCCGTTCTATGGGGGAATAACAATCGCCTATGCGCTGGTGTTGGTGTATGTGCCAACCGATAATGAGGTCACGCATGAATTGGGCTGACAACCGCAGGTTCTGGGGGTTTCTATACTTTCAACATCGGTCAGACATCCGTACGTCCTGATGTACTCCACAGCTGTCTTTTTTTCCGTCGCTGACTATCGTAGTGGCCGTGCAAAACTACATCACAGCAATCCTCATCTTTCTCGTAATCGAGATGTTGATGACCTGGGGTTTCTATGGTGAGGTATCCACGCTAAACTTTCCCCCAAAAACAAGCCACTAACACCATCCCAGATTACCTCAACAGGAACGGGTCAAATGTCGGCTCCCAGGTGCTACTGGTAGTCGTTGCCGTCCTCAACGCTGCGCGCAATTCATTCTCCTTCTTCCTCCTCCTGATCGTCTGCATGGGCTACGGCGTGGTGAAACCCACGCTCGGCCGCACCATGATCTACATCCGATGGCTGGCCATCGCCCACTTCGTCTTTGGCATCGTTTACGCCATCACCAGCTTGGTTGTCAACCCGGACACGGCAGGGCCCTTCGTCCTCCTCATCGTCCTCCCCCTTGCCGCCACCCTGACCGCCTTCTACGTCTGGACGCTCAACTCGCTCAACCTCACCCTCAAAGACCTGCGCGAGCGTAAGCAGCACGTCAAGGAGACCATGTACCGCAAGCTGTGGTGGTGCATCCTGGTCTCGATCCTCGTCATCTTCGCCTTCTTCTTCTTCAACTCGTTCTCCTTCGCCTCGGCCCGCGACCCGGACTATGTGCCCTTCCACTGGAAGACGCGCTGGTTCGTGCTCGACGGCTGGCTCAACATTGTCTACTTTGCCGACGTCGCCTTCATCGCGTACGTCTGGCGGCCCACCGCCAACAACCGCCGCTTCGCCATGAGCGACGAGATTGCGCAGGAGGACGACGGCACGTTTGAGATTGCCAACCTCGACATCGGCAACCCGGACGAGTCGGACGACGATGACGACGAGGAGGCTAGGGTCGAGAGCGCCAAGAGGCATGCGCAGCTGCAGAGCCAGAATGGCGCTGGGCAGGCGGCCCAACAATCGTCGCAGCAGCAGCAGCCGCAACAGCAGCGGTCGCAGCCTTCTTCTGGGGCGGGGGCGGGGGCGGGAGCGGCGGTGGTAGCGAGGAAACCGAGTCCTCCGCTCCCGAGGGAGTCGCTGGATGGTGAGACCATCTTTGCCGTGGGCGAGGACGGGGACAAATTTTCCGATGACGAGAGCGGCGAAGAGTCGGGGCTCGTAAGGGGGAGGAAATGAAGCAGAAGTGTGAAGTACTGTTTTCTTTTCTTTGTCCTCCTGAGTAGGGAGGGGGAAGGAGGAGGAGGAGGAGGATCCTGTGAGAGTTTTTTTTATTTAGAAGAAAGGGTTTAAAACGGAGACCCACCTATCTTAAGAACCTTACTTGCGAGGTGGGAAAGGCGGGGATGGACTGTACCATAGGGAGAGGGTGACTGGCGTTCTGCTGGGTGGGATCTATTGGTTTTATTTATTCATTGCATCGTGATGTGTCGGGGGGTGGGGTGTTATGGTAATATACATTTACGACGGTCACCCCGGGCTAATAATATGAAGGTGTTTTTTGTGTTGCGGTTAGGATTTGGTTGCTCTGTCCAGTTTTGCAGCATGTCACTCTTGACGCTAATAAGAAAGAGCCTTGGCTTGTTTCATTCATTCTTTGGCGCGGCCGCCGTGGCAGTGTGCTATCGTACAACAACGTATGTATTATCACTTGAGTCTAAGAATGGCAGACTGGCATCTGACGCTAACCTCACTATCTATCTTACACCCCCCTCCCCTTCACTACCGTAAATTGTTTGATAACTCAAGCAACAACATCCCCGCCAAACCCAACCGGTCTCCGCCGGCCCTCATTCTCGGGGAGTATCGCGAGCGCCTTGTAAACTTTACCCATCCCGCCCGGCCCGCGGTCAACAAGCCTCCCCATGGCCTTCCTCACGTCCTCCTTTTTCCTGCCGTCTCCACCCCCCTCGGCCTCCTTCCCGACCGCCTTGCTCAACATCTCTACCCGCTCCCGAATCCCCATCACCTCCAAAAAATCGGCCTGCGCCACAGGGCCGTGCACCTCGACCCCTTCGCTCGCGCGCGTCGCCGCCTCCGCGAGCGCCGCAAAGTCCACGTCGGCAGACAGATCCGTCAGTCCCGGCTCGGCAAAGGGACTGACGCGGCGGTGGGCGCGGATGCCGCGCAGGGAGTTGGTCGGGATGGTGCCGTCGCCCGGACCGTAGTCGAGGATCAGGGCCGCGCCCGAGGGGGTCGGTTTCGGGTGTTTGGGGGAGCCGCCGATGCGGGCCGCGAAGTCGGAGGCGTAGAGGGCCGCGTCGGGACAAGTCTCTAGAAGCGCGCCTGGGCCGACGGTGGATTTCAGGGCGCGGTAGCGCGGGGAGGACTCTGGCAGGTAGAGGGAGTGCCGGGTGGAGGCTTGGGCGAGGTTGAGTTGAAAGTCGGGGGGTGGGGTATCGCGGGATTGGGAAGGGGGTGTGTTGAGGGTGGCATGCGTTGAGCCGGGGGGAGTTGGGGAGACGAGCATCTCGCGCCATTGGAGGGTTGGGTGGGAGGTTTTGGTGGACGGGGAGGAGGTGTCGGTTGGGGAGGGGGTGGTAGTTTGGGTGGCGGGGACGGAGACGAGTTCGAAGGCGTGGATGGGTAGGGCGTCGAAGAATTCGTGGGCCATGATAAAGGGCGTCTTTTCGGGGGCTGGAGGTCGGTTGGTAAGCTGGACGAAGGACGTGAGGAGAGAGGTGAACTTACCGATCGGGATCGACTTGATCGTCTCAGTCCACACAATGGGCAGAGCGCTATACTTGCACACGCTGTGGTAGCCGACCTTGGACTCGGTTATCGGGGCGTCCTCGCCACAAAGAAGATTCTTTTGTGCCATCCTCAGCTCCGGGCTGGCCTCGACCATGTAGATGGCGTCAATGCTGTTAGCCATGGCGGGGAATCTCTGGATGGTCTGTACTAGGGTTAGCAGGCGTGTGGTCCTTCAACTTCGTCCGGTAAACTCACCCGTAACATGTCGTCCATTAGAGTGCCCCGGCCCGGCCCGACCTCGATGAGCTCCACGCCCTGGCTCTTGCGGCCCTGGGCAATCCACTCGGCTACGAACCAGATGCCGCAGAGCTCGCCGAAGACCTGCGAGATCTCGGGCGATGTCACGAAATCACCTTTCAGGCCGAATTGGTCACGGCCCTCTTCGATGGCGCCGGTGTAGTAGCCGCCGATATCAGCAGTCAGACACATGCGCATGTAACTAGCCAGTGGCACAGGGCCGGTTGCCTGGGGAGGGTGCGTGAGTGACTGCAGTTGAATGAATGGAGTATTGGATGTGGGTGACTGAGCGAGAGCATACCTCGATGGCCTCTCCCAACTGCTTCGCCAGAGGCGTTGACCATTTCCTCCCATCACCGTCTTCATCCCGTACATCATGTGATGGAGTGGAATATTTTCGATGGTGGGCGATCAAGACAAGGGGGCCCCGCCTTGAGCCCAGACTTGAGCCCAGACTTGAGCCCAATCCTGGACTCGCTCTTGAAGTCAACAAAGTCCGAGTTGGGTGAAGCGAGCTCAGAGTGCTTCTTCTCTCAACAAGACCTGTTGACTGCAGAGCACCGCCGCGGGTGTTCCTCAGCGCCCGAAACGCCGTCGACCTCATGTTGCAGAGTTGGGAATGCAGAGGTCATGCGGGCATGGCTCAAGTCTTCAAAATGGCAGAGGAAGGCTGTTTGCCGATTTGTGTAGGTAGAAGGGGAGGAGGCTGCACCTTGGGCACCTTCCAGGTTGTTGAGACTTGAGAGACCCAAGCCTGGCCTGGGTGTGTTACACCCAGCGAACTTCTTATCAATTGGAGCTCTCTGAGTGGCTCTTCCCTGCCATGAGCCTGCCTACTATACTTTCATCCTAACCCTAGCTGCAGGTAGTAGATATGCACTTTAGGGTTAGGGTTGATAAAGCTCAGTGATGTCAGTCGGTTGCCGGCGTTGAGCTTGTGCCACATGTCAATTGCTGCACAGTGCAAGAACCGAGCGTAGACATCCTCGCAGAAACATCTCCAGATCACCAGATCACCAGATCACCAGATCAACCATTTCCACACACCGCGCAATGGCCCGATTAATACATGGCGTAACGGCGACGCCGGTTCCCCGACGTGCCGATCCCCTGACCGACCTGACCCTGCTGCTGGCCCGGCTGCAGCGTACCATCCTACACGCCGACGCCGAGCGTGAGGCACGACTGAAGGAGAGCGAGTTTGAGAGGGAAAAGGCCCAAGCGGTGGGCATTATTGTTGCCTTGATTTGTATCTCGGATTCCATGCTGACCAACTGGCTCCAGAACATTAATTATGCGCGATCCCTTCTCACCAAGCTCGAGCAGGAGGCCCTGGTGGTGAAGATCCACGCCCGCCGACAGGAAGCGCAGGCCGATCTGGTGCGGAAACGGGAGGTTCTCGACCAGTTATCGGAACGGCTCAGCGATCTGGCCGAGTTCGCTGCTGCGGGAGACAACGGCCACGGCGCCGACGAAGACACGTCAGACGGAGAGGATATCCTGGCAGACATCATAGCCACGCCCAGCGAGAGCCTCGATTCGACCAGGTCACCCGACATGCCGCCAGAGGACCCAGGCGAGGCATCAGATCACGCCCCAGATCCGCTCGAGTCGCCATCGCCCACAAACTCCCAAGCAAGAAAGGACACCACATCCCGGCCAGACTCACCCCCAATCTCGACAGCAACAACGACGACAACAACAACAACAACCCAAACCCTCCGCCCCCGCCGCCCCGACCAAACCACCCCCTCATCATCAACACACCACCCACCACCACCACCACAAGCATCCATCACCACCACCAACTCCTCCTCCCTCTTCGGCGACCGCCCCGCCCAACAAACAACCGCCACAACCACCGCAATATCCACCACCGAAGCGATCCTCGACCACCAACGCGCCGAGCAAGACGCCCTGTCCGAATCCATCCTCAAGCTCGCCTCGGACCTCAAGGCCTCCTCGTACGCCTTCAGCGCCTCGCTCGAGGAGGACAAGGAGGTCGTCGAGCGCGCGGGCCAGGGCATGAGCAAGACGGACCAGAACATGCAGGGGGTGACGAGGCGGATGGGCATGCTGCAGCGCGTGACCGAGGGGGAAGGGTGGCTGGGGCGGATGAAGCTGTATGGGTTTGTGTATGGGTTGATGGTGGTGTTAGTGTTGGTGGTGTTTGTGTTGCCGAAGTTGAGGTTTTGATTGGGGTTTTGAGGGCTTTGTTTATTTGGGCGTAAAATGAGGGGGATGGAATGCAGCGTTTGTTGATGGTGATGATGTGATGATATTTATATGTCTGTCTGTCTGTTGTATGGCTATGCTGTAAAAGTCAAAGATGCGCGTGCGCGTGTGTAGTGCAATGAAATGCCGGCCATTGAGTAGTGCCATGAAATCAGCGTCGAGCGTCCATCCCGTTCCCACCGTGTTGGTTTGCCGAGTACCAAAACACTGCGTTTACAGCTGTTGCATATGCGTTTTCAGGGGTTCTCTCCCCCTCCCTTCCCCCACTGGCACATGAACGTCCCTCAAGTGAATCCTCTTCCGCGCCTTGTTCACCGTTGTGTTTGTGAGTGAGTCAGGTCGGCCGAGGATCTGCACACAATGTCTGCTCGGCGCCCCTGGAACCGATCATAGAAGGCGCTTGCTTCAGAGTAGGCCAACTGAAGGCAGGTGGTGTCACTGGCGGCGATGCGGGAAGGCCATGTTTTGCGGCCGCCTCCTGTGACGGAGAGGTTGCTACTGTGGCCAGACCGCGTCGGGGCGAGGGGGCGGGTGTGATGAGCGGTTGAGCTTGCGGGCGAGGGTGAACGAGAGCATCTGTGATTTTGGTCATGGTGCGCGCGGTCTCAGAGCTGGCGCTCTTACTGCCGTTCGTGTACGCGGCTGCGGTGGGCGGCTGAACTGTGGTAAGAGTGCTCACACCCCTATCCGACATGGCAACATCAGGAAGCTCGGCGGGGATGTACTCCGCTGGAACCCAGCCGACTGGCTTACCACCCGTCTGGATACGCATTAGCTGACTCTGCTTTGGCTTTCTCTTCAAGTGTAAAAACCCACCGGCGGCTGGTACTGGAAGGAGCCTTTCTTTGTTGCCCTGGCCTTGACGAGGCGCTGTGCCCACGGGATGCCCGACTTGATACGGAAGAAGGACTCGAACAATGCAAACTCGCGGGCAAAGACGCCTGGGGCATGGCTAGGCCGGTAGATCTTGGGCTGCGGGTCGCCTTTCTTCTTGTAAAACTTGGCAACGAACCAGTAGAGGCGTGGTTTGCTGTTGTTGGACTCGAAGATCTGGCGCCGTTAGCTGAAAACATATCCACAACTTAGATGGGTAACTGAGGACAAATGGACTGTGTTTAGAAAGGGGGTTTTACGCCTAGGAATGGACCGGGAGGGAACGTTGGTGCAAGTCATTCCTGTGGACGTGAGCCAAAAAAAAAAGAAAAAAGGGCAACTTGGGATGGATGCATTCACTTACGGAGAGAATGTATCGCTCCTGAACTCCAGTCTCGTCATCATCCCGAGTCAGCACCACCTCGTACTGAAAGAAGGTATGATCGCGATAAAGATGGTATAGATCTCAACGAGTCAGCCGCGCAGCCAAATGCCAACCACAGGGGTGGAACATACTCGGGTTAACCTCCTTGACGGCCTTCTCCAGCCCCTTGACAACCATCAGCCGCATCCGCTCCCTCTTCCGCTCCCGCTCCAGCGCCCTCCGGTGCGAGTACGGGTCCTCGGGCAGCCGTCTCCCCTTGATCATCGAATCCTCCAGCCAGTCCAGCGTGACAATCTGACACGTCTTGCCACACTGGAGCGCCGCTTGGACTATATACCAGCATTAGCCGCCTACCGCCCACTCCTCCTTTGCAAAAAGGGGGTATATATAAGTACATGAATAAACAACATCCCCGGGAGGGCGCCGGGACCACCTACAAACCAAAAACAAAAATAAAAAAATCAACACTAATCAGACAGACAGACGCAAGGATGGATGGATGGATGGAAGGAAGGAAGGAAAGGAAAAACAAAACATACCCAACTCCCCGCCCCTACGAAACTCCTGCCCCGAACAAACAAGGTGCGTCACATCCCGGCCAATGCTTGCCGGCCGCACGAACCGGCCCTCGCGCAGGGTCACCCAGCGCGTGATGTTGGCGTCGGTCCACTGGGCGCCGCCGCCGGCGTGGCCGAGGTCGCCTGCCGCGGCGATGGTCAGGCCGCGGAAGATGGGTCTTTCTTTGCGGGTGCGCATTTTTTTTTTTGCTCTGGTGGATTGTTGGCTGTCTGGGCTGGGGTGACGACGTTGATCGGGATTAGGTTTGGATCTGTTGAGCTGGGATGGGATGGCTTGAGGAAGGGAGAAAGAGAAAAGGGGGGGGGGGGGAAGATGGCAGGGCAGATGCGTGAGTGTCCAAGTTTGTTGGGGGATGATGGCGACGATCTTTGGGAAGGGTAGATCAATAGCTGGAGAAGAAGAAGGAGAAGAAGGTGAGAGAAACTTGAGGGAAAGGAAGGAACTGGAAGACGTGAGATACAAGGCACTGGAGAGAGTGAAAAGATATTGGAGAGGAGCAGAAACGAAACCAGACGGAGAGAGATCTAGAGTATGAACTCTGTCCGGAGGAATCAATATGAGGGAGGGTGGCCAAGGTCTGAGTGCCAAGGCAGGCTCCTCAAACCTGAAGCCTAGGGGGGAGAGCGAGGGGAGGAATACGAAGCAGAAGGCAACGGTAATGGTAACGTTATCTGAGCAAATTGAACTGCCAGATCCAAACCTGCATGGTTTTGTTTTACACTCTGTGGGAAGAACGGGCCATGCGAAGTGTGTCCTCCGGGGACAAAAACGTGGTGAGTGGGGAGGGCAAAAGTAAACAGAAACCGTTGTCCTGTCTGTCCGCCAATTCACTCCAATTCAAGCCCGGCCTCGTTGATTGCGGAGGAAGGAAACGCCAACTGAGATAGACTAAAGGGACGCGCTAGCACTCATGCCGGTTGAAATTGATGACGAGTCTGCGCTGGAACGGCACAGAGGAAGCAGATGGGGTTATGTGCTGTGAACAGGACGCAATGTTGATCAGTCTTCCCGGGCAGCAACATTGAAACATAAGATGTATCCTCCAGTGCCGAGTGGCTCCCGTGCATTCGTACCGCCGAATTCCTCGTCGAAGAGCGGCGGATCTGGGCCCGAGGGCAGCACCCTCAGCCTTCATACTGTATGTATGTACCTCCTTCCCGTACCTCACGGAGCCAACCTCGGGCAGCGCTTGATAAACAAGATTTCTATCGTCTGATCTCACCGCCTCCTCCAACTCGCTGTTAGCTCAGCGGGCACTGGAGGAGGGCCCCGGATTGTAGGCGCTTTGTCTTCGGACACCCGGGTTCGATTCCGACCCGTGCGAAGTAAAACCCCTTCTGGGGTTTTCGTAGCCGGACTACCCTACCCCACGGGGTGGGCTGGTCGGTGAGCTTTTTGTGTTGTTTTTTTCGTCCTCGGTCAGTACTCTTTTTGGCTGTCAAGTACTCGCTCCTCTTCCTCTTACTCTTTTCTGAGCTTGCAAAGGCCATGCTGAGGGACAAAGTCATTCCCACTGAGCCGAAACGTGACCTGACGAACACAAGTAGCAAGCGGCAGCAAATGAAGCACAACTCTGAATTCCCAGTTCTCGCCAGCCAAACCGACGGCAACTACCGAATAGACTTAGCAGCCTGCAGAAACCCCCTAATCTTCTCCAGACTCTGCTGCCCATCCACCTCAACGCCGCTGCTCACATCAACACCAAGCACTCTCTCCGCAAGTGGCCCCAGCGCAGCCACGGACTCGGCAACATTCTCTGGTTCCAGCCCACCCGCCAGCAAAACCGACAACTGCTGGTCCCTCTCCAGCGCCCCCTTGACAGCCTCCGCATCAAGCAGCTTCCCGGTCCCAGCCCCCGAATCCAGCAGCGCCACGGCATGGTAGCCACGCACGCCTAACCCAATTTGCCCAGGCTTGAACTTCCGAATGACTGGCACCGGGATCAGGGTGGCCCACTCAAGCGGCTCGTCACCGTGCAGCTGGACCACGTCGAGGCTGTACAGCCGCTGCTTCTCGAGGACTTCTTCTAGCGGCTGGTTCATGAACACGCCGACGAGCAGGGGGGTCTTCTTCCGCAGAACCTCGCTCGAGAGGGTGAAGAAGTCCGTTGCTGTCCGGGGGACGTTGACGGCTTCTGGGGCGGCAGCGTCCTTTTTGCTGCTGTGGACAGCCTCGGAGATGGCCAGAGCCGTTTCGTGCGAGACGCACCGTTTTGTGCCGGAGACGAGGATCATGCCGACGAGGTCTGCGCCTGCCTTGATCGCTTCCGAGGCCGCTTCGGCGCTTCGTGTCCCGCAAATCTTGACGAGCAGTGGCTTGCTGGCGGACGCGGACGCGGGTGCTGGAGCTTCGGGCCCGGCGCACAGGTCCCTGATGAACTTGGATGCGTCGGGTGCGCGCATGATCGCCTCGCCTACGAGAACGCCGTTCACGCCATCCCGCTTGCAGTCGAGGACGTCTTGGTGCGAGTTGATACCGCTCAGCGCGCACAGGAAGGTGTCCTTTGGAACCATACTCCGAAGGCGGCCGGTTGTGCCCAAGTCGACCTCGAAGTTCTCCAGGTTGCGGTTGTTGACACCAATCACCTTGGAGCCCAGTTTAATGGCGATGGCCATCTCTTCCGTGTTCTGCACCTCCACCAGCGGTTCCATCCCTAGAGAAAGTGAGTACTTGTAGAGCCGTTCCAGGACATCTACCTCGAGCATCTTCACAATCAGGAGCACAGTATCGGCGCCCGCGAGTCTTGCCTCAAGAATCTGGTACTCCTCAAATACGAACTCCTTTCGGAGCACGGCCGGCCGATTCGACATGCCGTTGAGCGATTGGCGCACAGCCCGGAGGTCCTCGATGTTCCCCTTGAACCACTCCGGCTCTGTCAAAACTGAGATGACACTGGCACCGGCAAGCGCATACTTCCGGGCCTGGCTGGGTGCGTCGATGTCAAGGGCGAAGATGCCCTTGGACGGCGACGCCCTCTTAATTTCGGCCAATAGGGCCACATCGAACGGCGAGTTGTGTAGCCGATCGACGAGCGAGATTTGGGGCGGCGCGAGGTTCAAGTCATAGGCGGCTTGAAGGTCTGAGGGCCGCTGAGAGGGGATCTGCTTTTGGGCGGCGACGGCGGCTCTGCGGTGAGCATATATCTTCTGAAGGATGTTGTTCTTGGGCGCGGCGTTGCCCGCAGCGTCCTTGCTGGCTCGCGCAGCCTTCTGCAGCCGCTCATTCTCAGCCCAAGTACCCCCCTGCATCGACAAGAAGTTCTTGAGCATGCCACGTCCCTCGGCGGATAGGATGCTCTCCGGGTGGAACTGCACCCCCTCAATGGTGTACTCCTTGTGGCGGACGCCCATGATAATTCCTTTGCCGCCATCCTCATTGGCGATCCAGGAGGTGAGCTCAAGGCATTCGGGCAGGGTGACGTGGGTCCCGGCCAGGGAGTGGTAGCGGGTGACGGGCAGGCCTTGGGACAGACCCGCATAGACACCCTTGTTGTCATGGCTCAGGGGTGATGTCTTGCCGTGCAAGATCTCACCGGCAAAGCTCACGTCGCCGCCATACACATCGAAGATGCATTGCCTGAGAGAAGAGGGTGTTAGTCGAAATCGATAAGCGACTAAATGCAATTGCACTTACTGCCCCATGCACACGCCAAATATGGGGATCTTGCCGGCAAAGTGCTTGATGGCATCGCGGCTGATGCCCGAGTCGGTGTTTGGGTGTCCCGGCCCCGGGCTGACCACCAATTGCGTCGGCTTCTTCGCAATGAGTTCCTCGAGCGAGATCTTGTCGTTCCTGAACACGGTCACGTTGGCGCCCTCAAGCACCAGGTACTGGTAGACGTTCCAGGTGAACGAGTCATAGTTGTCGATGAGGATGAGGTTGGAGGCGGTTGGGACGAGGGGCGACGGCTCAGGATGGTGGGGCGAGTGATCGACGATGTCTACGGCAGCGGGCATGTTGGTTGGTTGGTCTTGGTGTTGGTGTTGTTCCTTTTCTGTCCAGTTTTTGCTGTCACCGAGTTCGGAGGGAGGGGTTGAGATGGTAAAGAGCGTGAAAAGTTCTAGAAATTGGGGCAGGACACCATGCAAAATCAATTGGATTTCTTTTGTGCAAGAACAGGGTGTCCCTCCAGGTATTTAAATCAGCTAAGTGAGTCACGTTCGCTTGGGAACACCTAGACGGGTCTGTAAGAAAGGCGCCTCATGAAAGCATAATCGGACACTGAATCCCCGTTGGTTTCAAGGTATCGGCGCAGCGCAACTGACAGGCCCGACAGGCTGCAGATCGGATAAGGCCCGATGGATGGTTGGATAAAGAGTCAGCGGAAGGCAAATCCAATCGCCATCGGGCGTGCGAGCCACTGCAGCAGGGGGTAAGGTGGGCTTAGTAGTTTATGTGGGGCACAGCCAGAGACTACATAGTAAGCTCAGGCCAAGCAACGGTGACACTGTGCAGAGTGCAGACAGTGCAGCCCGCAGCCCGGTGTGGTGCCGTTGAAGCTGTAACATGGCAGCTCTTATCGATAAGACGAGTGGGCCTGGTAGCTGAAAAATAGCGGGCTAGTTGCGACCGCCTGGGCAACCGCCTGGCAGAGCTTGGGACCCGCGTCGGCAGAGCGCGTCCGAGAGGTCAGGGCAGTGTTTCCAAGTGCAGCAGTACCTACCCAGACATTCCGCAGCGTGCAGCTCCGCACTTTACCACCAACCACTCACTCGCTCCCACCACCTGGACGGCATCCTAGGCTGTCGCATAGAAATACTCCAGGACCGGCCAAGCCTGGCCCGGATGGAGACCATTGCCAATGGCTACCTTGACCGATAGAACATACCTTCCGCCGCTCGAAGAGTGTCTAAGCGGCAAGAAAATAATTCTGTATGTTGGGCTACCCGTCGTCGCACACACTTCCAAGGTTCCTTGCACCATGCGCTGACAAGCTTTGCTCTTCCGCAGCTCATGGAGACTTGTCGCGACAGCTCTTGAAGACCTGTCATGCGATCGGCTCACCAGTGCCGCCGTCTCGGCCTTTCTCCGAGATGGCTACGTCCACCAGCTGCTCAGGGAACCGACTAGGACCTTTGAACCGCCCACGAACCAGACCAAGCTCGACTTCGAGACCAAGACAGGTGCCATTAACGTTGTGCCCTCCCCGACCGACCCCTATGACCTCGACACTATCAAGAGCGACGCGCGATGGCTGAGCAAGAATGTCAACGTCAACGAGGTGGCCGCCCTCCGCATCGTCGTCGTTGAATACCAGTCGCGCGCACACAACCACCTCACCGGGCCGATGTCTACCCAGGATGTCGCCAATATTCAGGAAGCTGCCGGTGTTGGGGATGCGCAGGCGTCGGCAATCCTGGCACTGCTGAACGTGACAACGGTTGTCGACGCCGAGTCGACGTGGGCCGACTTTGAGAGCGAACCCAGGCGCCGCCAGCGCCTGTTAGCTACCTACCTCTCCGAACGGCGGTCATTCCTTGGCGCTGTTGATGCTCTCCTCGCATATTTGTTACACTCGCGCTCGTCAAGCACCAGCCCGGAGCTGGATCCCTTGCGGGTTGCGGTTATGCTGGGGGCCTTTGGTTTCGACGAGAACGCGGCAAAGCCTGATACGACTCGGCTTGACGCCCTCGCACCAACGTATATTCGCATATTGGACGATTGCTTCAAGCGCACTCAAATGGTTCCGGAATCACTCGATGGGGGGATGTTGACGGAGGAGCTGGAGGTCGACTGGATTCGAACAGCCCTCACCGAGGCCATCCACGCCATGTCACTGGTCTTCCAGATTTTGGATCTTGGAGCCTCGAATTTTGCCGCGCCCGAGATTGTCACGCAGTGGTTTGCTTTCATGGACGCATGCGAGTTTTTCGAGCCGGTTGGCGGGGCCCATGAGCTCGTTTCCGAGCTGATCGTGCCGCTCCGCAGTCTGGTTGCCGCCATCTCACTGAAGCTGCTCAACATTGACCGGACGCTCTTATACCTGGACCAGGATGTCGATCTGCTCGAGACGGAAGAGCCATACTTGGCTTCATCCGATGCCCTCACGCAGATTCATAGCACGATCGCGGCCGCTGCTAATGCCGGTTTGATTACCACGATGCCTGTCGTATTCGCATGGTCTCTCATTCTGCACCAGATGCACATCGGCTACCAAGAGCGAGCCGAACGGCGCGATCTATTGCAAAATCAGAGGGCGCAGGCCGGTTTTGAACTCGAATATGAGCCGTCTGGGCGGCAACGGAGGAATTCGGCAGGAAGTATCGTCTCCATTGAGGCATCCTCCTACGATGTCTTCCTTGCGTCTCAACAACTGGAGCGAAACATTGAGCCAGCCGAGAATATGGCCCGGGTGGCCACTGCTCGGGGCCAAGTCTATGAGCTGATGGCCGAAATGGCAGGGTGCTTAGGAAGCGGCCAGATGGCTGCATTCCGTCCCGTTTTGGGAGCCCGCGCCCGCTTGACCTTTCAAGACCTCTTGAAACGGAGCGCTCACTACGTCGGCTACCAGTCGGAGCCGGTCTCCTGCCTCCTCTCCGTCCTCTCGGCCGGCAGCCAGTATTGGGACATCTCTCCCGAAGTTCCTTCTAACAAGTCTGTCCTCGACATCTACACTCAAATGCTAAAGGACGACATGCTCAACATGCAATACACGTCTCAGTCGCAAAGTCGCTTTCCCTACGAATTCCTTCCCTTTTCCTCTATTTGCCGCATCTTGTCAGCGGCGTTGGTTTCGGATGAGGTCAACTCCGAGCTAATTACCTCGATACTTTTCAAAACCCCCAGCCTGACGGTCAACTGGGACCCGCGGTGGGATAGGTCATACGAGCTGGTGTTTGAGGAGGAGAACACAAATTCATTCCGTCTGACCAGAGATGTTGATCTGTTTGACGCAACATCCAAGTCCAACAGGCGGATCTCACCCGAAGAGAAATGCACAATACCTCGCGGAACATTTGGGCGCTTTGTCACCGATGTGGGGAGAGTAGCTAAGCTGGAATTTGAGCATTCCACGCTGGCTCTCTTCGGAAAGCGTCTCGAGGTGAATCTCACGGCGGGTGCCTACGACAGCGGGTTGGGGCACTTGACGGTGGACGAGCTGATTGAGGGAATATCACTCTTATCGACAGTTCTCCGAGCCGAGACGCTGAGATCCTCGAAGACCGATTCTGACCGGGGTTTGAGGATACTGGCCGAGGCCAGCCGTTTACTTCCTCGCGGCAAGGACATCATCGGCATAATTTGCGAGACACTTGACAGCGTAGTGGAGGAGGAGCTTGCGGATCTGGATGGCCCCAAGATTGCGGCTCTGACATCTTGCGTCCAGTTCCTGTATGCGGTTCTCCCGGTTTGCCCTGGTCGCGTCTGGACTTACATGGCACGATGTGCGCTCATCAATAGCGACACCCGATCCGGGCGCCTGTCGCGAATCACAGCCAATCTCGACATGTTTGCCGAGAGGTTCGACTTGCTTTTGTCTGCCGTAAAGTTGTTTTCCAGCCTCGTGGAGAGCGCCATGACAAGCACTGTACAGAGGAGGACTGGGACCACACTCAACAGCCGCTCAAAGGGAGAGGAGAATCCGTGGCTCGGTGCTTCCGACAAGACCATTTCGCGGGTATCTCTCTCAATAGCTCAGACCACTCTCGACGTCTTTGAGAATTCCGCCACTTGGAGGTTCCCGTCTGAGGTGGACCGCAGCACCCTGATCTGGGACGTAGTGGGCACCATGCACAAGCTAGTATCCTACACACATAGCGTCCGGTCAGCTGACGCACCGAAGAGCTTGACAGGGCCGCTCGTGTCCGCGGCTGGGTACATCGTGGAGAGCTTTCTTGCCACGTCGTCTAGCTCTTTACGCTTTCAACCTCTCTTGGCAACCTTGCTGGCGGCGTTCCAGATCCCAGATTCGACTCTCTACCAGCGCCGTGCTCGTATTGTGTCAAACAGGCTAACGACGGTCCTGGCTTTTGCTACCACACTTTTGCGCGTTGCCGACTATCTGGATCAGCACTCAGGTGTCATCCAAAACCAGCTTTTCAAATCTGCCGCCGTTGTTGCTCGGCTTCCAGCCATCAGCCACTCTTTCAGGATGCCAGCTATCTCCCTATTGAGTGCGCTCGTAGAGAGCGCTGGAAAGACTGGCGGCGAACCCCCATCCCTGCTTGGCTACCTGGGCCCGCAAGTATCTCGCTCTTTCATTCAGATTGCCTCACAGCTGGACAAGCCGTTCGACAGGGTACCTGAAGTGGTGAGCACCTGGAAGTTCTTTTCGACAATCCTGCGGAACCGGCAGCAATGGATGGCCAATTGCCTGCTCACCGGCAAAACACCACGTGAAGCTCTGAAAAGTGACGCGAAGATATCGCAACTCACGGCAGGCTCCGTGCTGTCAACGGCATTGGAAAAGCTGCGCAGCATCAGAAATATCCCGAGCCAAGAGAGCCTCGCTGTCCTCGACTTCTTCACATCAGCACAAAACTACTGGCCATGGACTATCATTGCCATGCAAAAGGATAAAGCCTTCCTACAAGACCTCCGGTCTTACGTGCGCGAGCTCAAGGCCCCGGCGGTCGTATCTAAGGCTGACCCGGCTGAGGCATGTTACCAAGCGAGGATAGCAGCCTACATTGCCGAAACGTTTGCCATGCAGTTGTACCATTTACGCCAGATGCGCCAGGGTCAGGGCTTTGCTGCGGAGGTGGTGAATGACCTGGATTACTTCCTTCGGGGCGGTGTCGCGGTGTCGGATTACAACTCGTCGTTGCATGCCAACTTTGCGAGGAATTTTGCCAAGCGATACCCGGGGTGTTCGATTGACGACTTCAAGAGGACCTTGTTGGTACCACGGGACCTTGGATCTCAGTACTATTATGCGTTGGATGTTGCGGAAGCCATGCTCGGTTATGATGCTGGATGGGCCGGATCACGGCACAACGGCTTCAAACGAGAGATGGAAGCTGCAAACCTAAACTTATCGCTGGTGGAGGCCGAAGTCGTAAGTTGACTGCGAATTCTACTACGAGGTGTTATTGCTTGCTAACTGTCTCCAGGCACTATTCCATGCTTGGGAGTACCTGCTCCTGGAGCTCAGCATTTGCCTGCTCCCGAAAAACCAAACAGTTGCCAAGCAGATGCTGCAGGTTGCTGAGCAGTGCTTGGAGTCCAACCAACGGCCACAACCACCCGAGAACATCTTCGTCGTCCTCGGACACTCACGGGCAAATCTGGCCCTGACGCTGCTGCAGCGACTTGCCGACTGCTCGCTCCTACCCAAGGATATCACACAGCTCCTCTCCCTTATTGCATCCACCATCAATGGAGTCGAAAATCCTTGGGGCAAAGCCCAGGTCTCCTACTTCCGCACCCTCCTCAAGATCCTCTTCGTAACCCTTCGTGGAACGAAGCACTCGGCCAACGCCGTCCCAACCACCAAACCCACCGCCGAAAGCCCCGTTGCGGTCACTCAACTGGTTCTTACCACACTCGACCGCGTCGTTGCTCGCTCCTTTCGCACGCTCGCCGCCCTCGTCCACGAACCCGACGCCGCCACCACACCCGAAGACTTAGCCCTCATAACCGCCATCCTACAAGCCTGCCTCAGCGTGCCGGGGATCGAGCAATGCCAAGTCCAAGTGCTCAACATCATGTCATCGCACGACATCCTGCAGGTCGCCACCTCGCTCTTCTCGTGGTCCGACCGCCTCGCCGACAAGGGCGACCCCATCTACGGCGAGCTCGCCCTGCTCCTCGTCCTCGAGCTCTCCGCCCTGCCCGCCCTCGCCGAGCAGCTCGCCTGCGACGGTCTGCTCGGCCACCTCACCAGCGCGAACCTGTCCGGCTTCATGCGCCGCGCCAACGTCAGCCCCTTCGCCGACAACGCCGGCGCCGCGCGGTGCTACGCCATCTGGGCCAAGGGCATCCTCCCCTTGCTCCTGAACATCCTGGGCGCGCTTGGCGCGACCATCGCGCCCGAGGTGGCCTTCGTGCTAAACCAGTTTCCCAACTTGCTCCGGTCGTCGGTGGAGAGGTTGGAGGCGCCCGGGCTGAGCAGGACTGTCTCGCGCGGGGACGCGCCGCAGTTTGTGGCGCTGGTGGCGGTGTCGGAGGTGCACTCGCTGGCGCTGCTGACGAGGGTGCTGGCCGCGTTGCGGGTGAATAATAGCAGGGACATCCCCGAGGTGGTGTGGGATTCGGCGGGCGTGCTGGAGAACGTGGAGTTTTGGTTGGCGAGCCGGAAGGTGTTGAGGGAGAGGCTGCTCCCGCTGGGGCCGAGGGAGATGGAGTGGAGGGGGTTGAGGGCGGGAGAGGGGAGTGGGTGTGAGACTCGGTTGGAGGAGAAGGCGGTGGAGCTGTTGGAGGGGATTCGGGATGTTTTGGCCGAGGAAGGGGAGTAGATGCGCCATTGTTGTTGTTGTTATTATTGTTGTTGGGGTTGCTTGGAATCTGCCAGCCTTCTTCGCTTGTATTCTCGGCGACCAAAATTCGTTTTTTGTTACTTTCTCTGAAAGAGATGCAATTTCGAGTACCGTGGACGTATGTTTTGGTGATTAGAATGTGGTTATGCATTCGTGTCTACCAGTCATATATGGCATATATACGACTGGATGAAAAACCCAAAGAGCGGAGGTCGACCAACCCCCATACTATTACACACACAACAATCGCCTCGCCGATTGTCCTCCGTCTATCCATACCCAAGCCATCACCCAGCCAAACACCGCACACGATCATGTAAAATGTACAGCCCGTTCCTCGTCACGGCTTTGATTCAGCCCACCAGCCAGTTGGCAAGTCAGCCAGACGAGCACCACCCGAGCCAAACCGTTAAAGACGTTGTCATCCCCATCCATCCATCCATCCATTCCCTGAAACACCGCATACCCAGCTCATGGGTTGGTTGTTTGGTTGGTCGGCTGTTTAGCGCTTCTGCATCTCGTTTGACATGGCCGCGTTGAGCTCGGCGAAGCGCTCGCCCAGGCGCGTCTGCGTCGTCATGGACTTTGTCACGCACCGGCTGATGCAGCCCGACTCGCGGCCCGAGAGCGCCTTGGACGTGAAGTCATCGACGCACGAGTTGAAGCAGTTGTCGACGAGGTTGCCGAAAACCTGCCGTCGATTGTTACGGTTAGTCCGGTTCGGAGTTTTTTTTTTTTTTTGTTTTTTTGGATCGGGTCGGGTGGAGGTTGGTTGTCTGGCAGAGAAGATTCGAAGGCCAAGGGATGGGAACGTACACTCATGAACTCCTTGACTTGGCGCTTCTGTAGGCGGACTTCGAGCTCGCGCTGCTCAGCTTGTGTAAGGCTGGGATGTGGAAGCGTTAGTTTGTGGATAGTTCTGACCGAGATCGAGTTCCGGTTGGGATTCGGCCTACCCTGCGTCCATGATGCTAGTTCTTTGTGGGTGATAGTCGGGTGGTGATGTTGAGGCTTCTTTGGCGAGCTCGGTTTGATGGCTGGTCAATTGGCGATGATGATGATGATTGAATGGGTGTTTGCAGCTATCGCGATAACAAAATTCCTCTGTTCGGCTTGGCAGCTGGCAGTAGCTGGCTCGTGCACTGGCCTGTGCGCTGGTGCCAGACCGATCTCAACGGGACGCTACAAACTGCAATGTCGAACCTTTTCCTTGGAGCTGGTCCCAGACCCGCATACTCTTTCTTTCGCAGCTGGAGGACGCGGTGTGTCGCTGGCCAATTGGCATCTTTCAGCAACAGGCTTCTCTGCAGGTTACTGAGGGCTGACCTCCAGGCTGACCTATGACGTTTTACGGCATCTCGTATCAGCAAACTCAGGCCTTGCTTTTAGTCGCTCATGAGGCTGAAGATGAAACAAGCCTTGCTTTGTTCAGAGAAAAATATCACACTGATAATGGCCGTTACAGATTGCTGCGACATCTCAGATCCGGTGTAAGGCAACGTTAGCCATGCGCTGAGATTGCTTACAGAGGGGGAGTAGGGTACTAGAGCCGAATAGGTATCCATTTGGCCTCCGGAATTGGTGGCCATTTTTGCGGTTGCGAATCAAACCGTCCAGAGGCCAGAACACACTGACATTGGCCATTGAATTGGCCGCTGACCACCAACTACTAACGTTACAGTAAACTCGGTAGCGAGAAAGCACCTGGATGCACTAGGTAGCCACGTTTTCCGCTGTCCCCGGATCCCGAGTCGACGATCAGCGGCAAAAGTCCTTTCGGAAAGCTCACAGCGGTGCTCTCGTCATTCGGCAGCTCCGGTGAGACAGCCACCAGGCATCGTCTTGAGCTGGAGGGATGACGACAGTCTGTGCGGTGCGCGGTCCAAGTTTGCTCGAAAACGCTGCCCAGCACACAAACCCCGGTCGCAACGAACGGACTTTCTAATTTTGGAACTCGCTCGTTGCCAGCGAGGAAAGTTCACCAGGCTCCGTCCAGACATTTGCAACCAGATGGAGAGTCACGAGCCACGCGAAAGTCAAATCTGAGACAGGCCACATTTGCGTCTGTCAGCACCAGTAGGGCGGATGCACGGCGGCAGCTGCTGTTGGACAACGGACAGTCAACCGAGCCGCGAGTCGCTGCACCCTAGATAGATGCACGACAGATCCCTGCATACGTCATTGACAACATGAGGTGCCGCTCCCGCAGGCGGCAACAGCGCTTAGCCGCCTTTTTGGCTAGTCCATCTAACGTCACGGCAGGTTCCACAACCTTGCACCTGGGAACAAATGCCTAGGTGGATGGGCACCGAAGTACGGAATACCGACTGTGTATTGTGTATGTCTGTTTTGTTTGGGAAAAGAAGCCATTCTCTTCAACATCGATGACCCCGCTGCGGGGATTGCGTATCCAGATCCCAGCTCCAGCCAGGTTCGTGTGGTGTTGCTATCTGCCGTCTTTAACTCCCAGCCCAACCATAACGGGACGGCCCCTGGCACGGCACGACGCTAAACCTGGGATGATGCGGGATGCTTCGATCTGCGGTGGGGAATATATATACTCTTATAGAGCTATATACAGTAGAGTTCTGTCCAGGCTCGGGAGGGTGCAGTGGTCGCTGGCCAAGCATGAAACGGCAGAACGATGACTCGAACCACATCCCTGGACCTTAACTGCGGACTCGGATCACTGTCCGAGATGATCAGGGGTGGAACTTGACGAATCGCCAGTCTGCACAGCACCGGTAAGAGGGAGTCACCGAGCCTACCTGTCTAGGAATCACCACCAAAAACCGGACATGAGGTCCGTATCGGAGGTTGCAAACTGTTGGCTTGCCTGCCTGCGCGCAGTCTTGATACAGTGTGCACACGTTAGCAGATGGGGCAAGTTGTGTTATGGCTGGCTCCAACCAGCACCTCACAGCCTACTCCTAGCAACCGTGGCCTCCACTGGGCGGGCGTTGTGCAACTACCTACTTACTAGGGCCAGCTACTTTTCGCTTCACTCATCATGGCGTTTGTACATCGCCATTTAGGGGAGACTGGACTACAGTCCGTGCGTAGACATACTTTCACACGGTAGCGCATCGTGAAGCGGTGCTCGTGGGCACCCCTGTCAATGTTGCCCCAGTTCCCCCAAGTCTTTTGAAAAGCGAGCCCGCTGTCCCTCCTCCCTGCCGTCACACACACACTGGGCGTGGTTCATTTAACCAAACTTGCAATCGCCCAACACGACCGTGGTCTTGTTGAAAAAAACAACCGGCGAACCGTGCTGGTTCCCGTACCAACGCGATCGACTCGGCCGAGCGTGCTCTCCAGTCGCTGCCCGCAGACAACCCCTGGCGTTTCCAGCTCTCAACCTCCGCGATCGACCACTGACTGCGCTGCGCCTGTCGCCGAGTAACGGGTCCCGCCGGGCACTGCATCGCGTCGCAGAACGACAATCATCTCCCACCTGCACTCAGCGCATATCTTCCAGGGGATTCCCACGTGCCGCTCCCCTGCTAACGCTTCCACTCGTCTCCTCTTGCATTCGTTTATGCAGCGTCTCGATCTGATCCCGAATCCCTGAACCTGGCGACGCCGAATCTCAGCACACTGCCCAGCGCGGTGGCACCTCAGTCGCCCACCGTCGCGCCGTCGCAACCATGACGTCCGCCATACCGACTCCAGCGCTCCAGCAACCTGCGTCGCAACAGCAACAGCAACAGCAACAGCATCATCATCAGCAAGCGAACGTCCCAAATACCCCCAGCACGCCCGTCGCGTCCCAGATACAGTCTGCTGTTTCTCCACCCAGCAAGCGTGATTTGAAGTCATGGTGGAAAGGCTTCAAGATCCCGTCAAAGCACCAAGAGCCGCACGGTACAGCAGCCCCGTCTACCCCACCATTCCCAAGATCACAACCCCAAAGGAAAGCCACCATATTTGTGGAGGACATAGATGATCGCCTCACCCCGCTCCCGCCTGCCGTGGCCCTGCTTCGGAACATCGTGTCTGAGGAGGAAAAGCGCGCGGTTCATCAAGCAAGTGCAAGCATGAGCCCGTCGCCGCCAGCGAAACCGCCTGGACTGCCCAAGTTGAGCACCCTCGCCTGTCTCGTGGCTTTGCGACTAAGGAGCTCCCCGCGTGAACTTCGCCGCCGATCACATCCAATCAGAACCAAACTAATGATCGCAGAACACCGATCCCAAGGAATATTCGGCGTCCCCCTGCGGCAGAGCATCACGTACGCCAATGTCGCCATTTCTCTGGTCGACGAGGATGGCAAGAGCTACATCTACGGCTACGTTCCGATTGTCGTTGCGAAGTGCGGAGTGTTTCTGAAAGAGAGGGGTGTGTATAATGCCCACCCGATTTCCGCGTGCGCGCCGGATGAATACTGACGCTCTACGAAGCGACCGAGGTGGAGGGCATCTTCCGCCTCAACGGGTCTGAGAAGCGGATCAAGGAGCTCAAGACCGTTTTTGACTCCCCGGACAGGTACGGCAAAGGCCTGGTCTGGGATGGGTACACGGTCCACGATGCTGCCAACGTTCTACGCCGTTACCTCAACGACCTCCCGGAGCCGGTCGTCCCTCTGGATCTCTATGAGAAGTTCCGGGAACCACTAAGGGGGGCCACAAAGCCGGGCGCTGCCGACGGCCCCCGCTTCGTTGAGAACTTTGACATGGATGCGGCCATTGTGAGGTACCAGCAGCTCATCACGGAGCTTCCGCCGTTGAACCGCCAGCTGCTGCTATACATCCTTGACCTGCTGGCTGTGTTTGCGGCCAAGTCGGATCAAAACCGCATGACGTCGCAAAACCTGGCGGCCATCTTCCAGCCCGGCATGCTCTCTCATCCGAACCACGCCATGGCGCCAGAGGAGTATCGGCTGAATCAATGCGTCATCATCTTCCTCATCGAGAACCAGGACCATTTTCTCATCGGGATGCAAGGCACAGCCGCAGACGAGAAGACGGTGCAAGAGGTGCAAAAAGGCACACCGATTCTCAATCCCCCGTCGACGCCAAAACCCAAATCGGGTATTGTTCGGTCTGCATCCACTGCGAGCGCTGGGGCCGAGAGCGTTGCCAAGGATGGCTCGATCCGAAGAAACAAGTCGACGTCGTCGAGGCGGTCCTTCCACTCAAATGGCTGCCCCAGCCCTGCAAGTCCGGCATTGGCTTCGACTCCTACAGGCGGCCTGGCTCGGAGCAATACGGTCCCATCGAAAAAGTCGCCTGCTTTGCAGTCGGGGAGGTTTGCGTCGAGGAATGACACACACCTGAGCCCCCTCACCCCCGTCGCCCCGGCGACGACTACAATCGTTCCTCCGCCGGCTGTTGTGGAAGAGATTGCTACCCCTCCGGAAGAGACGGCGCCACCGTTCTCAGCCTCAACGGGGCCGTCCGTTCCGCAACCCGGTCTCTCTATCCCCGGCGCAAGGTCTCAGGAAAGACTCCTGGAGCCTCCCACTCCCGAGGCCACTACTCCATCCAAGGAGCGGAAACTGCCCATTTTATTCCAGAGGATAGCATCAAGCGAGAGCGACGGCCGCCAGCCGAACAAGCTAAAGAAAAAGAGGCTACCCGGTAGTGCGAACCCTAGCGCGCACAGCTCGACGGCTTCGCTTCCCCATTCATCGGTAGTTTCCCCCAATGTTGAGGTGGTGAACCCTCTTGAAGTAATACCGTCTGCTTCCCAGGCCGCAACCGGCCGAGAGTCCGTAGCGCCGCAACCAGCCGAGAAACCGTCGGAACCAAAGGCCCCTCCCAGCAACGCCGATTCCAAACATATCAATTCCGTCAGCAATGCTACAGGCAATGCCGAATCAAGCAGTGCCAAATCTAATATCGACGCCAGCAAAACAACTGTTAGCAACACCCCTCCGGATAGTCTCCACGATGGACACGGCCACGCCGACACTCTTCATGCTGGGCACACCCATGCCAACACCCTTCATCCCAGCAGTGCCCAAGCGCCGTTGAAGTCTAAGAAGTCTCCTCCCACCTCACTACACAGCTCGTTCAACGAAGGTTCGGATCTCGACCAAATCGATGAGCTGGCATCTGCTCCTGTGGAGGTGGCGGTCCCGGACACGCCCAGCGAGAAGGAAAAGAAGAGGCGATGGCGCCTTTCGCGTAAAAAGGATGAAGCCCCACCACCATCCTATCCGCCGCTTGCCTCGCCGCGCGCGGTTCTCGGGTCCAATGAGAATGCGGGCGCCAGCGGCACTTCCATCAATAGCTCCGGGAAGCCCGGGCATAGCACGGCTGGAGACACATCGGACCGCGCCACGATCAACACGGAGGCTCCTCTGGTCGAGGTGTCGAGCAAGGAAAGCAAGGATGACTCCAAGAAGATTTCAAGCTGGATCAAAAACAAGTACCGCGAGCACAAGGAGAATGCCGAGCAGCGGAGGAACAAGTCGCCGCCCGGGGAACGGACTGTATCTCTTGGATCCAGCCTCATGTCATCGCGCGGCAAGAGCCTTGATCTCAAGCGCGCTGAGGAAGAAAAGCCGGCGGCACCCCAGGCGTCACAGGCTCCGCAGCCGCAGCCCCAGCCCCAGCCGCAACCACAACCGCAACCCCAGTTGCAACCCCAGCCCCAGCCGCAGGATCCAAAGGCCCAATGATGGCATTCCACAGTGGCCAGAAGACGTCTCCTCAAGGAGATGCTTGCCGGGTCATACGAGTCCAACGCCGTTACGAATGTTTCAGACATGTACCTTGTTTTTGGCCCGAGTGGGGATAGATAGTATTTACAGTGGGCAGTGTGGTTGTGCGCCGAGAAGGGATAATGGAGGGGTTGATTTGCTTGTGCTGTCTGGCTGACGCGGATACCCAGACTTTTGTTGTTTATATGATTCAGAAGGTAGGGTAGGATTTTTGATCAAAGATTCCCTCTTGTGTTTGATCGGGCGAGGGTTTTTGATGAATATACTTGTTGGAGCGTTGTATAAGAGGGAGGGTCTCTCTCAATCTACTCTGTTTTATTTATCAGTATCCCTTTATTCAGCTACTGTGTAAGCGCTATCGTTGCCTACTATGGTAAATGCTGACTGGTGGCCGAGAGGACTGTAACCGCGGAATGGTTGGGTTACCTATATGCCACACATCAGATGCGGCATGATACTTAAGGTACTGTATACCGTCGTGTCATCCCAAGACCGGTGCAAGCCGTTTCCCCCCCCTCCCTCTCCCCCCCCCTCCCTCTCCCCCCGCTGAGCGACGGATGGGAGGGAAACATGCCCCAGCCAGACCAGACAGAGCCCAAGCTGAAAAAGGCCATCCAAGACACGGGGCCCCCCCCTCTCTGGCTCTGGCTGCCCCATCACGTCGTTCTGGACCACGAACCCACTTTTCCCCGCAAAACTAAAAAAACTTCCCGCAGCATTGGAGGGGCGGAGTTGGGACGAGCCGCGGCTTGCAACGAGTCAACGACCCTGGACCCCTGTTCAAAGACAGACGCGATTGCGCATGCTTGGGCTTGTTGGGGGAAAGCTTGCCTTGACTGTGGCGGATGTGCGTCGCCCGCTAACATTAAACTACAGTATGGAACCTGGAGCTGGCTAGACTAGTCGCATTCTATGTATGTCATAGTCTAAGGAAAGCATCGCAACACACGGCGTTCCTTGCGCGGCACGAGAGACTACACCTCAAGGTCTCGACTTGCCACTCCGCTGCCAGACAACACCGATCCCATCTAGTACATACGAGGACAAAGTTTTTGTGTTGCAACGCCGCCTTGGGCCTTGGGTTTTGCGTTGTGGGTGATTGCTGCCAATGCGAGTGTTTGTGGTTATTATGAGGCTGGCAGCTTGGTTCGCAGGGTTATCAGTGAATGTCGGCACAAATCAACTTTGAGTAGGTACCAAGCCAGCCTTCTTCTTTCTGGCTCTTAGGCGATGCTATCAACCACTTTATCAACTATATAGCCCTTGAAAAATATTGCATAGCGTTAGGGTTGATCGGCATATGATCACAGTCGAAGTTGAACACACCAGGCGCTAGCTCCTGAAATAGCTTACCGCAGCCATAGCCAATCAATTCATGCTAAGCAAGTTGAAGAAAACAGACAGAGTGATGTCGTTCGAGGGACGCCAAATCTCTGTCAATGACGAACTGGGGGTCAGTTTGCAGCGAGCTCGCCTCCGCGCGGTTCCATTGAAAACGTCAGGTTCTTTAGGTCATCTTCAACCTTGGTTTCGGGATACTTTAAGGAATTAGTCTTGAAGAGCAGAGCCTGACCAAATTTCCACAATGGGCCTCTGATCGCTGAGCCATTCGACGGCCTCCTTGACTGCGTCGGTCTCAGCTTTCGACAAGTCCGGAGAATCGGATAGTAGTTGCTCATTCCGCCCTGGGGATGTTTGGAAATAGTTGAAAGTCATAAACAGAGACAAAAATGCGTGCCCCATATTTTACAAAGAGAGTTGCAAAGTGGCTATATCCATGAGGTCCCAAGTGCTAATAGCGGTAGAACGGCTGATGTATTACATAATTATTATACCGGTAGTTCTTTTGCAGGGCGCTGCAAATTGAATTTTTGATCGCATTCACCGTTTCGCCTTCCACACCCACACTAGCTGGGATCCATCCCAATTCTCATAGCAACAACAAGCCAGTCCTGAAGGGCATGACACTGGATCGCGGCAGGTGCAGACGGCAACTGCAAGCTCTGCGTGGCAAGCATTTGCAGACCGCCACCACACCAAAAACACTGGCACAGGCCGAAACTCGGCCAAGTCCCTGCTCTTGGCGATCTACTGTAATACATACAGTATGTAAAACTCCACCAGACATCCCCGCATTCTGCAAGCCAATTCCGCCAACTCGAACACGACCAAGCTCGGGGTCCACCCCACCGTCGAACCCGCGTTCTCGAACCTGTTCTGTCCGCTCGTCCGGGGTTAACGCCAGGCCAAGCGGCCGATACCGAGTCTGCTGTCCCGCTAGCCAAAGAGCCGCAGCCAACCGGGAGATCGCCGTTCGAGGCTACGCAGTTTGCGCTACTATGTACACTATTCGCAGCTTCAACAAAGATCATAATAATCCATCATGCAGCAACCCATCCCAACCTTGGGCGGCGCGCCGAGCTGATCGATCGGTGGCGCAAGCCACCCGAAGACCCAAATGTCCGAGCCGCCGTCCGTGGCTTGCCCCTTTCAGCGGTCCGTCGTGACTCGTGAGTAAGCCGCCCAGCATCTGCCACCAGCCATGATGTGTATGCAGTACATACATACAGTACTGTGTATATACCACAATCGCCGAACACAAGGGACATCAACTACGAAGTAATTCACATGGCAATGAACCGGTATCCATGTGTCCAGCGTGTGGTGATGAGTCAGGGCGACATCCACCAAGCTGCTCGCATTCTCCATCCAGCCGGACCAGCCCGTACAATGGCTTCCCCATGGTTTCAGGGTACCATGGCCTTAAGTGGAAGGTGGTTAACAGGCACCCCCGATCCCGGGCCATTGCCGTCCAGGATGCGGAGGCGACGCCGATCAGCAGCGGACCCCGTCACGTAAACCCAGTAAGCATTTTAAAGCAAAGACCGGCGTTACCGTCGTGCAGATGCTTAAAATCCGCTGCGTGTCACCGTTGCTCTGAGCTCTGGTGCTCTCCCTCACCTTCTTCCTCACTCCTCCCGCCTCCCATTCTCTCCCCCCCCCTTCCAGCCGTGGCTCTGTCTGGATACCTACCGGTGGAGGTTGTCTTAGTTGGCCGGGATTGAGCTCGGTAGGGCTGTGAAGCGCCGGGAATAGCAGCCATGTCTGAACTCAAGCACAGTATGTCCGACTCTGATACTGCAATGTACACCCTGTCTACCCCAACTTTCAAGCACTCGATAGAAGGTCTCTCTCCTACAACATCCACTCATTTTCTATCCATGACACATACCTTCCCAACGCCTTTCCCGTCTCGCCTCCTCCCGTTCCCATTCCAACTTCCGTCCGTGCGTCAACTCAAATCTAACACTCATACAGCATCGGACGAGGAGGATGGCAAGCGGTACGCGGCCGGCAACAGCACCGCCGTCAACGATGCCTCTCCCCCATACGACGCGGCATCGACGTCGTCGGTGGAGGTCCTATGCCCACCGCACACCACCGACCGCAAGATCACGACCAAGATCGACTTGTACCTCATCCCCTTCGTGTCGATCCTCTACCTGATGGCCTTCCTGGACCGAGTCAACATCGGCAACGCTCGCGCCTTTGGGCTCGAGGACGAGCTCGGCATGGGCGGCCTGCAGTACAACACGGCCCTCACCATCTTCTTCGTCCCCTACATCATCTGCGAGGTGCCCTCCAACATCCTGCTCAAGCACTTCTCGCCCCGCATCTGGCTGTCCATCTGCTGCATCGGGTTTGGTGCCGTCACCGTGTTCCAGGGGCTGGTGCAGAACTACGGGGGGTTGCTCGCCACGCGTTTCTTTTTGGGTCTCTTTGAGAGCGCCATGTTCCCGGGCCTGTTTTATTTGCTGGGGACGTGGTACCGCCGCCACGAGGCCCAAAAGCGCTTCTCGCTGTTCTTCTCGTCAACGTCCCTGGCTGGTGCTTTCGGCGGCCTGCTCGCGTCGGCGATCGGAAAGATGGACTATCTGCGGGGCTACAGGGGCTGGCGCTGGATTTTCATCCTCGAGGGCACCTTTACCGTGCTCCTCGGCATCCTCTTTCTGTTTACCTTTCCCTCGTTCCCAGAGCAAGCGGTACGTACTACATTCTGGTTTTTTTTTTCTTTCTTTTTTTTTTCTTTTTTTTTTCTTTCATTTTTTCCCCCCCTTTTTGGCCGTGTGGCGATGATTTTCTAACTAGAGGGGACAGACCTGGCTGCGCGAAGACGAGCGCGAGTACGTCAAGGCCAGGCTGCGGGCCTCGGAAGGCCACAGCGGTGCCGAGCGCAAGATCACGCTCAAGGACGTCAAGACGGTCATGTCCGACTACAAGATCTGGCTCGGCGGCTTTATGTATTTCGGGCTGATCGTCCCGGCCTACTCGTACGCCTACTTTGCGCCCACCATCATCCAGAGCTACAAGTACGACCCCATCACGACCCAGCTGCGGTCTGTCCCGCCCTGGGCCGTGGCCTTCTGCTTTGCCATGATCATTGCCGTCCTTTCGGACTGGGCTAAGCACCGGTTTCTGTTTATCCTGGGTGCCATCTGCATCTCCATCGCGGGGTTTGGCATTTTGATCAATGTGCATGACAACCTGCCGGTGCAGTATGCCGCATTGTTTTTGGTCTGCATGGGGACGTACTCGGCCATGCCGGTTATTGTGTGCTGGTTCAACATGAATTTGAGTGGGCATCATAGGAGGGCCATCGGAAGTGCTTGGCAGATTGGTGAGCTCTCTCTCTCTTTTTTTTTCTTCTATCAGGGGAGATGGGTGAGTATGGGCTGACGTGGCAACAGGCTTCGGCAACATTGGCGGCATCATTTCGACTTACTCGTTTGTGTCGAGCGATGCGCCCTTTTTCACCAAGGGTTATGCGATCTGCGTCTCGTTCATCTGCCTGAGCGTGGTAGCGTGCATTCTGTATGCAGCGGCCATTACTTGGGAGAACAAGAAGCGGGCCAAGCAACCGCATAACTTGAACCTAACGGAGAGCGAGAAGATGGATCTCGGGGTGAGTGTCCCTGCAGTTGTGTGGCTCTGTTGAGCAGTCGCTAACAACGATACAGGATTTGAACCCGGAGTTCAGGTATATGCTCTGAGTTTATGAGGTTATGTATGATGACGATCTGATGGACGCGATACATCGATGATAGAACGATGTAGAGGATAGACCGTAGAGCGGTTTCGGTGTTTGTATAACGTAATGTGAGCCTCGTTCGAGCTGATGAATAAACGTAATCCGTTCACATAGCCCAGTCATGTTTCTACTGGACAAGGTGGAAACAGCCGAGCCAGGGTAGCTGGCGGTTTATTCGACAACATCGGGTCTTCGCCCTTGGCTCACCCACCCACCCCCTTCCAGACAAAGTCATGCGCATCGAACGGCACCACGTCCGGCGATACCACTTCTCCCACCCCGAGCTCCGCCAGTAGCTCTTCAATCTCCTCCAACTCCTTGTTCACCTTGGGATCCCCCAGGCCTCTCAGCATCTGTATATCCTCCTCCGCCGCCCTCCTCTCCTCGCCAGACAGCCCCCTGGCTCTCTCTGCTTCCAACGCCCGCAATGCCCCGGCCTCTACCTTCCACTTTTCTCTCCCATCATCGCCAGTCACTCGTTCATTGGCATAGACGACGGCCCCGTTCCGCCTCACCACCACGACCCTGTCCACCGCCCCCCCTCTATTATCCCCCTTTTCATTCCCATCCCCATCTTCATCCCCATCCCCATCCCCACCCACCACTGCTCCCCCCTCCACGCCCTGTTCCATCAACCCGCCCCGGCCACCTCCAAACCGCCCCTCAAGCCCCCTAATCACGAGCCCCAACCCCGCAAAACTCTCGTCGTGCACCCCCCGCGGCGTAAGCCGCACCGGCAAGCCCCGCGACCCGGCCTCGGGCAGCCGCCGCCAGTACCGCACCAGGATCCCCAGCCGCGACAGCGCCGCCGGCACCGCCAGCACCGCCACCCGCACCGCGTACCCCGCGCCGCGGAACGTCTGGAGCAGCGCCTGGAAGTCGGACCGCCGGCGGCAGGCGGTCTCGACGAGCACGTCGGCCCCCGCGCGGGCGGCGTGCGCGCACACCTGGGCCAGCCACAGGGCGGCCGCCGTGGAGGCCAGGCCGGAGGCGTGCTGCGGGAGCGTGGAGAGGGCGGTGGTGTAGTGCGGGTGGTGGGTTTTGTAGGTGTCGGCTATTAGGTGTAGGGGTTTTGTTTTGGGTACTGCTGGGGCTGAGGCTGGGGATGGGGATGGGGATGGTGACGGTGATGGCGGTAGTGGCAGTGGCAGTGGCCCTTGTTGTAGGGCGTCGAAAAGAACGGGGGCTAGGCGGGTTTTGCCTGCGCCGGTTTGGCCTAGGATGAGGACTGCGAGGGGCCGTCGGGCTGGGAGAGATGACGAGGAGGCGTCGTTGGACGACGGGAGGAAGGGGTGCAGCTCGACCGGCAGGATCTTGGTGTGTAGGATGGACTGGTGTTCCTCAGGTGAGATCTGCCAGGAGGCGAGTAGGGCGGTAGTTTCTTCGGGCGTGTACCGGGCAGGGTTGGCTGGAGGTGGTAGAGGAGTGGCGCCGGGGCGGGTTGGCACAGAAGACTCGGCTGGAAGGGGGTCTTCGACGGGATCCATGCTTGTTTGCTGATGATATTGAGGCCAGCTGCGTACTCGCACGACGCGCAGACAGGTGTATCCGGGAGGGGCAGAGAAACAGAGCCTAGGTAAAGCAGATATTAGGAACTGGCTCGCACGTAGGGCACCCGAAAAACAAGAGTAATAACTGAAGCCGAGTATTGGGCAGACAGACCTCCTGATGCACACATTACCTGCCCTGTAAGTGACTCACTGCCCCCTGAACAAAGTGTTCACAGGGACGCGGCAGAGTTCAAACTCGCTAGGGGATAGATACAGATCCCACCAGCTGTTTTACGTAAAGGACGACTGCTGCGGGACAGTCGAGAAAACGACAACCCGCATGAGCACATGCAACGTGACGGAAGCAGCTCTCCTATAGAGAAGGTGTCCACACCGCCGGATCCAGCATGGGCGGCTCGAAGGGGGGTTACACTCGGCCCCGGATTTGGACCAGCTTGGCCTCCAAGTGAATCACCCCCCCAACTTCGGCTGAGATCCGCATCCTCCCGCCTCGTGGGGGTCGCACAGCTCTTGCGATGTGGCGCTGTCGTTCGGTTAACCAACCGTCAGGAGCAGGACTTTCTCAAAATTTTGACTTGCTGTCCCCTTTTTGCCAACCCCTGACTTTGGGGAGAGACGGCGGTGGGGCCCCTGAAAGGAGGTATACGCAAGATATCCAAGTCTGCGGGCTGCATGATTGCATCGTACTCGACTTGAGATAGGGAGGGGCATGTTGAGCGTCTGTGAATTCGCGCGAGACAGATGCGAGTCCGAGCATCTGACAAACCACAACCCCCCCTCTCCAAAGACGCCGTCACCCCCGACAATATACCCTGACCACGCGTTGTTTGTATCAATATATTTATTCCATTGTTCCTAGGCGTATCATTCTTTCTGTCCAACTAAATCGAGTTTTCCACGCAATTCCAACTCTCACATCCTGTCTGTGGTAGGTTCACCGTCTCGGGAATCCCCTTCTTTCCTGACAATGAGGCCAACGCCTATGAAAAGCTGAAGAGAGAGTGTGTGTTCTGAGCCTGCGGTGGGTGGACAGCCCCAGGTAGTCAGAACACCGAGAAACCCCGACGGTAATAATAATGATAATAATAATAATATCAAGAATGACCACCATGTACCCCTATCCCAAACGCCAAAGTCCGCAAGTGTTGCAGCGGGTGTTCAATATACCGAACTGGCAATGGCTCCTCCAGTCCTCGTCGCTCTCCAAACGGATCAACCATATAAAAACGCCGAGTCCGATGCATCATGTTCCCTTCAACGTAACTCGCACCAAAAAAAAAAAAAAAGTTCCCTATCCAGCCGGACCCTCAGGCCAGACGCCACAGGGACCAAAATGCACAGCCGTGGGGCGTGAGCTCCCTAGTAGTAATAATGAGCCCCGATATCTGTGTCACTCGTCGTTAATCATCAACCTTGTATCCTCAAACCGGCACGCTACGCGGTGTGACGTCGCCGCTGCGTCTGCGTGCCACAATCTGCTGCTGCTGTTGGGCTTTTGACGCCGCCGCAATCGCATGCATCCTCTTCCGCAGGCTTGAAAGCCTCGCATTGATCATTTGGACCACTGTCAGCGTGTTAGCAGACTGAAACGGTATTTTCCCATCGGACAGCATAGCTTACTCTTTTGCACTGTCTGCTTGTCGTCGCTGCTCATCTCGCCCGAGGCGTCTTGAGCAACGACAGGCTTCTCCTCCTTGGACGACGTCGACACCCGGCGTTTCGGCAGGTGATCGTCATCGCTATCGAGCACCGCCTCGAGCATGCGGATCGCCGTCACATACGAGATCTCGCATCCCGGGAGATCGTCGCTTGCAATCTCGTTGATAGCCGCCGTGCGGCTCATCTCAACCGCCCGGTCGTACATCAGCTTCTCGGCGCTTATGCCGGGCGATAGGAACACTCCCTCCGCTCCCGAGCTGCTCACCGAGCTTGTTTCAGTCGGGCGATTGCTCGGATGGCTGGGGTGCTCCTCGGGCAGCTGTTTCTGCGCTTCGATCAGTTTTAACCGGACTACCTCGGCCTTTTCCAGGACCTCGTTGAACCGGGATCGAATCCACTGGACAGCCGCGTTGATCTTCAACGCTAGGGCCTGCGTATTCACCGAGTCTCTTGTGGCCGAGTGGGTGCTGTTGTTCGATTCCGCCCGGCTCTTGCGCGACCACCAGAGACTGGCAATATCCATCGACTTGGCTAGGAGCGACAGTGCTTTGACGTAGAGCACCAATGCCTCTTCCGACAGAGACACAATCGCGTCCACTGTGAGCCCCTCGTCTTCCTCGCCCATCCGGTCGGTGGAGACCCCGCCGAGGCCTTGTTCGGTGGATGGCGCGAGCGGGATGAGCTGCTTGTACTTGACCTCGGCAAAGCCGAAGACAACGTCACTCCGCGTCGCATACTCCTCGATGCACTGGGCGACCCGCGAGTCTTCGTCCACGGGCGTACTCTGCTTCCCGTCCATAATCAGGCCCGCCGGGGCCGACGGCGTTGGGTAGGACGGAAACGGACTGTAGATGTGAGGCGGCGACTGCCCCTTTCCCAGCGCCTGCGGTGAATACTTGAACCCGAATAACCGGAGACTGGCATCCTGGATGGCCTTGGATATCACCGACGTCGTAGTACCAGGGCTGCTGGACAGTGTTTTGTCGTACGAAGTTTTCCGATAATGCTCGTTTCGTCCTTGTGAGTTCCTGGACGGATGACATGGCACAGCACCCGTGGTCGAGGTCGGGTTGCCCTGTTGGGTGGCGCGCCTAACGATTTGGCCAGACTTGGGCGATTGGGCTTGCTGTGGGTAAAGTGATATCTGGTCCGCAAGCGCGTTGACCTCGACTGCTGTTTTGTCAACAAAGATGTAATCCCGTTCAAAAGCCACGTCCTGGGCGGCCTTCTCCTCGTCTGTAAGAGGTCTGCTCGCCGCGCTACTAGTCCTCGCCCGGTTTACCGGCTCCTGAGTCGGACGGACTGGCGCCTTTACCGAGGCGTTCGAGTACCGGCGGCTCCGGTCAACGTACGAGATAGGTCGAACAGGGGCCGAAGTGGACGGCTGGATAGCCGGCCGCCGTATCCCGAGACCCTCTTCTGCTTCCTGTCGCGGCGAGTAACTCAACCGAGGGCTAGATACTTGTTCCAGCGGGTTCGGCTTGGACTCGACCGGTGTTGCAAGCGGTGATGGCCGGCGCGGCTTTGGCGACGGGGGGACCACCCCGGTCTCACGACCTGCCTCTTGCTCTGAGGTATACCGCCGAAGAGACTGCCTCCGTGATGGTGTCGCAAGCTCGTCAACTTTACTCGAACCCAGGACCTCGGCTAACATTGGGCGCTCTTCCTTTGGGATATCGTCCTCTACGAGGCCTGGAATGGGCCCGGTGATGACGGAATGGCTGAAGAAACCATCGAAACCCATCCTCTCTACGGGATTTCGCTTCAACAGGGCCCGAATGAGCCCCTTCAGGTCGGAGCTGACGAAGCACTCTCGTGGGAACTTGATGACATCATCCGCAGCCTCGATCTTCCTAAGAAGCTCCACGTGGTTACCAGCTCTGAAAGGGGGCCTCCCTGCTGCCATCTCGTACAGTACGGCGCCCACGGACCACAAGTCGGCCTTGGCATCGTACCGCTCGTAGCGGAGAATCTCGGGAGCCATGTACAGCGGTGAGCCGCACAGAGTCTCGGCGAGCGATGTCGATGGAAGCACACGCGCAAAGCCAAAATCTGCCAACTTGAGCATCGGAAGTGACGGCAGCCCAGCGGCTGGCGTGAGAGAGTCGTGGCTGCCGCTGAGAATCTGCTTCAGCATCTTGTTGGCTTCGCGGAACTGCGGTGAGGGCAGCAGGAGTAAATTCTGGGGCTTGACATCGCGATGGATGAGGTTCGCCTCCCGCAAAAATTTGAGGGCGCTCGCAAGCTGCTTCAGAAAGTGGCGGATGACGACCTCGTTCAAACCCGAGTTCGGAGCGACGGGGTATTTGCGTGCGAGCTCGTGCGTGGCCGAGTTTGTGATGAGTTTGTCTCGCTTCCTGATGAATAACGACAGGTCTCCTAGCTCGCAATACTCCATGATAAGGTTGATATGCGTCCCTGACTCGACACAGTCATGGAGGGCGACAATGTGAGGATGCCGGAGCCTCTTGAGGATCTTGATCTCGCCATACAGGTTTTCCTTGAGCTTCGCATTTAGGCGAGCAAGCTCGACCGACTTGATGGCAACTAGGGCACCAGTGACCTTGTAGCGGGTGTTAGCGGATGCCACAGCTGGGGAAAGGGAACCCCCCCCCCACCCCCAAACACAGAAAACGCCGAGTGAATTCCCAGAATGACGAAGCTAACCTTGTGGCGGCCCGAGTACACCTGGGCAAAGCTCCCCTTTCCTATCTCCTTATCAATGACAAAGTTCCCGATGACATCGTCGCTGGTTGGCTTTGTCCGCTTCGACGAGGCGGCGTACGTTCGTTCAGCCATGGCTCCCTGTCAGAGTTGGCGATAACAGGAAGTTGGCGGGGAAGGACAGCCCGAGGGCCTAAAATATACGAAAGACGTCGGCGGCCGGCCTGATCGTCATGTATATGTAGGGCAGCTTGGGCGATGAGCGAGGGGCTTCCGGGCGGGAAAGACAGGAACAGCGGGAACAGCGGGAGCGGAGGGAGCGGAAAGACTGCCGGGTTCGATATGTGAATTCTAGAGTCGTCGGGCGTATGGGAGCGGATGGGGGGGAGGGCGTGCTGCCTATGCCAGCGGACGGAGGCGGCAGGTATCCGATAGGTTGGGCGAGGACGGAGGCAAGATGTCTTGGCAGTCGGCGTTGCGAACAATGCAGGACGAGTTGCCGGCGGTGATCGAGGGGCAGTGGGGAACCAAGGGTGGTTGATGTGGAAGCCTACAGGCGTTGCAGGATGCAGGCGACGAGCAGGGAACCTCGGTGTTGTTCGACGGGGCTGCAGGGTGGCGGGCAACGGGGACAGACAAACTTGTTGAAAGTAGCGGCTTCAAAGCTGCTTGTTTGGAGATGGAGAGGTAGGGCGGATCTGGATGGATGAGATGGCACAGCAAGATGGCCGGGAAGTGGCTGGCTAGTTGTTTTGTCTGGGGCAGGGTTCGCCTGTGGTCGAGAGAGACAGAAGGTCGGATGGCCGAGGTGTGTGTGTGTGTGTGTGGGTGCGTGGGTGCGTGTGTGCCTTACAGCAGCGGAAGCTATCAAGAGACCCGGGGGAGGGCTGATAAGGTAGCAGATAGCTCCACACAGCGTGCAGTGACGTCCAAGGTCAACTGAATGACTCAGACTCGATCGGCTGCAGAGGGAATGGCGTCAAATTGCCGGCGTTTCGACACGATGAAATCCGGGGGAGATGCAGGGTGGATGAGACGATGAGGATATAATGGCGATGCGATTCGGCGGGCGAGTGTCGGGGTGGAAGAGGGAAAGGAAGAGATGGCAGGAACCTGGGAGGGACCTGAAAGGGATAGCTGACGGAACAACAAGAGGCGACGACGATAGGCCCTGTTCTTGTTGCCGGGCGCCCGCTGTGCAGTGCGCAGCAGGGGAGTTTAACTGTTGGGGCAGCCTGACGGGGAGCTGCTGTGCTGGTGAGCGCGCAGGCATGGATCCATGGATGCACGGGACTGGATGAGCCTCCCGGGCGGTCCTTCAGTGGACCAGTGCTCGTGAGGGAGCGAAGTGCGGATCGCATGGGCTGACACAGTGCTCGTGATGCGAGGCTCCACCGCCCCCCAGCAAAGACGCCTGCGCTGAGGTACTTCGAGGTACCACCGGGAATTGCCTCTCGACACAGCACAGCCAGCTGCAGCCCACTGAGACAGCCGAGTACATACGTTCCAAGCCACCGTTACGTAGTGCAGCGCAGCGCAGGCTCCATGCTGTCTGAGACGCGCTAAAACGGCATTTGCGATAAGGCTCCGCGATAGCACCACTTTCGGCGGCCTTGATGGGCCTTGACGGCTGGCACAACGCGCCTGTTTCGAGACAAGCCGCCCATTCTTGGATCATTTACAGCTCCTCTTGCGTCTTCGGAGGCGATGCTGAGATAATCGTTGGATGGAATGACGAGCGATGGGGCAAAGACCACCGATACTCGGTGCGGTGGCTCACCTGGCGTCCCGGTTCCTTCCGTCTGTCTCTCCCTTCCCTCTGTACTGCACATACTCTGTACAGTACAGTAGTGAGCCTGTCTCGCTGCGTGTCACCCCCATGCCCGTGATTCCAGCCATCAGGGTGGATGGATGAGGACGCATGGAGAGGGACCCACCTCCCGGGAGCCAACTCCGTAACGAAATGGAAGGCTGCACATCCGCGGCCCGCCGGACGTTGAATTGCCCCACTCAACAAACAGCTGCAGCATCGGTTTTGGCACTGTTACGCAGCAGGCGCATCGATAGCTACCTCAATGATGTGAGATAACCACATATCGGAGAAGTGAAATCGAAAGGGGGGACGTTTCCTGAGTAACACAAAGAACGGTGGGTTTCTGTGGCTTGTTGCTTCCTGGAGCTAGGGCGCGAGGTACAAACAGGTACGTCAGTTTCTGAGACCCGTGCGACCAAACAAACGAGAGCTTTGATGGTCGAGGAGCATGGGGGCGAGTCAGGTGGTCAAAACTCTCGCGCCGTCGCTGGAGCACCTCTCAGGGACGACTGCAACCAGGCCCCACCCGGTGTTTGTTCCATGGTACTGATGCCAACATCCACAGTACGCGGTGCGTGGACGAAGCACCCTGTGGGAAGTTCCCACTGAGCATTTTCATTTACTGGGCATTTTTATTTATTTATTTGCGGACGCTGCCCGTATCTGTTCGGGAATGGCAGATCGGGAGACGCAGCGGTCTAAAAAGTGCAGTGAGTGTAGCCGGATGACACCCCGTGCATCGGGTCGTCAAAAGTGAGGCTTCATCAATGGCCTTGGAAATCGATCGTCTGGCCTGGTCTGCTTATCAACCTGAGTTTCCGGTTTACCTACATGTACAATACTGTAGGGTGTCGATCGCCACCCATCGCAAGCAAACTTCCGGTTCGCTTCGTTTTTTTGCTTTGGTCCAACCTGTTCGAACGCATGAAGCCACCAGGCCGGCGAGCTCAGGGATTCCAGAGATCGTCTTCCGGTTGGCCGTGGCCTCCAGCCCGGTCCCCCAGGATACGTGGGTTACTCACACGGCGTGCTGGCGGTCAATTGATGCATCTCAGAATCAGATCCGGCGCCAAGCGCCAACCAAACCCGCCCTCTCGATGCCATACTCCGGGGAACCCCTTTCAGGGTCTCGAACCCGGGGATGCGGCTAAACGGCCGCCCATGCTCGCAAGAAGATGCCACGTCTGAGCCCGGGCCTTCTAGCGTGCCTTTTTATTGCTGGATAGCCGGGTGCACGCGGTCACCCGACTCACTCATAATAATAACAAACGTTGGAGCTGCTGCGTCTCCTTCGTCTTTGTCTGCCTCGGCAGTGCTGCAAACTCCAAAACTTTCCCAAGCGCCGCCGGCCGAGATGGTGTCCTCGATTTTCCCTACCCGTTCGAGATAAACTGCCCCCCGCGTTCACTCCACGCCCTTTTGGGGCCCCAAAAACAGGCCGCGCAGCCTCGCACCAGGCAACCTACCGCCGACGGAGTGTCCCAAAATGGAAAGCGAATGACAAACAGGTCAACCACCCACACCGAGTCCATGCGGGCGTGTCCCACTTGCCAAGGCCCGGGTTGTTTGAATCCAGAGCAGGAGACAAGACCGGCAACGGCTTCCGGCTCCATAATAAACCGAGTATTGTCTGGCACTTTCGCTCCATTGGAGGATTCCGAGGGTCAATTGACCTCTCAAGCACTGGAACTGACGACGGCGGGCTGCTCATGCATGAGGTATCTGCCACGAGCACCTTTTTTCGTCCTCCGCGTCGGACAGACGCGAGTGAATGTTGCATCACAGATCGGAAGCAAGATGTGTCGCCGCGCCATTCGAGAATCAGGGTCCAGCTCAAGGAAGAGAGCACTGATAAACTTTAGTACCACACACACACACACACACACACACACACATGCACACACACACACACACATGCACACACACACACATGCACACACACACACATGCACACACACACACATCTTCCAAGCTCGCTCATCAACAAAGGACCGATGCCGTCTTGTTCCACAGTGAGAACACAGCACGGGACCACCGCCAGGAGCCGCTAGTCCACTCAACTCGTCCAATTCATCCATTTCCTAACCACACAAATTCGCAGTATGCACATACACTTTTGCTGTCCAGTGTCCATGCATCTGCTGTTTGAGGTTAAGCCACGTGGGGTGTCTCAAACTTATCAGGGGAGCACTTCCGAATGGCAGCCAGCGGAATTTAGCCATTACCACCGAACCCTCACGAACGGGTCCCGGCGACTGGTTGGGTAGTAGTAGCCTGTAGGTAGGCAGGTAGGCAGGTAGGGAAGCCTGGAAGGCAACCGCTGGTGTGCGCAAGTTTGGAGAGGGGGAAGTTTAGGATTTCCAATCACGGATTGGACAATTGCTTGCAGGGAGGTAGGTAGGGAGTGTTGTTGCCTTGCTATTTGTTTTATCGACTGCTGCAGGATGCCACAATTTACATACCTACCTGCCTATCAGGGTGCTGTATGTACTTCGTTCGCCATGCAGGTAAGCAAGGTAGGCTCGTAGGCAGGCAGGCACCTCGATAGATAACCAGCCGCTTCCAAGGATATGAATCTATTCTCATTACTGCCCCAGACTGTGTATTATTATGTACTACCTACCTAGGTATGTATGATCTGATCATCGGCAAAGTCATACCAACCTAATCCCCCCAATCTCCGAAACAACAATAGTAGACCAGACGACAAAAATGTCCATCCACCCCAAGACTCAACCAACCAGCCACCTAAGAAAAAGGAAGGAAGGAAGGAAGGAAGGAAAAAAAGAAAGGAGCATATAGACTGATACAGTACATATGAAACGGGGCTGTTCGTGTGCTCGCCCCGTCTGCAGCCCGCCTCCCGAATGCTGCACCCGGCCCGCTCGCCTGCATCCATCCAGACCCGCCGCCCCTGCGATGGACGGCTGCGTGGTCGCTACGCTACGCTAGCAGGCCAACAAAAGAATCCACAACCTTGACCCGCCCTTTCTTGCACAGCACTCAGCAGCACATCACATGCATTGTTTTTGTCGCTCCTCTTCCTCCTCCTCCTCCCTCCTTCTCTTTCTCCCGTCGCTTCTGTTGCTGCGTGACGACGGTTATCAACAAGTCAGTCAGCTGTCGGTGGGAGCACACAGCAGACGAGCAGCCAGCAGCTGGTAGTTATGCGTCTGCATATCTCGCTTGCATAATGGATAATAGGGGGGGGGGAATGGGAAAAAAAATTTGATGGGGTAGGCAGTCTTTTCTATTTCCGCTCATTATATCGGCTCTTTTATTTATCATACATGTCAAGAGACGAGCAACCGGGATGGTAGAGTGTAGTAGCCCACCTTCCACCTCCAATCCCAGGTTCAACCGGATCTACATAACTCGGATGACCTATCCATCGCGCCCGGTATCCAATGTGTGGTATCAAAAAGGACATACGCAAGACACCAGTGGACCACTATGCAATCCCTTCCATCTGCCTGGTTTTCATGCAACTTTTCCCCGGGGTAAAAAAAAATAAAAAAAACCCATAAGGAGTCCACCAGTGCTCACTCAATGGCCTTCGCTCACCTGCGCCGTCGGTAGTTCCGCCAATGCCTCCCCGATGGTCTTGATAGCGCCCCGGAGCTCCTCCTCGGTGATGACCAAAGGCGGCGCAAAGCGGATGATGTTGCCGTGCGTGGGTTTGGCCTAGCGATCATAACCAAGTCAGTATGGCAAGCAAAATCCCCCGATACAAAGCAGCAAGTGGTGCAAAAGGTTCAACGCGGGCCAAGAAACTCACCAAAACACCCTTCTCCTTCAGCAACAGACACAAATCCCACGCCGTCCTCCCCGCCGCCTTGCTCTCGTCAATCACCACGGCATTCAACAATCCCTTCCCCCTCACCACCTGCACGAGCGGCGACTGGAAAGCCCGCACCCCCTCCCGAAAAACCCTCCCCAGCCGTTCCGCCTTCTCCACCAGGCCCTCCTCCTCCACCAGCTCCAGCGCGCGAATCGAGACGGCGCAGCCCAGCGGGTTCCCCCCGTACGTCGACCCGTGCGTGCCGGGCTCAATGACCCCCATCACCCCCTCGTCCGCCAGCACACAACTGACGGGGTACATGCCGCCCGAGACGGCCTTCCCCAGCGTCACCATGTCGGGCTTGATGCCGGACCACTCGGAGCAGAGCATCTTCCCCGTGCGCGCGATGCCCGTCTGGATCTCGTCGCAGATCAGGAGCACGTTGTGCTTCTTGCAGAGCGCGTGCGCCTTGGCGAGGTAGTCGTCGTCGGGGACCACCACGCCGGCCTCGCCTTGGATGGGCTCGACGATGAAGGCCGCCGTGTCGCGCCCGTGGGTGTCGAGCACGGCTTCGAGGTCGGCGAGGTTGTTGTAGCGGATCGGGGTGTTGGTGGTGGGGTTGGTGGCGCCCGTGTTGGGGAGGTAGGGGCCGTAGTTGTCGCGCGATTCCGGATCGAGGGAGAGCGAGATGGCTGTCATCTGTTTGTTGGGTGGAAGGTGGTTAGTTGTTGGGTCTGTAAAAATCGAGTGAATTGGGCGGATATGATGATGTTGGGGGGGGGATAGGTAGATAGGTTTGGAACTCACCGTCCGGCCGTGAAAGTTGTCGGCTGCGCTAAACACCAGCGCACGCCCCGGCGCAACACCCTTCACTTTGTAGGCCCACTTGCGGGCGATCTTGATAGCCGTCTCGACCGCCTCGGCGCCCGTGTTCATGGGCAGCACCATATCATACCCGAACAGGTTGCGGACCTTCTCGGCCCAGACGGGGAACACGTCATTGTGGAAGGCGCGCGAGCTCAGCGTCAACCGGCCGGCCTGTTCCGTCAGTGCCTTGACCAGCTCCGGGTGGCAATGGCCCTGGTTGACGGCGCTGTAGGCGGAGAGGAAGTCGAGGTAGTGCTTGCCCTCCGGGTCCCAGACGTGAACGCCCTGGGCACGTGCGAACACGACGGGCAGCGGGTGGTAGTTATGGGCGGCGTACTCGTTCTCAGCGGCAATGGCGCCCTTGGTCGACGCGGCGTGATACCGGTCCCTGGCCGGGGCGGTGCCGCCACCGCGGACGGGGGAGAGATCCTTGTCTGCGTGGGGGGCCATTGTGTGACGGTGAGATTTGTGTGCGCTGTAATGTGGTGTGTTGCTGTTGTTGGTTCGCTGGTTGTTGGTTGTTCTTTGGCTCGTGATACCGCCAGAAAGTTTATCACGGTGGGTATGTATGGCAAACGGGACGGGAGAAAGAAAAGGTTGGTTAGGTTTCTGGTTTGGAGGGGCAAGTAACGTAGTCGCCCCACTGACGGAAGAGATAAAGAAGGCGGTGGATCGGATCCGACCAGACGGTTTGGCTGGGGTGTGGGACCGGGTAGCGGTACGTAAGGTAGTATGTACTGTAGTTACTTGTCGCGCAGCGGGAACAATTGGAAGCGAGAGAGAGCACCGAGAGCATCAATTGCAGAAGAGAAGAAGAACAGGCTCGGCCCATGAAGGCGGGCAGTAAGCTCGGGGTTATAACGGCACATCTCGCCCCAACTTCGGTCTCCCAATGTAGAGCAAATGGCCAGAATGTGCCTCCCCTCCACCCCCCGGCGGATTTGTGTGAAACGCCGCCATACCCCTAAGTGCAAGTGGAAGCGGCGTCCACAGACAACATGACGGCAGCGGCCAGCTCACGTGGGGCCCAAAATGCCTGGGCGTCGACGGGCATCCCTGTATGCCGACGCAGAGCGGCCCCGGACACCCGATTCTGGAAGGCGTGCAGCCAGTGTGACCGACCAATGCCGCCGCCAGACGCTCCGAGGGTCCCGGTCCATGCCGTGGTCAACGGAGCGCAGCGCACGGGAGTGGGTCGTATCCGGCTTGGGGCGCTGCCTAACTACCTGGTAGTGGGGGCGCTGCTGCTGCTGCTGCTACTGCTGCACTCGATAAAATTCTTGTCCATATTATCTATCGCCCAAGATGGTAGGGAGTCTCGGAGTGGAGGGGATGGGGTATTTTATTGGTCTTGTTGCTGGATATTGTTTTTTTCGGGAAAAGTGCAAGCGATGGAACGGAAGTCGACGCCATTCTCAGGGTCGGTGACGGCTGGTTCCCCACTTCTATTTAATATTTCCAATCCCTCCTCTGCTACTGGCTACAGGTACTGCACCTTATGTATAACAGCAGCTACAGCAGAAGCGACAGCCCAATAACTGCAGGGGCTCGGCCAATCCCACCATCGGATTCGGAACTGTTTCCAGTCACCAACACGTCCGATGCCCGCCGCCTCCCGCGACGTTTATTTATCGACAAGGCCCGGTCTGCCCTCTAAAGATCCATCCGATACAATACTTACTTGCACCTGTAGTTTTCGCAATGTCAGCCAGTGCCATGCACACTGCATCCAGGCAAAGAAAATGCCAATGTCAAGCTCAAGTGGCTACCAGTTAGGGAGAGGGAGGGGGAGAGGGAGAGGGAAGGAGGGGAGAGGGAGAGGGAAGGAGGGGAGAGGGAGAGGGAAGGAGGGGAGAGGGAGAGGGAGGGGGTTTTGTTTGGATTCAAGTCAAGTCAGGTCAGGTCAAAAGACATACCTCCACACGGATCGTACACCCCCTCCCTTGTCACCTTCGTCTCAATGTCGTATACCTGGTCGTGCTGCTTGCTGTAGAAGCTGTAGAACTCCCCGCGCCAATTCAGCCGGTTGCCGTTGCCGCAGTCGAAATTGTCGGCGCCCCAGCAGTCCTCAACCTTCTCGAACAGGCCGCAGAGGTTGGACGGCCGGCACACGACGCGCCCGTTCATGCTCAGCTCGACCGTCAGCTGGGTGCCGCCGATGCCCGTGGCCACGGCCAGGAGCTTGACTTGGATGCATGGGTCGGGGAGGTCTGGCTTGGGCTTCTGACACGCCGTACACGAGACGACAATGTTGCAAACCTGCTGGCGGGCTTCGATCGCGTTTTCGACGGCGGCCGGCGCTGGCGAGACCTGGAGGTGTCCGAGTTGCCGGACTTGTGGCCGTCGGGCCGGTTTGACGATGGCTGGTTCCAAGTTCCGGGCCGGCTTTGGTGCCTCTGCGGCGGCGGCAGCAGCAGCAGCAGCAGCAGCCTCATGACCCATGCCAACCGGAGGCAGGGTCGGTTGCGGCGGGGCCCCGGTAGCGAGTGCCTGATCATCCCTCCCAGCAAGGGCTGGCAAGCCCGTGGGTAGTGGCGCCGCCGTGGGCAGCCCCCGCGCCTTGTTGTTGGGACAGTTGGTGACGATGCTCTTCTTGACACAAACCTCGCCCGCGCCGGGGCACTTCGAGTTATCGACGACACGGTAGGTCGGGGATGCCTTGGGCGTGGAGGCGCAGAACGAGGTCTGCCCGCAGACCTGCTTGCCACCGCTCCCGTTGCAGAACTCGACGGTGGTCTCGAACCAATTCCCGGTGCACGCTGTCGGCGAGGGTAGGGGAGGCGGCGTGACGCAGACGGTCTCGACACCGCAAACGACATGCCCACCGGCGCCCACGCATCTGGTCGAGGTGGTGGACATGGCACACGACGTCGGCTCCGGCAGCGCAGGCAGGTCGAAGCAGGATGTCACGGGGCCGCAGACGACGCGGCCGTCGCTGCCCGCACAGACGGTGCTGGTGAAGTCGACAGCGCCGTCGGGGCACGGTGTGTTGGCCCCCGGGGCCGAAGTGGCGAGGCAGACCGTCGCCGTTCCGCACTGCTGATTTTGGCGGTCACCCTGGCACGTCCTCGTGGTGGTGGACGAGATGCAGTTGGTGGGGATGCCGCCGCCAATGGGCGCTGGCGTGGTCGTGGACAATCGCGTGGGCTCGGTAAAGTGCAACGGCTGCCCTGTCCGGTCGGGCCTGCACCAGAAGTCGGTGCAGAGGGTGCCGCAGCCCGATGTGCACGTGGGCGAGGGCGTGCCGCTGAAGTAGGTGAAGGTCTTGGACGGCCCGAGCTGGTCTTGGCCGCCTATGTCTCCGCCATCACCACCACTGCCGCCGCCGCCATCGCCATCGCCATCGCCTGGAGTTGGAGGATTCCAGGTGCAGAATCCAGCCTGCCGCTTTCCGTATGTAGGGCACCTCTCGTCCAAGGGTGTCGGGTCGGTCCAGAGGTCGGGACAATTGGACTGGCCACGCGAACCGAAGAGGCAGTCCACCTGGTCATTCAACATTCCGTTCCACACCGGGGACACGAGATCGCCTAGATCCATGTCCTCTTCTCCAAGTCCCTGCGGGTCCTCCGCCAAAACACGCCGGCTCATCTTGAAGAGCCAGGACTTGACGTCCTCGGGCCTGTCGAAACCACGATAGTCTGGTTTCAGTGCGCGCCAGTAAGCCACGAGGCCTGCCACCGCAGGCGCCGCATACGATGTGCCCTCCCTTTTCTCCAGCTCCTTGTTCGCCTGGGTGGAGGCAACCATGACACCCTTTCCGGGGGCATAGACGAGCGCGACGCCGGCGCCCCGTCTCGAATTCTGGGCGGCCTTGCTGTACTCGCTGGATGAGCCGACCACGACGAGATTCGAGAGGTCGGGGTCGGCACCGAAGAGCGCCGGATAGCGGTCTATCAGACCCGGATTCCCACTTCTATCTTGACCGTTGCCCGCCGTAGCCACGAGGACGACCCCCAGCTTGTCCAGTTCCATGAGAAGCGCCTTCAGCATCTTGGCGAGCCCATCTCCAAGTTCCAGGCTCCATGACATGTTGATGACAGATTTGCTTGCGCGGTTCTTTGCTTTGATGTCCCTCAGAGCTTCGACGAGCGCCTCCACGAACATGAGCTGGACACCATCGGGCTGCGTGTCGGAGCCGCGGAATGTCCAGCCGTCGATTCCGGTCGTGACTAGTGTCAACTTGCCCTGGGGGCAGACACCGTTCCGCCGGCCGGCGACAATGGATGCAACCCTTGTGGCGTGGCCTGCGTTGCGCTGCAGCCGCCCGTACCAGTTACCGTACTGCTTGTGAGGCAGCGTCTCGATCTCTCGGACGCCGGCGAATGCCGAGTGTCCAGCATCGAGCTTATTCTCTATGATGTAGACGACCTGGCCCTCACATTCGCTATCGTGTCGCTGGTACATGTAGCTGTTCCCGCGAGCGAGTTGCAGGCGAAAGCCATACGCAGGTTCCAGGAAATTGACCCGGGGCGGTATGCCCAGATGGGACGGGCCGAAGTTCTCTCCCCGAGTCGCTATCCTTTTGACGAGTTTGTGTCCCTGTCGCTGCTGTCCGTCTGCCGCTGTTTTGTTGGTGTTGCCACTGTTGTCGCTGTCGTCGTCGTCATAATCATCATCATCATCATCAACAACAACAACAATGCCGGTGTCGTCGGCTCGCCTTCTGTGCGGTGACACCGCCGCGGCCACCGCCTCCGCCGGCGGTGGAGTTATGCTGATGTACGTTCCCGAGAGCTGTAGCGCTGGTTAGCATGCACACACTCTCGATTCCAAAAAAGACGGATGACGCAAAACTCACCCCATATTTTCCCAACAGCTCATGCTTGAGAAAACCGCGTTGGATATTTGTCAGGTAGATGAAGGCGACGAAAACGGGATCCGGAGACTCGATGACGGTGTAGTCCTCCAGGTTTCCGCTGAGCTTTTCCAGTTCCAGCTTCGTCTTGATATCGTTGTTGGGGTTGAGATGGTTTTCGGGCAGAACAACGAAATCCGCTATCTCGGCGTCGGGACAGTCTTCGCGTGCGACCACCGGTGGCCCCAGCCCGCGCTCTGCGACGTGATGGCCGCCCTCGGCCCCCGTCTCTTGGCCACTCTCGTCCGTGACCGCGCCGTCATCGATCGCCCGGGGCGTGGGCCGTGGGGCCGCGCAGGCCGTCTTGGAGGTGCTGATGGTCACGTCGGTGAGGGCACAGCCCAGGATGGGGAACTCGCTCGAAAAGGTGCGCGTCGTGACGGTTCGGACAGTGCCCTCGGTCGTTGTGGTGCCGTACGAGGTCGACTCAATGGTGAGCGTGGCCGTCACGGGCTCGCAGGGGGTGGGCGCCGCTGGTTCGGGTGGGAACGCGCCGCCGGGTAGAATCGTCATCTTCGGCCACGGCGGCAGGCAGCCGGGGCCCAGGCAGGGGACGCGCCATCCCTTGGGCAGCTTGAGGAGGTCGTGGGGCAAGGGCCCGGGCCCGATGGGGCCAGGAGGCAGGACAACGTCCCACCACTCGACGTGGAGGCCGAGGTCGACCCACGAGATGCAGATGAAGAAAAACCACGAGTTGCACCTGACACGGGTGCCGCCGGGCGGAGTGGGCTTGTTTGTGTCTGTCACGGGCTCGATAACGTGCGTCACCGAGGGGAAGATCGGGGTAGGCGGCTCGACGTCGTTTTCCTGTTCGACAAGGGCCGGCGGCGCAAATCCGATCTCGGGTATGATGTCTGTTGGCAGAGGGAACGGAGACTCGGTGCCGGTGGATGTGGATCCCACGGAGCTGGAGCCCGAGCTGGAGCCCGAGCCTGGCAGGTTGGCACTGCCGGATCCGTAGCTACCACCCAGGGGCGGCGGCAAGACTGTTCTCGTCGTCGTCTGGCCGTCCTGGCCGGTCACCACCAGCACCACGGGAGGCGGCTGGAAGCTGGGACGCAGGGTGACGACGGCGCCGGGCGGCTGCGCGCTGGAGACGTAATGGTTGAAGAAGTTGACGACGGTGACGGTGGTCGCGCTCGCCGAGGCCACCGCCACTATGGTGGTTGTCGTGGTGCCCACCTCCAGCGTGGCTGTGTATGGCTGCATGGTGATGACCTTGGGCTCGGGCAGCGTGCTCGATGGGAAGACCATGATGCAGGGGGCTGGGCATTGCGCTGTCGGGTTCTGGAACACCTCGGACCCGATGTAGACGACCTCGCCGTACTTCTCGTCGTCCGATTCTCCGGTCCCGGCAACCTGGAAGTCAATGCTCCAGACCATGGTGCCTCCAAAGCATTTGGAGTCGGCCCAGGCCTTCTTGGCTGCAAACGTCTCGTCGTCGTCGTAGCCAATCCACTGGTCATCCCAGGTGATCTGCTTCATCATGGAATCCGGGAGATACTGAGGCGTGAGGCCCTTGCGCTTGATCAGCTGCTGGATCTCGAGCAGCGACATGACGCCCGGGAAGTTGGTGCACGGGGCTGGGTCGCTGGCGCCGGCAAACGGACACAGCAGCTGGTTGCAACTCGGGTCGGCAAGCGTATAGCCGCGGCCATACATGGCGAGTCCGAAGTTGAGCTTGGCTGGGTTAAGGCCGTCGAACCATAGGGGCACCGTATTGTTCGCGATCTCGCGAATGTCGGCCTGGCCGCGCACCTTCTTGCCGAGGGTCAGGACGTCCGAGTCCCACGAGCCGTGGAGGTCGTAGGCCATGAAGCCAAAGAAGTCGACGTAGGGCTCCATAGCCTTGGCATCAAACCAGCGTAGGTACCAATAGTCGGGGGCCAGCGTTAGGCTGATGCCATAGGCGTTGCCGTACGCTTGGCGCATCTCACGTACGAGAAGGACCAGGTTGCGAGTGTCGGCGAGCTTGTTCCCGCCGCGCTTGGGATCTCCGGGGTATTCCCAGTCCAGGTCGACGCCCTGGAAGCCGTACTCGTCCATATACTCCCTAATCGAGTTGATAAACTCGGTACGGCGGGCCTTGGTTGCGCAGACATCGCTCCATGTCGTGTGCGTGGGTGTGCCCAGGTCACTAAAGTCGAAGCCACCGATAGCAATCCACGTCTGCAGGCCGTTCTTTTTCAGACCGGTAAACTCGCGCATCATGGCAAGGTCATCTGCGTGGGCGGGGGCAATCCTGAAGGTAACGGGGTCGATGGACGCGAACGAGTAGAACAGATGAGTATAGCCCGTAGTGTTGAGCTGCTTGGGTGAGACCTTGTGGCAGGCCCGGTTCCGGACGTTCCACGACTGGTAATATCCCACCATCCGCCCGTTCGTACTTCCGCCGCCGTACGGACACGGCGGCGGCGGCGGCGTGATATAGCACGAGCCATATCCGGCCTGGCATGGCAACGTGCCACGCAGAGGGTCGGCATTGTGGCAATACGTAGCGGTCGTCTGATTCCGTGTGTTAGCAACAGGTATGATGGCGCAAGATGGTAAAAAGCGAGGGTGACGTGTTGAGGATCAAGGGGGGGTTAAGGAATAAGGGGACAAGGGGACAAGGGGATAAGGGGTAAGAGAGCAGTTAAGGGGTAACTGGACGTCAAACTTACACCGCACCAGCCCATAGCCGAGCAGCATAGCTTCATGCCGCAAGGCATCTCTCCGTTCTCGCTGTGCTCACCGCACATGGCGGTCGCGTTGCACTGTGAGCGACATCCCGTGCCGCAGTAGTCCGGGCCAAAGCCGCATATCTTATCCTTGCTGCAACAGCTGCCGTCGACGCAAGGGCCGTCGTCGCACCGCAGAGCATCGCGCTTTCCGAGACCGGATTCGCGATGGTTGTCTCGGGCGGCTAGGAACGAAGACCGGCCCAGCAAATCAGCAGAGGATGACTCGCCGAAGGCCTCGGGCAGGAGAGGCTCCGGCGGTGCCTGTGCCGGATTCTGGTGGGCGGGTCCGCGGTTTGCCGCCGGGGCCACATCGCGCCGTTGCTGGCTTTGCTGCTGAACCTGCCGGTGGTGACGCTGGTGGTGCGGGTTTCCGTACCGGGCAGAGGAAGAGGTATACAAAAGGGGCGACACGCATAGAAGAAGCAAGATGCCAGCCAGTGCCCAGACGGCAGCGCTGATCGTCCTTGCGCGCGGCATGTTGACGGTTTGGCGTTCGCTGCCCTCGTGTTGCAGACCTTGAGAAAGACGAGCACCCTAAGGTTGCGGCGGTGTTGCCCTATATACGACATCATGATGGCCCGACGGAGGTGGTGGCATGGCTCCCTTTGGCTTGTTCCACAGTCCGTCCCATCATCCCATGTACATTCGTACACAGGAGAGAAGCAGGCCCGACTGAGCGGATTTCCCCCTTGGCACCAAAAAGCCTCTCGGTGATGAGTGTAAGCTGACCACACCCTCGGAACGAGACTCCACCTGATCATGGCATTGGTTAACGTCAACTGGCTTAGACTTGCGGAACGAAAGCCCAGAACAATCTTGTTATGCTGGGGTAGGGTTAGTCGGCTGATAGGGCTCAGTCTGCCGGGCTTTTGCAGGGATCGGGATCGGAGAGTTGAACATGATGCCTAAGAGTAAGGCTTCATGCTCTCGCTGGAAATGTGACGCCGGAGAGACGGCGTGCTCTCCCGACACTATTGACTTTGCTCCCCACTACAACTAACCTAGGCAGCATCATTAACATTGCTGAACTCCTGAGGTTATCGTCGCCACCCCTCCCGTCTGGCGTAGCCGCCCGGGGGCCAGCGTCAAACCCCCCTGGGGCGGCCTAGGCGCGCCACGGCAGAAGCGAGCGGCGTCCCGGCGCGATGTCACGCAGAACCGTTCAGCACTCGGAAACCGCACGATATTCAAAATCGACACCAGATCTTGTCAAAGCACCATCAAAGGTCGCTTAAAAATTCAACAGATTTTTCCTCTCGGTAGTGGAGTGCCAAGTTTAGGCACCTAGAAACAGGGGGGGCAAACGGGGCCAAACACGGGTACAGAGTACTTTGGACGGAGTATTATCTCGTCCATGACCGTGGGATGGTCTGGGCGGCTCACCAACAAAGCCTTGCTAGGTCCGACGGGTGGGATAATATGACCAAGACTCGCTGCTGTCACCCGCGGCAAGGCTAGATAGAGGTGGCACCCCGTCCTCCCGCGCATCCAGCCCTCCCTCGACCCAGCAAAGACACACGCGCGCCGTCACCATGCTTACCTCGCGGGTAACCCTTCTGGGCCTCCTGTTCTCGGGCGCCACCACCGCCATCGCCCAGGCCACCGGTACCCCTCCGGCATGGCAGACGGGCGCCATCACCGAGGACGGCACTTGCGGCCCCAACACGCCAGACAACTGGGTGTGCACGCCCACGTGGGGCGCCTGCTGCGGTCCCAGCGGGATCTGCGGCCGCAAAGAAGCCTCCTGCGGCGAAGGATGGTGAGTGTTTTCATGTTCTCGCGGTCGGGGACACCTCCAACTGACGTCCCGTCTTCTCCAACCAACAACAGCCAGCAAGGATACGGCAACTGCAACGCGCCTCCCTGGACGGGGACCCCCTCGCCAGACGGCTCATGCGGCGGCACGTCTCTGTTCAACTGCACGGGCGCCTCCTTCGGCGCGTGCTGCTCGGCAGGCGGACGGTGCGGCGACACGCCGAGTCACTGCGGCGCCGGCTGCCAGGAGCTGTTCGGCAAGTGCCCGCCCAGCAACATCACGACCGACGGCAGCTGCGGCGCCAACGAAAAGACCTGCGCGGGCGGGACGTTCGGCAACTGCTGCTCGGCCGATGGATGGTGCGGAAACTCGACGGACCATTGCGGCGCCGGCTGCCAGAGCGGGTTCGGAAACTGTGATGCTGGCAGCGGTCACATCTCGACTGATGGTCGGTGCGGCGCAAATGGGAAGACATGCACGGGATCGGGCTTCGGCAACTGTTGTTCGTCGGGCGGCTACTGCGGAAATACGACGGACCATTGCGCTGCTGGGTGTCAGGAGAGCTTTGGTATCTGCAGTACCATCTCGAGCGATGGCAAGTGTGGCTCGAATGGCAAGACATGTACGGGCTCAACCTTCGGGACTTGCTGTTCAACCTCTGGCAGCTGTGGCAGCACCAGCGCCCACTGTGGTGTCGGCTGCCAGAGCGGCTTCGGCACTTGCGCCGCTGCGAGCGATAACATCTCGAAGGATGGCAAGTGCGGCACGGCCAACGGAAAGACGTGCGTCAGTTCGGGACTCGGCGGTTGTTGCTCGCTCAGTGGCAACTGCGGTAACTCGGCGGCTCACTGCGGTCAGGGATGGTAAGATGTCCCCTGGGTCCCCCTCTTCCTCGCCGGGGGAACACCGCAGCTAACAAGATACTCTTCACAACAGCCAGAAAGCCTACGCGAGTCAGTGCAAAACAGACAACGTGTCGACGGATGGCAAGTGTGGCACGACCAACGGAAAGACGTGTGTCAGCTCGGGACTCGGCGGCTGTTGTTCGGCTTCTGGCAACTGCGGCAATACGCCGAGTGACTGCGGCCAGGGATGGTAAGTTCTCCCGTCTGCTCCCCTCTCTCTCTTCTCCGGGGAAATACCGCTGACAGTGCATACCTTGCTCTAAACAGCCAGAAAGACTACGCCAGTCAGTGCAGGACGGATACCATCTCGACCGATGGCAAGTGTGGTACGGCCAACGGGAAGACGTGTGTCGGCTCGGGACTCGGCGGTTGTTGCTCGGCCACCGGTTTCTGTGGGAATACCCCGAACCACTGCGGTCAGGGATGGTGAGTTTCCTTGCCGCATCCCCTCCCCTCCCCTCCCTTCCCTTCCCGTCTCCTCCTTCCCGTCCTCGGCAGGACATGCCATTGACGAGATGAGCTCCACAACAGTCAGAAGAGCTATGCGAGTCAGTGTAGAACAACGGACATCCCATCGGTCGATGGCACTTGCGGCCCCAGCAAGGGGGGATGGACGTGCAATGGCGGCGACTTCAACAACCAGTGCTGCAGCGCAGGCGGCTTCTGCGGAACGACGAGTGCCCATTGTGGCACGGGATGGTACGTTTTCCGGCTGCCTTTCCTGCCCTAGTTCAGCTCAGCTACCCGTGGGCCGAGAAATTGAAACTAACGCATCCGCGAGGGACTGTAGTCAAGCAGGGTTTGGACGTTGCAGCTAAGGCAGGTAAAGGCAGGTAAAGTAAAGGCTGAGTGAGTATGGGCGTCTGGACATGGTCCGGCTGTTGCTGGATGCTAGAGCGACAGGTAATTATGTAGATGACCTTGGTTTCAGAACGCGAATGGTCTCGCAGACGATAATAAATGGCAATTTACCATCATCGGCTTCTTGGATAAATATAAAAAAGAACAAACCAAATTGATCGTGCGTAATGGGGCTATAGGTTTTGTTTTGGAATCCCAAATCAAACAAATTCAGCCTGGGAATGGCACGGTGGGGATAGTTACATGTGAGAGTTAAAGTTTGACGTTGCAGGGCAATGCGGTAGGGCTGGAGGCGGCTCTAACTACAGTAGCGCTAATGCATAATGCAAGCAGGGTTCCGAGTTCTGCCTGCCACCTGGCGGCAGCTTCCCGGCACTGTCAGGCGCCCTGCAGCCAACCTTGCTTGCACCTTGCACGCGTCTATTGCACAGTACATAGCATGACCGTTTTTAGAAAGATGGTAATTAATGTATTTACATCCACTACACATTCAACCAACCCCTGCATCACAACAACAACAACAACAACATCTCAGGACGGCAAACCCGCCATGGAATCCAAGCCGCCTGCAAAAGGGCTGCGGGAGCGGCACAAAGCGGGTTCTGTCGGAGAATCCAGTCCAACCGCGATCAGACCCGCGACCAGACCCGGGAAAGTAAAAGTGCACGCCCAAGTCGCCGCGGCCCAGGTCAACGACATCCTCAGCCTGCTTCTCCTGTTCCGCTTCATCAACGCCCTCTGTGTGCGCACCTTCTTCCAGCCAGACGAGTATTTCCAGGCATTGGAGCCAGCATGGAATATTGCCTTTGGGAGCAACAGCGGCGCCTGGCTGACCTGGGTACACATCTTTCTCTCACACACTCATCCACACACACACTCTCTCTCTTTCTCTCTTTCTCTCTTTCTCTCTTTCTCTCTTTCTCTCTTTCTCTCTTTCTCTCTTTCTCTCTTTCTCTCTTTCTCTCTTT
>JAMAKP010000074.1:210703-246392 GCA_023628455.1 Chaetomiaceae sp. B2702
TTCTCTCTCTCTCTTCCACTCTCACTTTCCCTCGTACCCCTGCTCGACTGACATGATACATTCCAACCCAGGAATGGCAACACCAGCTGAGGTCATCTCTCCATCCCGCCATCTTTGGTCTGGCCTACAAGGCCGTCGATGGGGTCATGGACTTCCTGCACCTGTTCCCGCCATTCAGGGCCTTCGTGCTGGTGGCCCTGCCCGGGGCCCTGCAATCTGTGTTTGCCGCCCTGGGTGACTTTTACACGTGGAAGCTGGCCATGGATATATATGGTAGAGAGAGCAACGCTCCATGGGCGGCGGTCAGTTCCCGTTCTGACGTGCGATTTTGTCCACCTCAAGGCTGACCCCTCCCCAGCTTTGGATGACGGTGCTCAGCCCTTGGCAGTGGTACTGCTCCACCAGGACATTCTCCAACTCATTGGAGACGACCCTGACCATAGCCGCGCTGTGTTACTGGCCTTGGGAGCTGCTCGCGGATGATGCAAAGGCTAGCAAGGAGGCGCCATTTCATCGGAGTGGCAGAGTGGCCAGGTGAGTCCCCCCACGTCGGTCGTTTTAGGCCTAATCTAACCGAACGGGCAAGCCTCCGGATATCTCTTGTTCTCGCGGCTGTCGCCGTGCTGCTACGCCCGACGAATTTGCTTATATGGCTAGCTGTGCTAAGCCTTTCTCTGACGCGGCTGACTCTTGCGGGGGGGCCGTCTCTGAAACCGCCGACGCTGCTGGTGCTCTTTCGCGAGATTATCCTGTGCGGCGCGGCGGTGCTGGCCGTGTCGGTCGTGTCGGATCGCCTGTACTTTGGCTTCTGGGCATTCCCGCCATACAAGTGGCTTTACTTCAACATTTCGCAGTCGCTCGCGGTCTTTTATGGGCATATGCCCTGGCATTACTATCTCTCCCAGGGCGTCCCGCTGCTCACGACCACTTTTCTCCCCTTCACCCTCGTCGGCCTCTACAAGGCGACCTCGTCCTCCAAGAGCCTCCCCGCACTTCAATCCAACACCCTCAGAACCCTCAACTTGGCCGCCCTCACTATGATCGCCGTCTTGTCTCTCATCTCCCACAAAGAAGTCCGCTTCATCTACCCGCTACTCCCCATCCTCCACATCCTCGCAGCGCCCTACATCTCTTCCTTTTTCACCCAGCCCCCATCATCCGCCACCATCACCACCACCACCACCACCACCATATCCGGCCCAATCACCCTCCGCCACAAACTAACCCTCACCAACCTCCTCTCTCTCAACCTCCTCCTAGCAGGCTACCTCTCCCTCTTCCACCAACCAGCCCCGCTCTCGGTCCTCGCCTTCCTCCGCGCCGACTTCGAGCGCCTCCACCCAGACGCCCTGGACCTCCACCCTCACAGGGGGCCCGGCGCGGACGAGAGAAAAGAACTCTTCGCCCTGTTCCTCACGCCCTGCCACACGACCCCCTGGCGCGCGCACCTCGTCTACCCGGCCCTCCGCGCCCGCGCCCTGACCTGCGAGCCGCCGCTGCACACGGCGCCGGGCACCGCCGAGCGCGCGACATACCTCGATGAGGCAGACCGGTTTTATCTCCGGAGTGGGGACGGCGACGGAGGAGACGCCGGCGGGGGTTACGGCGTCGGGTTCCTGGCGGAGGAGATGTGGCCTCACCTCGTCGCCGGCAGCAAAAGGATGGGCGAAGACATACCCCGGTACATTGTCGGTTTCGAGGGGATTGAGTCCAGCCTCAGGAGGTTCTTTGAAGGAGAGGATGCGCCGGGCAGGGGGATGGGTGTGTCGCTTTCAAGGGTGTGGTCGGCCTGGAACGGGGCGTTCAACGAGGACTGGAGGAGGCGGGGGCGGTTGGTGGTCTGGGACACAGGGGTGTATGACGGGTCTTATCGGGGAGTTGGAGTGGAGGGTAAAAGGGGGAGGGTTGTGGATGAGCTTTGACGGATGAGTCAAGCTCCGAAATCATTGCATTGTATATATCCAGACAAACGTGTGGTCAACCAGTTGGGTGGAGGATATACGAGCCATAATAGTGAGAGTGAAATCTCAGGGGCACCGGTTTTGTGAATGCGAATTTGGGTATTGTTCGGCTGCCTGTCCAGGAAAAATCCAACACGAGTTTTCCGATCACAAAACCTCCGTCATAACATGCGAACTGCCCCAATGAGCACCTGAAACACCCGCCCATTGCTCATAAACACATCATCGTTGCCAGACTCCCTTTTTTTACCTTTCGATCTTTGAGCGCCACGTCTGCTTGCCCTTACGACCGCGCGGCCTCCAGCTCCAACTCGAGCTGCCGGATGCGTTCGCTTTGGTCCTGGGTGCCCGCGCCCACTCTCTTCTTGAGCGTCTCGACCTCGCCCGTCAATCGCGTAATCAGCTGGGTCTGGGCCGTGATCTGGTCGCTCTGAGCGCCGATGATCTTGCCCTGCTGCTCAAGGAGCTGCTTGATTTGTTCCAGTGATGCCTCAACCGCCGGGGGCGAAGGCGAAGTTGCCGGGGCGGAAGCAGCGGGAGCACCACGGGCGAAAGGCGCCGAAGCGGCCTGCGGCGACTTGACCGGCGACGGGGGCTTCGCTTGCGCGGGGGTTGCAGACGTCGTGACAGGCTGCGGCTTGGCAGGAGACCGGACTGGAAGGGTGGTGCGCGGTGCGGGACGCGAGATCTCCTCAAAGCTCGACGTCTCAGCATCATCGTCAGCTTCCTCCTCCTCCTCCTCGTCATCCTGGAACTTATTGGCCATGGCTGAGATGGACGTCTTCTGGTCGGCCATCGAAGCCGGAGCACGGACCGGAGCAGGGGCCGGCTCGGGCTCCTTCTTTGCGACCGGTGCGGGCGCTGGGGTCGGGGCAGCGGCAGCTGCCGGTGGCTTGTAGTCGGCTGCAACCTCAACGGGGGCATTGCCCTCATAGATGCTTTCCAGGTCAATCTTGGGCGGGACGGCCGTCTTGCCATCAAACCACTCCTTGGCAGACATGGCGGGCTTGAGACCGGTGGCGGGGGGGAAGATGTCCGACTGGAAGGTCTCGGCGCGGCGAGGAACGGTAAAGGAGATAGGCTCGATGTAAGCGTCACTGACGGTCTTGTAGGCCCTCATGACCTCGTTCTCGTGGACGTTGATGCCGCGGCGTGGCACAAAAGCGATTCCACGCTGGGGGTCCGCCGACTTGTATTCAGACAAGAACTCGAACTTGTCGTTTTCGTACTCGAAATAACGAATGTTGCCGTCGCTGGAAAGAGTGAGCATATTGTGTCTGTTCGTAGGCTGCAGCATTCGACTTACCCCTTCCCGGCAAGATAGAGGCAGTTGGATCCGTCGTCTGGAGCGAGCTTTGGTTAGAAATGGCCCCGCAAATCCAAAAGGCAAATAATGGCGGCTTACCCCAGAAAGGCATGCAGACGCCAGAGATGGAGTCGAGCGAAGTGAAGCCGCCGATGGGGTCTTTCCGGCCCGGTTCCCACAGGCCAATCTGCCGCTCGCTCATCCTCGAGAAACCGGTGGTCGCAATGCGGTTGTGCTCGCCCATCCACACTGCGCGGCTGTTCTTGGCACCCTCATGGCCGGCATATTCATGCACTGGCTGCTCCTGGCGCACATCCCAAACACGCAGCTTCTTGTCTCTGGAGGTGGTCACCAACATGGCGCCATTGGCGCTCCACGAAAGACTCTGCACCATGTCGGGGTGCCTCAAAGCGAGTGCAGCCTGGCCAGTGTTGATGTCCCACAGCTTGATGGACAAATCGCCCGACGACGAAGCGAGGACGTTGGAGGCGGCGGGATTGAAGAGAACATGGCCGACTTTTCTACAGCACTGTGAGCATGGCAGTATGAGACTGCGCAAGAGCGATACCAATCCTACCTCGAGTGGCCCGTCAGCCTGCTGACCGGCGACACATCAGGCACCTCCTCGGCGTCCGTGTAGAGGGTAAAACCCTGTGGCACCTCCCAGATGAAGACCTTGCCATCGTCCGAGGCCGAAGCAATGATACGGTCGTTGTGGGGGTTCCTATATGAGGGTTAACAACCCTCTGCCTCTGGTCTGATCGCGGGGATCAACCGTCGGGGAGTGCTTGCGACGTACCAGTCTGTGTCCAGCACAGCGGCAGTATGGCCGCGAAACAGCGGTAATTGGTCGGGCAGCTTCCCGCGCTCGTTCAGGGGAATGACGGCAAAGGCACCGCCGCCGCTCGACTCCCAGTTAACTGAGAGATACTCGGGGTTAACCTGTCGGAGGGTTGAAGCGTTAGTTAGCCGCCAGGTCGTGCGTGGCCCGAGAGCTGACGAGCGGGGCAGAGCAGGGTGATGAATGATGGATGGACCTGTTCAGTACCTTGACTAAATTGGTATCCCAGGCATTGCGGCTGATATGGAGGTTGTCGTAGCAAAACTCCTTCTTGGTGGGCTTTCCGAAGACGTGTCCTGGTGAGAGGATCGGTCAGCAGCTGTCGCATGCGATGCCGCTTTCAAGTTCCCGGCAGCGCAGCGCAGCGGAGCGGAGCACGCGAGCAGAGCTAAGGACGCCTACGATATTTCGACGCGCGCACAAATCGGCCGGCCATTGGATCAGGGAGCTAGGAGACAAAAGCCAGAAGAAGCGGGTTTGCTAAGAAAAGGCGGTGGTGACAGCTCCAGAAGTTTAGGGGCCCAGCGACAGCAGTTGAGGATGAGGGTAACTTCGTTGTGGATCGGGTTCTGGTTCCTTGGCGAGGCTGTGCCCAGTCCTCCTTAGCGCCTGGCCCATTCACCCTTGTTCCTGGTGGGTGATTGGCTTTTGTTTGGGTTGCCCCTCCTGCTCACAAATAATCTCCTAACCATGGTCCATGACACTGAGCTAGCGATGGAAGCGTGATATGGATGCTTTTTTTCGTCTGAAGAGAACCCGAAAGCCATGACACTTTATAGCCAAGCCGATCCGAGCCGGACAGTGAATAAGACCTTGTATGTTTGTATGTGTGCTGACGTTAGTAATTTATACAGAGTACATAGGAGAGGAAGCATTCGGATTTTGCCAAGCTTTGTCCCACCACTAATCCCACCAACCCCGCGATAATCCCTGAGTTTGGCTCCGTTCATGCAAGGTCGACTGGTGTAGTGGTTATCACGTCTCGTTCACAAAGTTGAATAACTGGGGTTTTCCCACCGAGAAGGTGCCAGGTTCGATCCCTGGGTCGATCAATTCTTTTGCTTCCCTTTTGTCAGTACCATCATGTTTTGTTGTCATGATGCAACATTGTCTTTTTGCAGGATCCAAGCTTCGTCTCGTCGGGCGTCAGGTTGTCCTATCCCTGCTGTGGGGGTCACAAGAACATCGATTATGCAATAGTTACTATGTATATTAGCTGATAAACCGCATGAAACAATGTCTGTGCCGACCTAGATTCAGCCCATCACCCGACTGCAGCTTGCAGCTTTTATGCTCTCGAAAGAAGCGGCAGGTGAAGCTGGATGCCCTTATAACAGTAAGGCTGTGGGGGGTATGATTTAAATGCTAAGGTATGCTTTTCCGTGTTAGTTGGTGCTCAGCAGCAACCACGCTTTGACCAAGCAGGAAATCTCCAAACAGAACAGGGAAGCTTGCCTTAGATCCAGTAGAAACTCCGAGATGCCTATCTTTCTTCCTTCTACAAACGGCCGCAAAAGACGATATTGCGAGCCTCGAAACTTCTGGCGACTTTGACGACGAATATAGCGTTTCCCAACACGCACAATTACATACATACCAACACGATCCGCGATTTTGACTCCCACGGATCGCTGCGACAGACAGCTCCTCCGATGCGATGGCAAGCAAGGCCAAGTCCCGCTGGGCGGATGATGAGGCAGACGCCGCACTGGAGGCGCAGCTGAAAAAGGAGAAGGAGGAAAAGAAGCGCGCAAAGGCCGAGAAGGCGCGCAGGCTTGAAGCTGAAAAGCAAGCTCGGGAAGCTGCGGCGGCCGCAGCGCAACAAAACGGCGACGCGGAAAGCGGACCCCCGGCGAAGCGACGAAGGATCTCACCCGAGCGCGAGACGACACAGGCCACCGGAGGCTCCGATGCGGCCACCGGTGCGCCAAAACTGTTACGCTTTGAGGGCGGGGCGTTCGGTAGGTGTCGCAGCGTCGAGAACTACGACAAGCTCAACGACATCGAGGAGGGCGCATACGGCTGGGTGTCGCGGGCGAAAGAGATTGCAACAGGCCAGGTGGTTGCACTCAAGAGGCTGAAGATAGATCCCAAGGACCGTGGGGGCTTGCCAGTGACGGGGTTGCGAGAGATACAAATCTTGAAGGACTGTGACCACCGGAATGTGGTCAAGCTGCGGGAGGTGGTCGTCGGCGACGACACAAGCAGGATTGAGAAGTATTTATGGCCCTCCCCGCAGCAGACCGCCGGCGCGCTTGCTAACCTCGACCCGTTCACTCCAGCATCTTTCTCGTCCTCGAATTCCTCGAACACGACCTGAAATCCATCCTCGAAGACATGCCCGAGCCGTTCCTCGCCTCCGAAGTCAAGACCCTCCTGCAGCAGCTCGCCGCGGGCGCCGCGTTCCTCCACGACAGCTGGATCCTACACCGCGATCTCAAGACCTCCAACCTCCTCCTCAACAACCGCGGCCAGCTCAAAATCGCCGACTTCGGCATGGCGCGCTACGTGGGCAACCCGCCGCCAAAACTCACCCAACTCGTCGTCACCCTCTGGTACCGCGCCCCGGAGCTCCTGCTCGGCGCAACCCGCTACGGCGCCCCCGTCGACATGTGGAGCATAGGCTGCATCTTCGGCGAGCTGCTGACGCGCGAGCCGCTGCTGCAGGGGCGCAACGAGGTCGACGAGCTGACCAAGATCTTCGAGCTGTGCGGCATCCCGACCGAGGAATCCTGGCCCTCGTTCCGGCGGCTGCCCAACGCGCGCGGGCTGCGTCTGCCAAGCAAGACGACCGGGTCGGCCATCCGCGCCAAGTTCCCCCTGCTCACCACCGCCGGCGTGGGCTTGTTGAACAGTCTGCTTGCGCTCGACCCGGACAAGCGGCCGACGGCCAAGGAGATGCTCGCGCACGAGTATTTCAGGCAGGATCCCAAACCGAAACAGGAGGCTATGTTTCCTACGTTTCCGAGCAAGGCAGGGCAGGAGAGGCGGAGGAGGCGGGAGACGCCGAACGCGCCTGTGAGGGGCCAGCAGGCTGCGGATTTTGGCGCGGTAGATTTCAGCGGGATATTCTCGGGGCGAGATAGGGAGGAGAGGGGAGGTGGATTTTCGTTGCGGATGGTGTAGTGACTTGGCACTTCTGAGGGACATCGGTCCGGGATCAGACTCGCCACAGGCGGCACATGATCGATCGTAAGGTATGCTTTTCATCAAGCTACTTTGAAATATATGTATATGCAATGCCATGACAAGGAAATACATGCAACTGATGCCGTCTCCCTCTTTCTCTTTCAAAACTCTGAGCCGAGTTCCGGCTGCATGATCCAAATAAAATGCTAACAAACACTTGAATCCAACGCCCCCTTTCCGCTCTTTACACTCCGTATTAGTGTGTGGAAGACCAGTGCCAGAACCTTGACCGTACCCCATCCCTAAAACACATTACAAGACAATATTCGCTGTCACCACCACCACCACCACCACCACTTGCCACATCTCCCCCTCTCTTCACTGCCTGCCACTTTTCTAGTTGAGATCAAAGAAATGCCCCAAAACCGGCAACAAACCAGGTAAAGCTGAGAACCGTCGCAGCGCTCATCACAACCGCGACGCCCACCGCCCGATTGTCCAGCCCGGACATGGCGCCGCTGCACGACGCGCACTGCCAGCCGTCGCCCGTATTATGATACTCCTGCCGCTCGTACAGCCCAAACATGAAGCCGGAATACGGGGCGAGGTAACCCGGCTCGGGGGTGGCGCTGATGCCCGTGTCGGCGTCGGCGATGACGAGGGTGTACTGCTCTGTCAACAGCGGGTTGGCGACGTTGCTCTTCTGGAAGTTCTCCGTGTCCCACGTGTACGTGCCGACCTCGGCGAACGTCATGTTCTGCGTCAACGTCCACGGCTGCGGCACCTTGCTGCACTTGACGTAGACGTCGATCGCCGTCGGCGAGCCCTGCAGATTGGTGTAGTTCCATCCCCACGTCACGTAGTCGCCGATCTTGTAGAGCTGGTACCCGGCCGTCACGGCGGGTGTCACCATCACAACGCCACCGGCCGGGTCTTGCGGATTGAATTCCGTCTTCTTGGGCGCGCGTGTGCCGGTACTATTGCCAGTCATGCGGCCGGTTGCGGTTCCTGTCTGGGGTATGCCGCCTGTGTTGAGGTTTGTTTGTTTGGGCTCCATGGGCCCGCTGCTGGTGGTCTTTTTCGTGCCTTCATCGTTGTTGGCGGCAGTGGATGAGGGCTTCGGTGTCGGGGTAGGAGAAGACGAGTCTGCAGGCAGCGGCACGTTAGAAGGAGCCTCAATGCAAGAGAACGCGGCTTGGGAGTGATGCATGTATACCTTTTTCGGATGAATCATCCTGTCTGACGACTAACGTGTCGAGCTCTGGAAGCCATTTTGGCCATGCCAATGCAGAGACCGCGGGCGTCAAAGAGAGCAGAGCCACGACGAGCTGGCCTGCGGACAGAGGAGCCTTCATGACCGCGACGGGTTGGAGTTGATGGTTGCGACCAGAGACGACACCACGGACCAAGTCCCAGTCACGAATCCCTCCCAACAAACCGCAGATTCTGGTCCCAGAAAAACTTTGTTCAACACCAGAGAATTTAGTCTGTGGTGACCACCTTGGTGAATGATGGTCGAGTTAAGGACGTGGCACGGTGTTGGCTAGGGTAGCCCCTTTTGCTGGCCGCCCAAAAAAAAGGCCCGCGCGAAATGGCGTGGTGAAAAATAAGACGACTGGACACCGGACGAGCCGGGCGGTAGGCGATACAGTCAAAGTGTACTGTTGGGTAGGGTTTGCAGTCGGGGGGAAGCGCAGACGGAGCGAGCGATCGTGTGGGAAGCGAGCGTGGTTGCTGAAGAAACAAAAACAGGTTGTAACGAGGGGCCCTGATGGTTCTTCTGGAAGCAAGATGCAAGTGATCGGGAGACGGTTGGAATGAATCCAGCAACTCAGCGAATGCTTGGCCAACCGATGGAGACACTCGGAGCGATCCAGCCAATGGCAGAGGTGGGAAGGACCGGGCTGAGCCCAGGCCAGAGTGGCGCCAGGAGTGACCTGGTCAACCGGGTTGCCCACTGAGCTGCCCGGGAATCCCCAAGCCGACACGGCATTCGTATTTTAGGCGGGGGTGCCGAAGGAAGAAGGCTCTGTGTGTGTCACGCCAGCATTATTTTTAGCGGGTGCTCGAACACGAGAATGATGCGTCTAACATAGGTACCAAACATAACGTTAGAAGGTGTTGACAAGCCATACATTAGACTACGATTGTAGACGCATAAAACGCTGCGTGTGCCTCCCGGTAACAGCGGTCCATTCCAATTGACTTCCCTCATTGCCGGGCGATCATCACTGTCCATTATGTGCTCTATGACCGGGTTTGGCTGGATTCGGCTTTATCACAGTAAAAAAACAACAACGCTTCGCATTGCGGTTCGGTTTCCATGCTTTTCTGGCACCGGCAATAGTGGGTTTACTACACGATACGAAGAAGCCTGTGGAGACCGTCGTGAAACCTTTGCCGCAACTCCGTCGTCCGGACTGCGCACGCAGGAACGTCTTCTACGTCTGCTGCCTGTGTGCAAACGCAGCATTGAGGCTCGGGCGCTCAGGTGTGCCGCCGACACCATAGCTAGACGCCGCAAAGTAGTTGCAGCATGCCATCCAGCCCTCCCTGCCAGCATTCCAGTTGTCTCATGCTTGTTTACCGGGGGCATGCACATTCAAAGTAAACACCCGCTGATGTTGCTGAGCATCATGATCAAAAACTTGATGTGCTGTGCTGCTAACTCACTCACCCTTCCGCTCCACCCTGACTTTACTATATGAGTAGTTATAACCACAAAACTAAGCCCAACGGTTGGCATCTGACGATTTATCTGCGACATGTACAATGCAGATCCCCGGATCAAGTCCATGGCTCGGAAACAATCGACAACGAACTGACGTTAGGTAGCCTTTTCCAATTACCCGAACAGCTGGAAGTCCACACAGACCTTGTTTCTACTTTCCTGAGGCGACTAATACGCACGGATGGCCTTGATAACTCTTAGGTTGTTTTTAGTAGGCTGTACCAGCCGGTAGCAGCAAGAAAGAATTAAAACATCCGGTCGCCCATCAGCTCATGTTGGATGTTGGCTGTTGGTGACGACGGAAAATCGAAGTCTGCGCGACTGAACCTAATTGACTGTTCATCCCCGCTGCTTTCCTTCATATACCTGCACTACGCTAGAGCGGGTAAGATGATGATTTCATGGCTGATCGCGACAGAATTGGTCATCCCGACACCTGAAGGCACCATTCTTCCATCACCAAGGCAGGTTCTGCAGTCTCCACAGACCGGCTATGTCAACGGGCCCTCGGTAGGGAAAATAGGGACCGAAACGCAAGAAACGATAATCAAATGCGTCCCGCCCCCCTTCCTCGGCAGCGCAGGCATTTTTAGGCGCTGTCTCAATGGTGGACGTGGTGCATTGTTGCGCGACGTGACCTCCTGCTCATCGAGCGAATTGCGTTTGGGCGGTTTTCGGCCGGAGCTTGCATGGTCCCAGCTCTAGATTTAAGTGGTGGTCCGTGTGCCAGTTAGCGCGCCCAGGCGCCCCTCTGCCGCTGCAGTATCCCGCATGTGAAAGAGAGCGCAGTCGCGGCCCAGGATAGGCTGATAGCGCGACCCTGTCACTGAGGTGCAGGTGCATCTCCAGTCATTTGCGGTGCCTCCTCCCCCAAAGCCCAACAGGTTATCTCTGGGAGGGTTGCCGCTTTTGGGCGAGCCCTTCGCTAACACGAGCTCCCCTTCTCCAACCTTTCCTCACTTTCTTTCACCTGGCCATTTTTTCTAGGTTGTGCGACAACATGCCGTCGCCAAGCAGCAACGCGGTTACCATTGACCGCGATTATTTTGATACCCTCGTGCGAAGGTATGTCTCTAGCTTGCCATCGGTTAATGTCCCGCACCCACATATGCCCAAGACTAACCTGCGCCGCGGCAATGCATAGGGCACAGTTTGTAGGTCTAGAAGCCCACTGATACTTCCGAATCGAGGGACCTGACACGTCAAGAATTCTGAGCCGCCCAAGACAAATGGGCGCCTTGCTTCCGTGGTCATTTCGCAGGCCGAATATGACAATCTTAACTTGATCGCTCGACAATATGGTATGTCTATCACAATACATTCGGCCCTCAGAGGGCGTGGTTTTGACAGGATCAGGAAACCTTAGACGGAACCTCCTTCGCGGCGGTGTAGGGGAGGAGACGGTGGATGTATGGCTGCCCCAGTTTCACGTGTGGACGGTTCAGGCCAGACAGTGGTTAACGGATGACAGCTCCTCAGTCAAGACGATGACACCATCCAGGCGGGGCACAAGGCGGCAACGCCTCCGAGGTCAGACCCGAACGAGGATGGAGGTGCCCGTTTGTACTCGTCCACGCAGCAAGCTCAGTCCGGCTCCTGCGGTCAACAGAACGGCGTATCGCACGGCAGCCCGCACCGTCGGCATCAGGAACGCTCTACATGGACCAACGGCGATGTGGATGAAGACGAAGAGGACGAAAACGCCGCCAGCGAGATCGATTCACCCCTCGAGGGGCCTCCCGGTGGCGCCAACCACGCCAAGCCACAGGGTCAGCGTCCGCAGTATGAGCGGCAATGCGCTCGCACGCTGCAGCTTTCGAACCTCGCAGACAGTACCACACATCTTGATATCACCAACGCCGTGCGTGGGGGTATGCTTCTGGATGTCTTCTTGCGCAACCATGAGCGCGCTGCGACGGTTTCTTTCCTCAAATCGGAGGACGCTAGAAAGTTTCATGACCACGTCCGCCGGCATGATCTGTACATCAGGAACAAGAGGGTGGGGTGCACCCGTGGCTGCGGCGTCGCTATCGATAGTTGCTGACATGGTGAGCAGATCGACGTTAAGTGGAGCGACCGACAGTTCGTTCTTCCAGGCCACGTCGCGAACAAAATTGGCACGGGCGCCAGCCGAAACCTGGTGATTCAGGGGTATGACAATAGGCATACCGAGGACATCATTCGCGAGGACTTGGACCATATCCACAACCTGGTGGTGGTCAAGATCGAATTCATTGGCGGGAACTGCTACATTGGTCTAAACTCGGTCCACAATGCCATCTCCGCGCGCCAGTGTATGCTGAGTCGCCTGTAAGTCGCCTATGGTTTTCCGCCAAGTTTCCAACCTGACAGAAAGCAACAGGAGATACAAGGGTAAGAAAATCAACTACGACGTTGACGAATGCGCTCAGCCCTATCCACAACCCACGCAAAGGGTGCGAAAGGAAGTGGCTCCGCCCAAGAAGGGTTTTGCAGCTGTCCGCAATCGGTTCCATCTGCTAAATATCGATGACGGCGAGGAAGACGAGATTGCTGCGACCTTCCATTCCAAGAATTCGGTGGGGATCACGGCCTAGAAGTCAGCGTCACACTGTTGCTGGTCCTCGCTTCTCGTGGAGAAGACGAGCTGCCTTTGGGCCCTTACAAGATAGGAATCGCAGAACGGGAGCAGGAAGAGGCATGCTTATTGCACCCAGCGGTAGGCGTTAAGGATACCCCATGATTACTTTCCTTAGATGTTTTATGGTAGGGGGTTGCCTTCAAGTCGCAGATGTGCCTTCAAGGCACGAATATATCAATCACGCCGCCGGTTTGGTGTCATCCCAACGTAGCATCTGTTGTGGGGTTATGGGCGCCTCGATGGCTTTGTTATCATGTCTCACTTCTGTCAGGCGCTCGTACTGCAGTACGGCCGAGATGACCACACCCATCCCAAGGCCGGATTAGGGTGGTTGTTCTCGCTGTTTGTCGTTACGTCATGATGGTGGATCATCCCGCGTCGTATCCGTATATATGTAAGTGCCGGTCGATTAGGTTTGTCTTGGCATATCGATGACCCTAATCCGATGTGACGGTAATTTCGCCGTGGCTTATCAGCATTTCATCGGGGGCGAGTGTCAGGAGGAGAACGGGCCATAGAAAAACCGCGAACAAAACCGAAACGGGCTACCCACATCGATAAGGCAGGGAAAGGTGAGATAGGTATCCAAAGCATCCTAGGATATGGGTCAGAAGGGGGTTCATGGTCGGAACGATAGCCTCACTCCGCCAGCGCGATGTGATATGATACGATACGATACGATATGATATGATATGATATGTATTGTTTCTAAGACTGCCCCGCTCGCCATTGCACAACGCTGGTGGGTGGTGTTGGTGGTTCGCTTCCCGTCAGAAAAACCACTTTGAATACTCGCCAAATGATACCTGGTTTTCCTGTCTCCCTTTCCCTTCGCTGATGTGATGATAACCACGCGCTGCCCTCCCAAGCATCCTACAAATACAAACCGGGCCGACGGCGCCAAGACTCCGGATGCATGAACAATGGAATGCCCATCCCAAGCTACCTAGGCCCAGAATAAAATGAATGTGAATGAACGAATGCTTTTACCGCCCTTTATTAGTCACAGACTCCAAATACGACAAAAGGAAGCTGCGGTCCGCAGGCGAAATAGGCGTCTGACTTCCGCGGCGAGAATTTGCGGTGCTGCCGGCGAGGGGCTCGTTCCCGCCGGCCGACGCAAAAGATGCCACGCGTGACCGGGGCGTGCCAGACTGCGAGTGGTCAAACACCGCCGGCGCCGCCGGCTCCTTCCCCTTGCCCTTCTCGTCGGCCGTAAAACCGGTCGGCGAAGACTGTTGCTGGTGTTGCTGCTCTTTGCTAAAGAGTGATAGTAGCTTTTGCCTTTGCTCTGGGTTCGAGTCCTTGCGGCGCTGGAGTACACCTGTAGGCTGCTGCTGCTGCTGCTGCTGGAATGATGGAACAGAATGCGTGCTCGATGGGGATTGCTGCGCGTAGGGGAGGCTGGCTGCTTGGGCAGCAGCGTAGTTGAACTGAGGGGACTTCCTGGTCTCTGGCTCTAGCTGATGTAAGAAGGCGCGGTCTCGCGGGGACGGTAGGCCCTGACGGCCCACATTTCTGCTCTCTTGTCCGGACGATCCAAGACGCTGCTGCAGGCGCTGCATCTGAGCCTGTGTACTTGTGTGGTCCTGGGACTTGCCATGCTCGGTCTGCTTCGGTCGGCTCAAAATCTGGACGGCCCGGTATGGCAAATTGACCTCTGGGTTCATCCTCAACGATGCGCCGTTGGACTCCGCGGCCGACGCAATTGCTTCGGCAGCAGAAGGGGTCTTGTAGGCGGGACTGCCGGGTTCGTTTTTCCTTCCAAACCCGGGACTATGTTGTGTCCCGCCAGGCTGCATCCTGATCTCGTTGCTCAGAGGAGACCGCGGACCAGCTTTTCTAAACATATCCAGCAGTGCCGTTCGATGCGAATCCGCTGGCTGGGGAGGCTTGGGTCCAGGCTGGGCTTCTGGGACCTGCATCGTGCGCGGCGATGTCCTCATTGTCGCAACCGGCGCCATGTGGTGAGGCAAGAATTGCGCCGCAGGATTCGATGTCTGTGCTGCCGGTGCATTTGCCCAGGGGGCTGACTGATACTGTTGTTGACTATGGGCCTGAGCCTGCGGAGACGCATTGTCTTGGGGGGTATTCCCGCGGGATCTGTTCTCCGCATCCCGAGGCCCGGTCTTGAAAGCATTCAGTAGTGTCATTGCGTGGCCTGTCAACTGGGCCGGCTTCCCGACTTGAGGCTGAAGTGCGTAGGCATCGTTCTTCCGAGCGGTGAACGGACTTGGCCCGCCCTGCTGGATGTGTTGGCCGCCCTGTTGGAGATGCTGGCCTCCATGTTGAGGTTGCTGCCCGCCTTGACCACCCGCGTCTGGTAGACCAGGAGTCGGGAGGATACCTCTAGTAAGAACCGACTGCTGGACTTGCGGGGGTAGTGGCTGTGGGTGCAAAAGAACAGGCTCAGGTCGGTGCTGCTGTGCCGGATTCATGAACGGATTGCGGCCATAAATCTGGGGCACCATTGGGGCAGATGCTCGGTTTTGGCCAAAGTATGCGGGGGATGCATTCTGGATTGAGCTCGGCGGGACGGGGAAGTTTGGTGGTGCTTGGTAATCAGATACCGGCAATCGCTGTGTCGGATGATGGTGATGCGGAGTATGCGGCTCCGGGGGGTTCGTGTAGATGAGGTCCGATGGTGTGTGTGGAATTTGAGCGTTGGGATTGTGAACCGGAGGCGGAGCATGCTGTAATGGCGCATCTGCACTCTTTTGCAGAAGCGCCATCAGAGCTTCTCCCTTGTCGGCACTCGAAGCAGTTGGGCTCACCTGCAGGCCTTGCGTCGGTGGCTGGACCTTGAGGAGGCGCTGAAGCTCACGTGTGGCACCCTCCAGCGTCTCAATCGCCGGTGCGCCATTCGAAGGCGGAGCAACCGGTTCGGTCTGTGCCCCGATGTCATCTTCGGTGAGAGGCTCTTCAGGGGGCGCTTGGACGGCCAAGTGGGAGTTGTAGGCCGGCGTGCGAGCGCTGTCCTTCTTCTTTTGTTGCACCACCCATTTCTTCAGGGGCACTAGGAATGGGGCGACCATGTAAAACTTGTTCGCGTTTGACGCGGCGGCAGCATCGTCGTGAGAGTTGCTGCCCTTCTTCCGGAATGCGGGCAGCTCCGACAGTTTGTACCACTCAACTTTGCTGATTTCTTTGCGCGTCTTGGGCTCAAAGACGGTGTCCATAGGGATATTGCGAAAAACGTAGAGGCGGATCTGCTGTTCCCTCATAGAGATTTGGATGTACTTCACCTCGTCATCCTTGGGCACCAGCCCTGCCGCCTTGATGTCAAATCCCGTCTCCTCGTACACTTCGCGGACGGCACAGTCAAGGTCGTCTTCATCCTTGTTGATTTTGCCCCTGGGAAAACTCCAATTCGCGCCCTTCTTCCAGCCCTTGACCAGCACCGTCGAATCCATGGTCTCATTTAGCAGGATCGCACCCCTGACCGGGACCCGAGTCTTGTATTGCATGAACTCTTCAAACGCACGCATGTGGTTCTCGGCCGAGAAGGGCGCCAGCAGCGGGCAATGCTGGAATATGCGAAGGCAGAAGCTCCGGAGGGACATGGACGGCAGGGTTGGGTCCAGCGGCCGGATGAAATCTTCGTAGAACCATTGCGCCTCTTCAACTTGGAAACAGATACGCGCTACTGACGAGAGGTCCTCCTTTGGTAGGTGGATGATAAAACGGACGCAAAGGTCGTCCAACCCTAGCAGCAAACAGCAAGTCAGCGACGGACAGAGGAGGAGCGGGTTTAGTCGGCGGCACCTACAGTCCTCGAGTTGCATCTTGTTTTCGGCCATGGCGACGTCTTGTATCGAGCATATCCACGGCAGTGGCTGGCTGTGGGAAGATGGGTCGCCGTTCAGGTATTGCTGTCAAATGGTATGTATGATATGGTTCTGACTCGCAGACTCGGGAGACTCGCAAGGAGGGTTCGGGCAGGCTGTTGGGTTGCAGTTGTGATTCGGGGGTCGAAGAGAGAGGGCGGGGACGGACAGCTGCAAGGTTCCCCACTGAAATGCGCCAAAGACAGCCGATGGTGCTGGCCTGTGATGCACGGTCCAATCCGGTACCTGGTTTGTTGTAGAGATTGTCAATGTCAGGGCCGGCGCGGCGGGGATGCTGTTGATGTTATCTGCGGGTCAACTGGCAGAATGACATGCGACGTGTGCAGACGTGGATGGCATTCATTTCTCCACCTCGCGAAACTCAGGACAAACGGATAACGGGAGATGGTTGCGGTGGGATAACGTTATGGGGGGGCGCCCAGACCAATTCAGTTGAGCTGTCGCCACGATCTAGCCAGCTTAGCGCGACCACAGCCACAAACTACCGCTCTCGATTTGTGGCGGTGCAATCGCTTGCAAGCGGGAGAGGCCGCTGGGAGCAAGGCGGCGGGCCACTGGGGCATAGGGGCACGGGCCCGGGAGGGCTCCGCAGACGTCATCGCCCAGAAACAGGGGGGGTGTAACGCTGAGTTGCCGTATTGTACCCAGTCAAGCCAGTCCCCCAGTTGGGCGTCGCTGTTTGATGACCACGACTGGACGCACCCATGAGACCAAATTCAAGGCAATAAATGAGAGGGCCACGCCCAGCTGGCCACGAGCGGCTCTGCTTCTTTATCTCCTTTCCCCAGGCCACCAAAGACCAGACGACCGGGCCGCGGTTCGCCAGACCAGCGCCAAAAGCGTTTCTAAGTCGGGCCTCACAAGCGCGCACCTGAAACTGACAAAGCGCCCCCGCTGGCCAATACCATCGCAGATCGCCGCCATCTCGGATCGACAAGGCGCCAAACCACCGGCCACGCAGGTCGCAACAAAGGGACTGTTTATTTTATTATCTGCTCTGCTGTCCTCGCCTTGTCTTTGGTTTCTTGTTTAGCCGTTTCACTCAACAAAATCCGGTAATCTTGCTCACTTCGTCGACCGACAATTCACCATGAGCGGCCTGGCTCTCGAGCTCCTCAAGGAGCAGGCCATGAAGAGACTCGGCAAGGAGGGCGACAACCGAAAGCGCAACTCAGATGTATGTGTAGCTGACTGCCGTGGAAACATCGCACATGTGTAGCTGCCATGGTATAAGTACCTGCCGACTGACGCCTGCAAACCTCAGGACATATACTACCACTGGGTAGATGTCGCCAAGAAGAATGGCAAAGTCAAGACCAAGAAGGAGCCAAGGCCTCTCCCACCCGGCATAACGGGAAAGGACGGAGACATCCTCATGCGCGTCAGAAAGAAGGCATACCGATTGGATCAGGGATTCAGCTGCTGTTGCGGCTTCCGGTTCGGGTGGTCAGCCATCATCGGCCTCCTGCCCTTGTAAGTTACCGCTCCCGCATCCACCAGTTGCGCGTGACTAAAACTAGGGTACTAGGATTGGCGACGTTCTCGAGTTGTTCATGTCGCTTTCTCTGATCAGAACGGCCTCCAGGGTTGACGGCGGCCTTCCGAAGCGGCTGTATAGCATGATGATGTTCAACATCGTGCTCGACTTCGCAGCAGGTTTCGTCCCCATTCTCGGAGATCTGATCGACTTTTGGTACCGCGCCAACACACGCAACGCTTGGCTGCTCGACGGCTATTTGACGGTGAAAGGAGAAGCAATCCTGGCCGGGGGAATCCGAGACCCGAACAGCAACAAAGTGATTCCGGTGCCGGCTGAGTTGAAGGGGGAGGAGGTTGAGCAGGGCGTAGAGCCAGCAAGGATGACCCAAGTCGCAGCAGCTCCAGCAGTTGTACCGCCAGCACGAACACCAGCGCCGAAGGTCGACATGGCGCCTCCGCCGCAAACAGGCCCTCCTGTGCGTAATTTAACCAGTCAGGCGAGACCCGGCGGCCGCCAGGCACAAGACCCGAGAGATCGGCCAAGCCGGAAACGGTAACGGAGTGGCACGACGCTGCGCTGAGCGGCCTGAGAGGTTAGATATCAGGCTGACCATGGTATGGATGAAGCCTGCGGTTCATTCGGGAGGGGACATCATCAGCGTATGGCATTGGCGTTCGAGTGTGCTTTGTTGGAATTCGTGCGTTTGGAGGTAGATGGGCCCGCCTTGTGTATTGTTTGATAGAGACCGACGCCAGCCGTCGGCAGCAGCGCTGAATACCGCGAATATTAATCATCTCATTCCCATAGACTGTTGTTTGACGACGGAAAGATCGAATCTAACGTGGAGCAATTGGCAGCTTCTCAGACCGCTCGGGTCTTTGGGTTCCGCGATTATGTTGCGATTATGCTGCGATGACAAACAGGACAGCGGGCCACCTCTTTCCAAGTCCGCTCGCAAGGGGGTTGTCAGGGATAAGTTCAATCTGCTGGATGGGGAAGTTGATCGAAGCGCGTAGGGTGCCCCACTACGATGCACAGGCTCGACCAAGACACGAGGCAGAGGAAGCCAACGATGATAAAGTCAGTCTTGGGCCATGGGTTAAGTATGTGGGAATTCTGTACAAAGAAAGAGATTCCATTGATAAGGATCGTCCAGGTTGCGGAGTTGTGAATATACGTACATAGTAGGTTCGCACATTGAATTCCTCCCTTGGCTGGTGGCCATGAGCATACGCGGCTCCCGAAGCCCTCAAGCTGAGGATCACTGGGATCACGGCAAAAACTCGAACCAGGTGTGTCATAGTGGGGTCCCAAATGGCTTGGACAAGCGCGACAACGGCCCTGACTAGGAAAGTTGCACCACTCAGGTGTCTCGGCCGAGGATCTGATAAAAAGCGAGGTAAGGCCGACCAGGCTCCCAGGAACCAAGTGGATCGATGCCTGGGGTAAATCCTTGGATCAAGAGGAGGTTGGTGTGTAACGCCGCAATTGTCTGCATCAAACAGGCCCAAGTCGCGTCGACGCGAACCCCTGTTGCACAGATTTAGCAGGGTGGGGACCGGACCGCGTGCAGACGTGCAGCGCGCAGCATTTAAGAGTCGCGTTTCCAGTTCTCCCTCCTTCCAAATCCATTCTCTGTCTGCACCAGCTTCTAACCCACCACTCTTCATTACCACCAGCAATTGCCTCTTGACATTCTATTATCAGTGGCGAATCCTCAATTCTCATCAACCACCAATTCACACAGATAACCATGACTGCCCAGGTCACGCCGTCTAAGCAAGTCAGTGCCCCGCGCTACCCCCCTCTACACGTCCATTCTGTCTGGACAAAGGCTGACGCGCTCCAATTCACAGGCTGCTTCTGCAATTGAGAGCCTGAAGATGGAATCCCCTGTCAAGAAGCTCGACTTTTCGGCATCAAACAAGGAGAACGCTCCCTTCGACGCTGACATCGCCACCCTCGAAGCGGAGATTGATGCCAACCACAAACAGACCACCATGAACAAGAAGGAGGATCCAAATCCCTCGGTGGCTTCTACCATTAAGGCCCAGGAGGCCGATGAGCCCCTTCTTCAGGAGAACCCGCAGCGCTTCGTGCTGTTCCCCATCAAGTATCACGAGGTACGCGACGCGCTCTGACGCGTAAAGTGGAACGCGTGCTAACAGGTCCCCACAGATTTGGCAGATGTACAAGAAGGCCGAGGCTTCCTTCTGGACTGCCGAGGAGATTGACCTCTCCAAGGACCTGCACGACTGGAACAATAAGATCAACGACGATGAGAAGTATTTCATCTCCCACATTCTCGCCTTCTTTGCCGCGTCCGACGGCATCGTCAATGAGAACCTGGTCGAGCGCTTCAGTGGCGAGGTCCAGGTCCCCGAGGCCCGCTGCTTCTACGGCTTCCAGATCATGATGGAGAACATCCACTCCGAGACCTACTCCCTGCTCATTGACACGTACATCAAGGAGCCTGCCCAGCGCACCCACCTCTTCAATGCCATCGACACCATTCCTGCCATCCGCAAGAAGGCCGACTGGGCCCTTCGGTGGATCACCGACAAGGAGTCGACCTTTGCTCAACGCCTCGTGGCCTTTGCTGCTGTCGAGGGTATCTTCTTCAGCGGCGCCTTCGCCTCCATCTTTTGGCTCAAGAAGCGCGGCCTCATGCCCGGCCTGACCTTCTCCAACGAGCTCATCTCCCGCGACGAGGGTCTCCACACCGACTTTGCCTGCTTGCTCTTCTCGCACCTGAACAACCGGCCCAGCAAGCAGGTGATTGAGGACATCATTGTCGATGCTGTCAGGATTGAGCAGGAGTTCCTCACCGAGGCCCTGCCCTGCGCGCTGCTCGGCATGAACTCCAACCTCATGAAGCAGTACATTGAGTTTGTCGCCGACCGCCTACTCGTCGCTCTCGGCAACGAGAAGGTGTACCGGTCGACAAACCCCTTCGACTTCATGGAGAACATTTCGCTCGGCGGCAAGACCAACTTCTTTGAGAAGCGCGTCGGCGAGTACCAGAAGGCTGGCGTCATGGCCAGCACCAAGAAGCCCGCCCAGGAAGACACGGAAGAGTCCAAGGGCGAGAACGGCGGCGACTTTGCGTTCGATGAGGACTTTTAAGCCGTCATTTCCTTGCTCGTCTTTTTCCTTGTCTCTCTAATACCCCTCTTGTACGCAGTATCTATTTTTTCCTCCGACATCTTCTGGCATAGAAGCGGCAGGCTGTCGGTTTCACGTCTTACCTCGTTAGGAGAGGTTGGATATCACTCGCATGTACAAGGTGCTGCACGGGCATGACCCTGTTGGCATGATGGCGTTCGGCGTTGGGATGGTACTTGCCCTGCAGGGTCCGGTTTACGAATGGTATGCGACGGTGAATGGGCGAAACATGTGGCATGTATGAGTAGATTCTCATGCTAGGAATCAATCCGTGAATTTGTCCTTTGTTTCCGTGCTCTGTGGGCGGCCGAGTTGATATTTCAAACCACGCATGCAGACAGTTTCTGATGCTCTGATTTGCTCTCTAAAAGGCTCATTCTTGAATCGTAGGTCGGCCGTACTCATCCGTTATCAAATTCACATCCATCTCAAAGCCCGCAACGTCTTCGGGTTATCCTAGACGGGCCTAGAGTATTCGAGATCACCATTACATTCTGCAGACATGCCATCATAACCCATCACGCATGCAATGCCCATCTGCACATCTCTCGTTCATTTATCTATCACACATACCCTATTCACGTCCAAACTCACCACCCCATTCCCCCATTCAATTCCCAATATGTCGAGCAGCACATCACCTCTTTCCCTTCTTCTTTTTCCCCTTCCCTCCACCAACACCACCCCCGCCGCCTTGCCCACCACCACCACTAACAGGCGTCTGCACTCCACTCCCGGCACCCTCTCCCGCCGGCGCCTCGCCCGCAACGGGAGTGGACGCGGCCTCCCCCATCACCTCATCCTGCCCTCCCGTTGCGGCCGCGTCCGGCACGCTCACCCCCGCCATGCGCCGTCCCAGGGCGCCCAGCATCTGCACCAGCCTCGACACCTCAGCGGCCTTAGAGGTCTTGTACTTGAGGGTCACGCCGCTGGCGGGGTCGAATGTCTTGAGCACGAGGTGGCCGCGGGGCGGTTTGGCTGCTTCTTGTGCCTGTGGTGATTGCGATGGTTGTTGTTGTTGTTGTTGTTGTTGTGGCTGTGGCTGTTGCTGTTGCTGTGATTTGGGGTCCTGCTTGGCGTCGGGGGACGACTTGGGGGGTTTGGGAGTGCGGCGGGCGGGTTTGAGGTGGTAGCGGGTTGTTATTCGCGTCTGGGCTGAGTTAGTAGGGTATGTATGGCATGGGAGGGGAAGGGGAAAGAGGGGGGGTTGCGTACGGTGGAGGGACGGGCTTGGAGAAGCAGGGCGGACTGGTGGAGCCAGTCTTCTGATTTTGCGTAGTACGGCATCTTTTGCTTGGATTGAGTCTCTGTCGAGGGGAGGTCGCTGTTTGTCGCGTGCTCTAGTGGGCCGGTAGAGTCAAAGAGGAAAGGAGATGCTACTCCGACAGAACTTTAAAAATCAGGCGGTGCTGGAGTTGCGGCGGGAACAGTGGGGCGAGGTAAACCGGTTGCAGCAACGATTTGGTCGTCCTGTTTAATCTGTGATGGGGCGGAACTTGGAGTTTTGGTGCTCACAGTGAGTTCCGCAGCGCATTTCAGTGGGGTCAGCCGAATGCGGGGAGCTCACGGCCCCACACCAGTTCTCCCCCGTTTCCACAGTACTACCTTGTACTATGTAGGTACCTATGTAATAAGGTGCCCATGGTACGCTCCTGTCAACTCACCACGCTGCATCACTGAGCAGTTCAATTTTGGGAGCCATTTCCGGAATTAATGCTTCATTTCGCACAATGCGCAGATCCCCAAACGCCGCAACATGCAATAGGGTATCACAATCCATCCTGATGCCATTCTCCTCGCCCACCACTTGAGTCAGTCCATTCATGTCCCCCATCCTACAGGTTGGCATCAGGCAGCCAAAAGGAGAGATCCTGATCCGCCGAGGCCATCATATTATACCGAGGGTTGTAGGCCACCACGGCCGCCTCCCGCTTTTCTTCCAAAACATGCGCCGGCTCGAGGACCCTGTCGCTTCCAGGCGTCATCAGTGTATCCCACACAAGAAGGTCTGACTTCGCTCCGCTCACTACGTAGCGACCATCCGGAGCAAAGCAGCATTCGCCGCTGCTCTCGGCGTTGCCTCCCTCTGTTTCCCCCACGCCCATGCGTCTCGTGCTGGCGCCAGGCTTCTTCAGGTATGCCTTCAAGCTCCCGTCGAACGAGTCCAGCAGGAAGTGCCCATTGCCGCGCGACCCCAACAGCAAATGCTTCCCATCGTTGGAAAACTCGAGTTTTGTCCATCCCCTAAAGGCAGCCTCGGGGTCGGCCGGCCCACGAGCCTTCAGCACGTCGAAAACGGAAAATGGAGCCTTTTCGTAGTTGCGGTAGTCGTAGAGTAGAATGCTCCCGCTCGCCGGCGATCCGACTGCAAAAACATTGCCCGAAGGGTCCCATGCGGAGAGGTACGGCGTGTTCAGTAGCAGCTTGCCAGTCCATTGCTTTGTCCCTATGCTCCATATCCGCACCGTGTTATCGACGCTGCACGAGATGAAGTTGTCGGCGCCGGGGTGCAGCGCGAGGTTAGTGACTGCGCCTTCGTGTCCCTCAAAGTAGCGAATGAAGGAGTTGTCGTGCGTCGCCAAATAACGAATCGCATCTGCGGAGGCAAGGTCAGCTTCGGACACGACCAATTGCTCCACAAAGGCCTACCATTCTGCTTGGTGCTTGCATAGATGATACTCGAGCTTGTGTGGGTAAACTTTGCCAGCTTTACGCCATATTTCTTGCTTAGCAGGCTCTTGTCGTGTCGGCCGTCCTTCACGTTGTATATCTGGATCGTCTCATCGCTCTCCGACGTCATACAAAGCTCGCCCGGGTCGTCGAAGTCGATTGAGAGAACATGTGGCTGGGGCTTGCCCTCCTTAAGATCATCCCGCTGGAATAACTAGATAAAGTTAGCGTAATTTCCCGGAGAGGGCAGCAAGCAGCAGATGGACTGCACCTTTGTCGGCCTAAAGGACGAGATCACATCGCTGACAGGTGTCGTACTCAGGACATTAGCGCCCAATGTCCGCGTGATGTTCAGCGACGGAGTAACTGCTGCTGAGGGCGCATCATCGATGTCCATTGGAGTGGAGGCCATAGTTCGTGTGCCGGCGCGCGCCGGGGTGGCTCAATTGATGTGCAATCACCTTGAGTGGAGGATCCATTTCAAGCTCCGAAAGAGCGGGATGAGCGCCGGGCAGTTCTGCCGGGCGGTGAACACCCAACGCTGCATCGGTGCATCCTAATAAAGATCCCGATAGCCGGAGATTGGTCTGTGCAGCGGCTTTCTTCGTCATCGCTAGCCGGCTTCGGAAGAGCGATCCGTAGCAGGAACCACCGAGACTGTCGCTTCCTCTGGGTCCGACTTCCGCAGCCGCTGCGGGCGTGCCAGGGCAGGGCACCCACAATCATTCCCACTTTTGCGGCTGCAAGGGCCGGGAGATTGATCAGCGCGGTAACACGCAACGGAGTCAGCGCCCATCGGGGCGGATACAAGCGGCCTTCGCTATTCGCAGCCTCACCGACAGCCTTCTTCCATAACTTATTCTTTCTAATTGATTTTCTTTTTTTTATGTTTTTATCTTGTTCTGAAGCGCGTGTGTCTTGAAGAATTGATCCCTCGTCCTTCGATATCCTCTTGAGCGTCGAGTCCGTCCGGCAGTGGGCGCGTCCTCCTTCGCAAGGGCCGATTCCGGCAGTCCGCGACCTGACATCCTCAAAACCAGCCACGATGTCGACAACAGCTGGGTAGGTGTCGTCGTGCGCATCCGAAACCCCCTCAGGAACACGAGTCTGACATGACTGTCTCCCAGCGCTTTCATAGCAGGCGGTATCGCCGCCTGCGGAGCCGTGACGGCGACGCACCCCTTCGAGACAGTCAAGATCCGCATGCAGTTGCAGGGCGAGCTCCAGGACAAGGGCCACCAGCCGCACCACTACCGCGGTCCTGTTCACGGTGTCTCCGTTATCGTCAGGAACGAAGGGCTGCGCGGCATCTACCGCGGCATTGGGTGCGCCTACATCTACCAGGTGCTGCTCAACGGCTGCCGGCTGGGCTTCTACGAGCCCATGCGCAACACGCTGAGCACACTCGTGTTCAAGGACGGCAACACGCAAAGCTTGGGGGTCAACATCTTCTGCGGCGCGGCGTCGGGCATCATGGGTGCTGTCGCCGGCAGCCCCTTCTTCTTGATCAAGACGCGGCTGCAGAGCTATTCGCCGTTCCTGCCCGTCGGGACGCAACATCAATATCAAAACGCGTGGGACGGTATGAAGCAGATCTACCGCGGTGAAGGGGTGCGTGGTCTGTACCGCGGCGTCGGGGCGGCCATGATTCGGACGGGTTTCGGGAGCTCGGTGCAACTGCCGACATACTTCTTCGCAAAGCGCCGGTTGATGCGCCATCTGGGTATGGAGGAAGGTGCACCTCTCCATCTCGCGAGCAGTACGGCGAGCGGTTTTGTGGTTTGTGTTGTGATGCATCCACCGGGTAAGTTCTGCCGAACCAGTGCTTGCAGTGGACTTGAGTGGCTAACTCGCGCAGACACCATCATGTCTCGCATGTACAACCAGAACGGCAATCTCTACAAGGGCGTCTTTGACTGTCTCGCAAAGACCATCCGGACGGAGGGATTCTTCGCCATCTACAAGGGCTTCCTGCCGCATCTTGCCAGGATTCTGCCGCACACGATCCTGACGCTCACGCTGGCGGAGCAAACCAACAAGCTCATCAGGAAGCTCGAGGGCCGGTTCTTGCCCAGTGCTGCGCTAAAGACAGTATGAAGGAGTTGGCATTTTGGTCTGGCGTTGGGTAGATCTGCATTTTGAGCGCGTTCTTTTCCGCGTTTATACCAGCTCGCGTGGGGAGTTATAGAGGATCGTGGAGAGGGCGGCGGCGGGCCACATAAAAAGAGCGGGAAGGGGGGCACCTTGAAACTGAAGTTCAACCAAATAACCGCCTCAACCCGCCGATGACATTTATTTTACATGCCATGCGTTTCACATAGTCTGTCAACGCTTACCCACCAGTCGACCTCTCACATCCATAGCACAACCTCCTCCACAAGCCTGACGACACGCCTGGCCCTGATTGAATATTCAACTCTCCCTTCCACCTTTCATCCCCATCCTCGTCAAGCGGCATACCACACAAGCCACACCCCTCAGCTCCCGCGTGCTCTCCAGCGCGCACCAGCTTCCCCGTCGTCCGTGCGACATTGGCCACGACGGACGGATAGCTTTCCTCCACCTCGGCAAAATACCGCGTCATGACCTCTTCGATGCTCAAGTCCTTGTGCGACACCACCGCCCCGTTGCCGTTGCCCTCTTTCTCCGCCTCCCGCACCGTCAAGTCAGTAAGCGGCGGGTGAACCAGCCCGGCGTAGGTGACCAGTTCCTTGCGGAGGGCGTCCCGCAGGGGGTGGTACACCAACACCGATGCCGCGTCCTTGCGCCCGTCACCAGCGCGATCATCTCCGTTTCCGTCTTGATTCGCCTTGTCATCGCCATTGTCATCGCCATCGCCATCACCGCCCTCCCCAAGCACCGCCGGCGATGGCAAGGCGGGAGCAGCCCCGTCACAGACCAACCACGGCAGCGCAAACCCCCGCCCCTTGGCCGCTTCCGCCAGCGTCAGCTCCGCCAGCGCAGTCGTGCTGTGGCCGAGCAGCAGCGCCTGGCAGTTGTGCGCGGCCGCCTGCGCGAGGAGCGCGCGGCGCGTCAGTTGGCGGCGGATGTCTGTGCGGGAGGCCACCGTCGTCGTCGTTGTTGTTGCGGGAGGTATGGCATCGCTGTTTTGGGCGGAGAGGGCGGAGGATAAGGACACGCTGTGATATGTGAAGCGCGGATAGCGTGTTCGGTAGTTACTGAGGGCTCTTTCAATAGTAGCAGTGGTGGAGGTTTGGGAGGAGGTGTCGATATAAATGACGATCAGGTCAAAGGGGGCGTTGCGGCCTTTGGCGAGCTGGAACTCGACATTTTCGTTGAGGAGGTGGAGGAGGACCGTGGAGGATACTCCGAGGGAGAGGCCCAGGAGGTAGCGGCGCGTGAGGTTGGGCGGACCGCCGGCTGGGAAGGGGGTCGGACGGGTCTCTTTGCCCAGCAGGCCAATTTGCTTGATGCATTTGGTGGCGATAAATTTGGTGAAGCAGTCTCTCCGTGGGAGTCAGAGTTTTCCCCCGCGTGAAGGGAGTGAAAGGGGGGTGAGATGGTTCAACTTACCTGCAGACAGGATGAGATCTGCTGTCAAGTGTCGCCTCTTGAGCACGACATTTCAAGCAAGGCCGTGTCAACGACGCCACTGCCGGCTTTGACTCGGCCATTCCCTGGTCGACGATGGAAATTTTTTAATTTTTTATTTTAAAATAGGTGATTATCTTGTGTGACTGGATAACTCCCCGGAAGCTGCAGTTCAGTGGTGTTGAGTGAGTAGTTTAGTGGGGAGGTAATTACTCCCTTAGATCTCAGAAACCGATCTCGTTTTTTGAGTCTTTTGACTCACTTGTGACGGAACTCACTCGAAGTGTCAAGCGTTTCGCTTTTGAGAGCGGATGGAGACAGGGTTAGGGTTGAATTCAGAAAATAAGGGGTGCATACAAGGGAGAGTTTTGCAAAAGATAGCCAAACTCTCAGCAGCTGTCTTCATGACTAGATGATGCGTAATAACTATACGTCTTGATATCCAATCTAGGGGTATCTTGAAAATTGACCCTTTTTTCCGGCATTGTATATGCACAGTCATACATACCTCGCCCTTCTCCTATTATTCCTGAAAGGCCGAAAGGCCGAAACCCTCCTACTCTCCAAACCTCGCATCACGGAAACCTCTCATATGCCGCCCTCTTCTGAAAAACACCTCCCATACTCCCCACCCCATCCAGCTCCTGCGCCGCAGCACCGCCATTGACCTTCTTCGCCGCCAAATACGCATCAAACCCGACATCCATGGCCGCCAGCACCGTGTTTATCAAGGCGCCGACAATCGTCAAGGCCACAACCGCGGCAAAGATATTCGACGCCGTCCCGCCCACGCTCACCGTCAGCGACACGCCCGCCACCGTCATAATCAGCCGCGACGCGGCGGCCACGATCGACTGGTACGCGGCGAAGCTCGTCACGGCGCCGGCCGCGGCCGCCCAGTCGAGGCTACGCGCCCACAGCGCCGCCTGCGCGTGCCGCTCGCGCTTGTCGCGGCTCATCATGTTGAAGTAGATCTGCGTGATGTTGGCGACGGCGGAGGCGATCAGGAGAATGAGCAGCGGGATGCCGCTGAGCACGATGAAGCTGGATTGCAGGCCCAGGGCGAGACCTGCCAGGGCAAAGTTGCCGCCGCCCTTTGCGAGGGGGATCTCGGCGGCGAGTTGGCTTTCGCGTTTGGTTTGGAGGGAGGCCAGGCTGTTTGTGCAGTTGAACGGGGCTGGGCCAAAGCAGAGGCCTGGTTGTGTCAGTCATTAGGCTTAGCGGGCTGTGAAGAGGAGGGAACGGGAACGAGAACGGGAACGGGGTTGGGTTGACATACCCCAGAAGCCGACGCGGATGTCAACTTGGATATTTTGGCCGCCGATATTCACGGGGCCGTTGGATCGGGCTATTATGGGGGAAATCCCGCTGACGGAATCGTTGATGCATCCTAGGGAAAGGACCACTGAGAGGGTTCTGGTGAGTTTCTGAGAGTCTAAGGTAGATAGCCCCGGGGGGGGCTGAGACTTACAGTATAGAATAAAATTGACAAGGGGGAATACAACAACCAGAAAAATTCGAGGAGTATTCAAAATCCCTTTGAGGGGTTAGACTGGGACTGGCGTACATGAATAGGGGTCGAAGGGCAACGTGGGACATACACGTGGGCATGGACGTCGGTGCCATCGTCCGCATAAAGGCTTCGTCCCGTCTACCTCGCAGAAGAAGACCAGAGGCGGAATCGAAAGGAGGGAAGGTGAAGAACCGGTATCTCGGTTCTACGGCGGCCAGCGATCGACCATCATCGCTTCCAGCAGGGTTATTGGTCGGCCGCCATCGTGTGGTCGGTTTGGCATCATCGGAAAATAGACTAGAAGGGGTGGACACACACGCTGGGTACACAGCTGGTTATGAATGCAGCCTGGGTTGCCTGCCCCATCTTCTACGGGAGCAATGGCCTCCTCTGCAGTTCCGGTATCTCGGGAATTCGGCTGCCGGAGGCACACATCTGTTGACCCCTGCCGTCCGTGGGTTTCACTCAGGATTTAGAGTAACATGTCGCGTCGATCATCCATCGGATTCTTAAAAGTCGATTTGATCGTTTCACGAATGCCGTTTTGACCCCGCGGAATACCCAATGAGCAAGTGCGCCACCGTTTCAGCTGAGAAGCTACCCAGCGTCGCATTAACCCTCGACGCTCCCCAGACGAAGCCTTTTTACCCCCCCCCAAGTGCCGTGCTGAACGGCAGAGTTCACTAACTCTTAAACAGACAGGCCAGATCGCCCGCCTCAAACCAAGCACGATCCCTGTGCCAAGCATGCAAGATGATTTCCTTCCCCACGCGCACCACCTGCTGCACCTGTGCCTCCGATCCCCAGCCGGCCACGCGAGTGCCCCAGGCGAGGAGATGGGTGCCAACATGGAGTGCAGTGCGGAAGCCAAAATCGTCATCCACATCACCGTATCCCGCCACGAAACCCTCAATCAGCCATTTCCCCTCGTCAATGTCCTTGAACAGCGAGAGTTCGTACAGCTCGGCAATCATTTGGCCCAGGTCGAGCGCGGGCAAGCCGAACTGGCACACCTCCCAATCCACAACGAAAACGGGCATCCGGCTTCCCTCTTCCAGTGGTCGGTCGGGCAAAAGAGCGCTGTTGGCAATGTCAGTCACGTAGCCTTGGCGCGTGCTGTTGCAGATCACCTACTTTCCCGTCCAGAAATCGCCGTGTGTGATTTGGAGATCTGGACGGTTGATCTCTTCCGCCGCCGCGTCCCGGATCTTCTCAAACGTCTCCTTTGCGTCGGTGAGAATGGACGGAAAGTTGGGCACCGTATCTACGAGTGTTATGTAGTTGGCCATATGCTTGATCTTCTGCATTGGTGCGTTCGACTTCATCTCCGCTTGAAACTCGGACTGCGCTGGAAATGACGCCCAGCGGTGAAAGTCACGCAGCCAAATGCCCAGGCTCTGTCCCAGCTCCAAGCACAGCGGCTTTCTGGAGGGGTCGCGGGACGAGGAGAAATGCTTGAGTGCGTACTCCTTTAGGCTTAGGGCGTCGGGGAGGTACTCCTGAACTTGGGTGTTGGTTTCGGGGTTGAAATGATAGAGCTTCGGCGGCCGAACAGCATATGTCCCGGTAGTCGGCGGCAGTCCACTGAGGGCTCTCAGACATGCTACTTCGGCCCGCTAGGATGAACGGTCAGCGGCCTGGCGGCTAACCTTGGCGATGACGAAGGTGGGCGAGACGAGACAAGACAAGACTTGACTTACACAGCGGCTTGTGGGGATTTGGAAATCGGGCATGGATGCGACATAATCCTCGCCGTGCTTCACGGCAACTTCTTTGGTTCCGTCCGACAGCGGCTTGGTGAGCGTGCCCTTGAAGATGAAGTTGGCCGACCCTCCAGACAGCGGCTTCAGCGAGCAGCATGCATACTCGGTGCCGCTGAGTTCCTGGAGGATCTCACCAGATAGCTTCTCGCTCTGGGAGTTTGCCATGGTTGGTTGGGGAGTGACACAAGCACAACAGAATTCCCTCACAGCTTCTTCCAACTAGATGCTAGGGTGGCTTTTGGCACCGGGTTGGGCAGAATAGTTGGTTTGAATGTATTATGTTAAAACAAAGTGTTCAGGATCATGGGCGATCCCGAGGATGGCGCATCCTTATACCGGATGCGCTTCGCAGTACATACTCGACTCCTCGTGAAGCAACATCGAGAATTGCCCACTTACACCTCTTCTTTGCAGGTTGGGCCAAAGATCGCCCATAGCTGGGCGGGCAGGTGGGGCACGAGTGCCGGCAATGCTGCACAATAACGCTGATAATGGAAGGACGAGCCAATAATCGGCGCCGCGTTGTCCCCCTCTTTTGAAGCTCTGACTCTTCGCCGAGCTCGCCCAGACCAATTCTCCACCCGAAACTTCCAAATATCCCCAGAAGCACAGCGTCCTCGCCTGGCCAAAGTGAGACAGTGGGGCGTCTCTTTTCAAGCATCGCGACACACTGGGGACTTTACATAGTATTGTATGTAAATGATACTGCAACCATCCCTTGTATGCCGGGCGGATGGAAAATACGGAGATGTGGCTCCTGGGCCCGCACCAGTGTTTTTTTGAATTTCCCCAAGGCCTGCAAACGGGTAGCATATGGAGAACACAAGATGGATATGGAAGGGAAGAAGTTGCGATTCCGAGATGAAGTCATGAAAAGAGTGGAGTGCCCCCACCCCTAGTTAAATTTAGTAGGATGCTGTAGGAGCATTTTCGGCTGTCGAGATGCTTGGCCATACCGAGGCTGGTTCATGGCTCCCTCTGTATCTCATCCGTAGGCCATAGGCCAGATGCGGTACGCAGATGCGAGAGTGCAGGAGGCTGGGCAGAATCCAAATGCAAAAAGAGAAGCAGCATTTATTAACGGCCTAATAAAAATCGATGCAGCAGGTTCCCCAGTTTTGCCCGTTCCAACGGCCGGCGGCTTCAATGGATCTTGGCATGCCAAGGCCAGCCCCCGATGCTTCATGCAGGGTTACCCTACCCCGGACGCCCTATTGCGCCTGGCATGACACAACAAAAGCACCGCTCCCGCCGGCCAGTGGAGAGCGGCCAAGCAGGCCTGGATCTCGACTTGCGCCTCTGAAACAGCACCGGCTCTCCGTCACCACTCATCCGCAGCGCTCGGCCAACACACAACTCGAGCGAACTCCATCGCATGAAGAGTCGTCTCAAGTTGTTCTGACTGCCGCCCAATGGCTGGCTAGGCTCGCTCCGCCCTCCCGAAACGACCAGGACCGCTGCCGGGCGAGGCGATTAACATTTACTTGGTTGAACACAGCGAGGTAACTAAATCCAGAGCCGTCGCATCTGTGCAGCCACGCGCCTCCTGCAGCCAAAAGGCATTTCCAACCATTCCATGCTTGTCGCCGTCGCGTGCTCCCCCCCTGGCCAGGGTGCTAGCGCCGACTGCTGACTGCTGACGGTTTGACGATTCGAAGGTTTTACCAACGTGAGCGTTGTGCCACGAGCGCGCAGCCACCGTCGTTCGGTCTGCCGCTGCAAGCCTGCAATCAGGCCTCGGATCGGGGTGCGCGCCTGGTGAAGCATCTCTAAGCCGCAAACACCAGCTCGGACCAGGGGCGGTCCTTCCATACAACAACACGCCGGCTTCCTGGGCTTGGGCCCGGCGCATGCGGCTTCTCTGGATGCCCCCCGGGTTATTTTGGCCTCACCCCTGCAGCTTCTCGTCACGATCACGCCTTTGACACACCTGTCGGCTGGACTTGATCACGCCCTTCGCTTCTCACGTTGAAGGTGTCCCTCGTTTGAACCAAATCCCCTTCCACTTCTCGACCGACCCAAGACCACGCCTCTCTCCACGATACCACCGTAGCCACCGCTCGCTTCATTTTACCCATTTACATGTGCACACCATTATGGCTCAAGTACAAACGCAACTAGCGGCCCTGTCCATAGCCGCCGACCCACGGCCCGATGAGCAGACTTCCGGTCCCCAAGCAACCTCTCTACAATCACAAGCGACAGCTTCCGGATCGAGGAGTCGCCTAGCCGTGGACACATACTCGCCCGTGAACCAGAACGGTAGCTTTGAGTTCGACCGCGTCATCAAGAGCGGTTATGTGCAGAAACGCACGCAAAAAACAAAGGTACAGACAGACTTTGTTCATCCACGAACTCATGTAGGGTTGCGCATTCTAACAGCGAAATCCAGACATGGCGAACCATCTACCTGGTCCTGCGACCGAACACGCTCTCCATCTACAAGTCAGATAAGGAAGAGAAACTCCGCCGCAAGCTCTACCTCGCCGACCTGACCGCTGTGACCCTGCTGAAGGACCCCAAAAACAAGCGGCCAAACGTGTTTGGCCTGTTTTCACCATCCAAAAACTACCACTTCCAAGCGCCGACACTACAGGACGCCCAGGAGTGGGTCGACTTGATACGGCAGGATGCTAGGATAGAGGAGGAAGAGGAGGAGATGTTCTTGGCGAGCCCGGTTGTCCGGCAACCTTCGTTTTTCCATGGCGCCGAAGTCAACGCCACCGACTCCAGCCGCATACTCGCCTCGCCAGATCACTTCCTATCCAGTTCGCCAGAACCACCTGAGCCTCCACTACGCAGTCTCGGAAAGGCTTCCACCCGACGGCCGTCACAGATAGACTCGTCGGGCCTCTCTGGCGCTGAGCTGGCAAGCCACTCGGACTTTTCAGACTCAGATATACACCGAATCCCGGGCGCATCTTTCGAGAGCCTGGCCGGGCCGCCACTATCGACGTCGCCCGGACCCCCGCCCAGGCCCAGCCTAGGAGCCCTCAATAACAACCGGGTCAGTGTAAGTCACCAGGAGGCTGACCCCGACCGCATCATTTGGCAGGGCTGGATGTGGTTCCACCGCAGTAAAGGGGGGGTGCGGCAGTGGAAGAAGTCATGGGGCGTCCTGCGCCCCAGGAATTTTATTCTCTACAAGGACGAGGCTGAGTCGTCGGTCATGTTCCTGCTCTACATGTCGTCCATCGTCAACGTGGTTGAGACGGACCCCAAGAGCCGGACCAAGAAACACTGCCTGCAGATCATCACGGACGAGAAGAGCTACCGCTTCTGCACGCACGACGAGGAAGCCCTGGTGCAGTGTCTGGGCGCCTTCAAGAGCCTGCTTGCGAAGCGTCGGGAGCTGGAGGCCAAGGCAGGGACTGCGACGGCGGCTGCTACGGCTATCGCCACCGCTATCGCCACCGCCACAGCAGCAGCGACAGCAACAGCAACCGCAACAGCAACAGCAAGCACGAGTGAGGCTCGCTCTTTGCCCGCCTAGGCAAAGACACGTCGTCTTCTTTTAGACATATTCATCACGGGTTGTTTTTGGAAACCTTATGCGGTCTTGAAACCAGGCCAGATGCCTCGGAGCGGCCACCCAAGTTCAACGCTTTCTTTTCCGCCAACACAGCTCGTTGGCAACCCTATGGCGCGGTCGTTGTGCTTCTTCTCATGTTCATTTCTGACGACTGACGATGCGTATATGATGCTTAAGCCTGTAATTAGAACTTTTCGCTCGGTTGGGCGCAGCCACTCAACGGACAAGCGTAATTGCATAATAATCGAATGGTTGTCTTGGACTACTCATCAAGCGTCTCATTTTTTGCGGAGCTCCGTTCTGTGTCTGTGTCGGATGAACTGCCGGAGCAAGACGAAACACAAGCACGGAAAGCTTGTGTTCCGCTCAAACACACTCGAGGGCGCCACTTCAGCTGGGTACGTACACTAAGGTAGGTTGCAGCTGCTACCCTCCATTAAAACTCCCCGGTGGTCCACAGCCACAGGGTCCTCGTGCACCCTTTGCTGAATTTTGTCCGACGTATCAACACCCATGCGGAGCACGCCGAGGAGACGTAGCGAGATCCTGACCACATGGCACCTATAGAGTGCTCTTTGAGCCTCGGGACAAGGCAGCCCTGAGACAAACCTTGCAGATGTTTCCCAGAATTGCTGGTATAGGTAAGTCCCTCAACCCGACCTCTCAGCTCTCAGCGACATATGCCCCAGCCGGTGCAACTCATGCTTTGCATCTCTACCTGAATGGTTAGCTGACATCGTCTAATGCAGGGATGGTCACCAGTTCGACACTTGTCGCGTGGTGGCTTCATGGGAGAAAACAAGAAACCATGATGCCAACCCCGTTTATTATCGAGCCCGTCTTAGCAGGGGAAGGATCCTAATGGTCAACTAACCCGGCACTCGAGTTCCAATCCGGAATAATAAACCATGGCCACTAATAACTTGGAAGCTAATGCTGGCCCGGGTCTCCTTGTTTGCTTGGCCTAACCTCCTTCCCTGACCCCAATTCGGGCCGCTTCCAATCACAAGCTAGGACCACGAATTGGGGGTTGAGTGCTCCGTCATATTTGACGACCGAGACAAGATGTCTTCCTGAGCTCACTCTGGGGTTGGTCTCGGCCTTGAGGAACAAACTGGGAAGGTCTGTAACCAAGCCAATGTCACCATAACAAACAAGGAGGCGAGCCTGGCCAATCTTGGGGTTGGGGTGGGAGAGGCACAGCAGGCAACGTTCCTGGCCCCCAAATCAACTTTTATTCAAGGTCAAGTTCCTTGTGGGAGAGATCAGCCGTCGGTGAGATCTTCACATGTGATATGAATCATGTCTTTGGCACCTCCCGTGCTTGGCTTGGGGTCGAGATGTCCCCTCCCTCTCAGCTAAGAGCAGTCAGTCATTGGCATTGGTACCGGCAGAGTGCCGCTCCCGACGCTTTCTCTTGCATCTCTTTACTCGACGTAGATGAGATGCTTGTTGCCGTCAGGTTGGATATTAGTTCACGGCGCCCTCCAGCATCAAGAGTCAGCCCCTACCCGTCCGTTGCTTGAGCATATCGCCCTCTCTCACACCTAGAAACCTCCGCATCCGGTTCCCCCCCCC
>JAMAKP010000075.1:0-44674 GCA_023628455.1 Chaetomiaceae sp. B2702
ATAGAGAGGCCCTGGGAGAGTAGAGCTACCCTACTACTCTATAGCTCACTGGGGGGTTGTGTCCCAGCTGGTGATTTTCTTATTTAGAGGTGAAATTCTTAGATTATTGGAACCTATATATAGGGGAGCCATAAATGCCTAACGAGGGGAAGTACGCTAATAGCTAACTACTTAGATAGCTAATTACCTACTATTTAGGTACCTTATAGTTGGATTCGCCTCGTAATTTACCCTATGAGTATTTAAGAAGATTAGAGTAATATAGATTTGGCTAGATTTATAGGTAGGATATATATTATCGGGGATAGAGGTAAAATATAGTAGGATAGAACCTTATCTAGACTCTAGCGAACCCTCTTTAGATCTAACCTCTCTACCTTCTAGAGACAATGTTATAAATAGAGCTTTAGAGAGTATATGAGAGTAGATAAGGTCTCTAGTCTCGGCCTAGTTAGGGCTGAGATAATAAAGAGATATATAATAGATCGCGGCCTATACCTAGATAAATCTAGGAAGATAGATACTAAGAACCTATAAGAAATATAAAGGATAGAGATAGAGTTTCCATTACTTCCTAGTTAGTATTAATAATCTAGGGCCCCTATATAGGTAGGATAAGCTATATCTAAATACCTATAAGTTAGAGGTATTTATAACGAGCTATATATTCTAAGAAAACCTATTATCCTATTTACTATTAAAACCCTACCTCTCTAGAGAGTAATACTAGTAGAAAGAGAAAGTAGTATAAGGTTCGATTCCTATAATAAGTCTTATCTAGTAGTCTAGCTATATTAACTCTAGAAGCAATTAATAATATTTAAGATAATAACTATTATTATCATTATTCCTATACCGATATAACCGTGGGTGCGCCGGTCCCTCTACTGCTATTTACAAAGGAAACCGTACTATATAGGCCGGGTAAAAACCTGTCCCCTGTACTGCCTCTATTAATGAATCCTTCTTACTATAAAAGAAAGGAGGCCTTATATCGGCCTCCTAGCTAGACTATACTCTAGTAGCCGGCCAGAGCCCATTAGCCAACTAAGGACCCTCTAAACAAGCCTAGTACTCCGGGCCCCTACCCCCTATAATATGGTCTATAGGTCCCTATGTGATCGAATCTCCCGCTGGTCCCACGGCCTCTATATCGGTAGGTGTCACGAACCAACCATAAAAGCAGACCCGGCGGGGTACGGAGGACACGCCGCGGGCCAATCACAGGAGGAGGGGGCGTGGCGCGGTCGTAGATACTCAATCACCATAATCAGCAGGGCTAAGGTGATTGAACTAAGAAGCATCACCTCAATCACTAGGCACTTAGTGATGGGGGTAAGGCCCAGGGTTATATATACGGCTTCGTAGTCACTCATTAGGATAAAGAAGATTAGCTCCTTAGTAAGCAATATAAATAGTTAAGTATCAACTATACTATATAGACATTGCTTATATATTATTGTAAACCCTTTAGCTTCACCGAATCATTTACCTAGTTAACCTATACCTTTAGTGAACCCTTTTAGAGTCGGGTCTAAAAGATTCGTCATACGTTGCTTACTCCCTTTATCTCTATTACGGTTCAGACGAAGGTATTACCGTTACGATGTCCTCTAGCGGAGCAAATACCTAGACGGACCTTAACGCTATAATCGTAGCGCTCTAGAGTAAGATTACTATACTCGAGAAGGATGTAGCTATCAACTAGGATCTTATTAACAAAGTTTAAGGGAAGGTTAACGAAGTTTAAGGGAAGGTTAACGAAGTTTAAGGGAAGGTTAACGAAGTCGGGAAGGCTCAACTTAAGCTCGAGGCACCTAAGAAGTACGATAGTAAGAGAGAGGATCTTTTACGCTTTCTTACCAAGCTTACGTTATATATAGAGCACTATAACGTTCGCTTCCCTAACGAGGATACCAAGATACGCTATATAGCCTTGCGCCTTACGGGTCAAGCTATATAGTAGTTCGAACCTATGCTTAAGGATTATATCGCGAACGACAACAATAAATAGTAATCCTTTATTAAGAAGGTGTTTAAAGACTATAATAAGTTCGAGAAAGAGATCTAAAAGGTATTTGGAGACTAAGATAAAAAGGTCTATATATAGGATAGGCTCGCTCGGCTAAAGTAGACCAAGTCTATATTAGCCTACGCGACTATATTTAGATAAGACTCTATAAGAGCGGGTATTAACGAGAAGGGTCTAATATAGCTGTTCTATAATGGGCTTAAGGATAATATTAAGGATAAGCTATATAAGGAGGACTAGCCTAAAACGCTCGATAAGTATATAGCTAGGGTAGTTAGGATCGACGATAGACTATATACTAGGAAGTAGTAGTAGAAGGGATAGGGGCGGTTTATCGTTCCAATATAAAATAGCAGTACTCTAGCTAATACTAAGAAAAAGCGATAGTACTATAGTACATCGTATAGTATATATCCGGGTATTATAAATATAGACGCTATATAGCAGCAGAATAACGATAAGGGGCGGGGCATCCAAGGTAAAAATAAAGTCATCTACTTTAACTATAGTAAGAAGGGGTACTATAAGCGTAACTATCGTACCGCCAAGAAAGGATAGGGACCCGTTCTAAGATAGGAGGCTACTACTATCGACAAAATTGAGACTCGAATAGTCGAGGTCGCGGCCGCTAGCTATATATAGAGTAACCTTAAGGACAACGTCGATTACTACCTAGAGGGGGAGGCTTAGGCGGAGGAGTTCCGACAAGAAACTACTAGGTTCGACAACAAGGGTGTTATAGAGCCTAGTAAGGAACCTACCTAGGTGCCCTAGAGGGAGCGGGCCGATAAGGATAAAGATAGGGAGGTCGTACTACCCCTATAGGCAGTTAGTATAACTATAGGACTTGGGTTTATACTAACCTAAGATATAGAAGGGTAGTAGCGAATATATAGTATAGACGAGTAGCTAGGGCCTAACCTAGTATACCTATAGAACCGGGTGGTTAAGCTATATAACGAAGTTACGGACCTTACCAAGGATAGACTAGAGCTCGAGCACGACTTGGAACAAGAGAAAGATTAGCAAGGGTAGTTATACACTAAGCTATAGCAACTCTAACAACAAGTATATATACTTATCGAGGTATAACAAGCTACGGGACGGTATATCGATAATATATAACGAGAAGTCGAGTCGCTATAAGTACTTACTTAGGAGACAGGGTATTAGGTACCCTAGGACGGCCCATTACCTATACCTACGGGGAGGCGCCTACCTAAGGTAGTCTACGACCCTAAGTAGATATACTATAGGGTATAGGAGTATAGACGCTACAAATAATAAAAAGAATAGATATAGGAGGAGTATTAGGTTAAGTACTAGTACCTTAGCCTAGGATATACTATAGACCAAGTTATAGAGGAAGGATATAGACTATCCTTCTAGGATACTCTAGGAGATATAGCAAGAATAAACCTATAATAGAGGAACTATATTAAGTTACTATAGTTTTAGTATATAGAAGATAAGTACCGATATCACTTCTAGGATAAATACCGATATAACTATTAGCCTATTAGGAGGGTTAGTAGGGCGGGGGGGGCCCAACCTATATAATAGGTATACAATATAGGCGCTACGCCCGCTAACCAGCTATAGAGCTTGTAGCTATAACCTAGTAAGCTCCTTACTATACCCCTAAGGACGTGGCCAGACAAATATAAGTATTGGAGGGTTACACTACTATATCTAAGCAAGGACTACCTAACCTATCGAAGTGACAAACTATAGGATCATTAGAGTAGAAGGAGCTAGTTCCAGGTTAGGCGATATAGAAGGAGCCTAGTATAGGAATGGACTATATAATGGCTCTAGGAATTCCTAACGACGGATATCGCTATATAAGAAGAAGTGACCTCTAGTAAAGAAGAGGGGGACGCCTTTCATCTCTACTAGAGGCTAGGAAACAACTTAGGGCCCTCTAAGGGGCCTATAAGAAACTAAGTCTATAGAAGAAACGACAGGTCCGATAATAAAGAAAGAACTAGGAATACTGGACCTATATCAACTTCCTAGTAGCGGAATAGGAGATTGTAGTAGTATAGAGCAATAAGCTAGATAATAGGATCTAGGTCACGGCGTAGTAGGGAAAACACTAGGCGTTAGCGTTAGTAGATAGAGGATTACTAATAGACCTTATCTCCCCTATATTTATAAATCAACTTCGAATCCTATAGAGGACTAAGAAAGAAGTATATATCGTTAGGGGACTATTTTAGATATAATAGGTCCGACAAGAAATAGAACCATTTAATATTAAGGTAGAAGGGAAAACCACCTAAATAGTATTTAATATTATAGATATAGGACCTAAGAAGGATATAATCCTAGGGCGTCTATAGTATAGAGAATATAACCCCGATATCGACTAGAAGGAAGGTAGCTACCTACGACCTTATAAGAGATCGTGTCCAACTAGTATAATAAAAAGCGCGATACCTAAGCTATAAAAGGGAAGCGTACTATAAAGAATGCCCCCTTTAGACTTACTATAAGAGCCGGGAGGTAGTAAGGAAGCCGTTCCAAGCTTAGTAAAGAGCAGGAAACAACTAAAAAAGGAAGTACGATTGGAACTCTACAATAAAGTTATTATTACCCTAGACGGGAAACCATCTAGACGATATATACGGATAGCACGACTAGAGCGGGAAGTCGCTATAGTGACGGTTAACTAGTATAGGAAGCTCGAATTCTAGAAATAGATCGCTAAATTTAAGGTAGCTATAGTTATAGCAGGAAACGACAAATATATATATTACGAAACAACGGATACGCTAGGACTAGGGAAGGTCCTAGACAAATACTAGGGGTACCTAGTATTTAAAGCAAAGTATATAGAAGGATTGCTAGACTATAGACCTTAGGACTACGCGATCGAACTTAAGGATAGTATATAGTTAAAGTTCTTTAAGGTATACTATACTAACGAGCGGCAGAACACCAAGCTAAGGAGGTATCTCGAGGAGAACCTTAAAATAGGGTATATCCGACCATCAATGTCGCTAGTAGGGTACCTAGTCCTTTTTATACTAAAGAAGGATAGGAGACTCCGTATATATATAGACTACTAATAGCTGAACGAATAGACGGTAAAGAACTAGTACCCGCTACTACTAATCTTATAGCTACGAGACTAATTAAGTAGGGCGTAATACTTTACCTATCTCGATCTTCTAATAGTATATACCTATATTTATATTAAAGAGGGAGATAAGTGGAAGATAGCGTTTTATATACTATATAGATATTACAAGTACCTTATAATGCTATTCGGATTAATAAACGTACCCGCGACTTTCTAGTCAGTTGTTAACTATACAATATAACCGTTCTTTAAAAAGTTTATAGTCTGTTACTTAGATAATATTCTTATCTTCTTAGAGACGCTTGGAGAGTATAGGAAGTATATAAAGGTAGTACTAGACGTACTCTACCGATAGAAGCTCTTAGTCAATATAGATAAAAGCGAGTTCTATATTATAAAAATAATCTTCCTAGGCTTCGAAATCTCGTTAGGATAGATATAAATAGAACTAGCTAAGATTAGGGCTATCGAGGTATAGCCTCGGCTAACAACGATAATAGAAGTATAGGGGTTTATTAGGTTCGCTAACTTCTATAGGATATTTATCCAAGGCTTTGGTAGTATCGCGTAGCCTCTATATAATCTTATAAAAAAAGATACCACGTTTCGGTAGGGGGAAGAGTATAAGTAGGCATTTTAATAAATCCGCGGCGCGATTATTATAGACCCAGTGCTTATACTACTAGACCCTATAAAGCCCTTTAAAATAGAGACCGATATATCGGACTATACAATCGGTAGATAACTAGGCTAACGAGATTAGAACTAGAAGCTATACCCCGTCGCGTTCTTCTCTAAAAAGCTCGAGGGACTATAACTTAACTACCCTATCTATAATAAAGAGTTGCTGGCTATCATCGAGGCGTTTAAGGAATAGAGGCTATACCTTAGCGGTATAAACTATAAAGTATAGGTCTATATAGACTATAAGAACCTACGATACTTTACTACGACTAAAGAGTTGAACGGAAGGCAGACTTGGTAGTCTAAGTTGCTCTCTAAGTTCAACTTTAAAATCAACTATATTAAAGGCGCAGAGAACGTACAAGCCGACGCCCTAAATAGGAGACCCGATCACTCTAAAGATATATTAAAAAGTTCGCTACTACTACTCTAAAAATAGTAGGATAGATCGCTCCAATATCCCTTACAACCCTTTAAAGAGTACTATATAATATTCTAGGAGGTACGTTTAGGAAATAAGTATCAATGTATCCTAAGGACTCGAGACGACGAGGACGGTTGGAAGCAAAACAATACTATATAAAGGGCAGGGGTCTAGTATATAGGAAATATACTATAATATAATAGCCTCGTGTATATATAATTATATTAACAAGTACGGCTTATAAAGGAGATCTATAAGTCGAGACTTGGCGGATATATAGGAGTCGTCAAGATAATTACTAAGATTAGGTAAAACTACAACTTCCTAGGCCTTAGAAAGGAGGTAGTAAAGGTCGTCGGTAAATACGATATCTACCTCCGGTCAAAAACGGCGCGCTATAAACCTTATAGGCTTTTATAGCTATTACCGGTTATAGAATAGCTATAAAGTTTAGTAACGATAGACTTTATTACTAAACTACTACTATCTAGAGATATAACAATAGGGGTAAGGTATAATAGTATCCTTACTATAGTAGATAGGCTTACTAAATAGAGTTACTTCTTCCCCTATAAGGAGTTATAGACGGTAGAGTAGCTAGTGGATATAATCTTTAGGAATATCACTTTAGTCTATATATAGCTAAAGGAATAGATTATAGACCGAGATATAAAATTTATATCGAAGTTCTAGTAGGCTTTAATGATATATCTAGGTATAAAGAGCAAACTTTCGACGGCGTACTATCTATAGATAGACGGGTAGACCAAACGACTTAATTAGGTTATAGAACAATACCTATAAATATATATCAATTTCTAGCAGGATAACTAGGTCGACCTACTACCAACGACGCAACTCGTATATAATACTACGGTCACTAAGACTATAAAGGTAACGCCGTTCTTTATAAATTTTAGGTTCGAAGCAGACCTATACTAGGGGCTAGATATCGAAGTACTAAGGGTGGCGGTCAAGGCGGACAAAATATATACGCTATATATAATACTTAAGGAAGAACTCGAGTTTATTAGGACTAGAATGAAACAATACTATAATAAATATAGGCTCGAGGGTCCTTGCCTAGAGAGGGGGGATAAGGTCTATCTTATTTTATAAAATCTTTATATAAAACGACCTAGCAAGAAGCTAGACTTTAAAAAGATAGGACTATTTAAGGTTAAAAAATAAATCTCGATATCCAACTATAAACTATCGATACTACTAACAATAAAACTATAGTTATATATTTTTTATATTTTACTCTTGGAACTAGTACTAGAAAATGTATAGCTTGCTATAGATATAGAGGTAAGGGATAAGGAGGAAGAATAGGACGTTAAGGAGGTCCTAGATTTATAAGTTATAGGGGGGCGGCTATAATATCTAGTTAAATAGTTGGGCTTTAGCCTAGAAGACAACTTATAGGAGCTAGCTAAGAACCTCCATTGCCCTAAGAAACTAGAGGTATTCTACTAGAGGAATCCGGCTCGATTAGGGGGTCCGACCAATTAACGCCTAGTAAAGACTTAGGGGCGACGTTAAGCTCTAGATTAGCCGAGCTATAAGGTACTATTCTAATAGCCTCCTAGTTAATAACCCTAAAGGTACCTAAGGCTTAGGCCTACCCTACTAGGAACTATTTATTAGATATAGCCGAAGCGTTAGTCGGCGCTATAACCCTATCCTCTTTATCTAGCGTCTATATACTATAGCGGACGCTCGCGTCGCTTCGGGTATAGAGCGCGTCGCGCTAACGATATAGACGCTCTAGGCGGGACAAAGTCTCCTAAAGGGCGTCCTCTATAGACGTAATTTCCTTTTTAATACAATCTTGTTCTTTCTAGTTGCGGGTCACTAGGGAACGTTAGGAATAGTAGGGCGTAGCGGGGGAAGGGCAACCTATAAATGTCGGCTACGCTAGGGCTATTATATTTCTTCCCCTTACAGATATATAAGGAGTAGCGTTTCGAGTTCGTAGACATTATATATCGCTTATAGGGGATGGTGTTCCAATAACGGGTATATGGTATAACTTCGATGCTATTACGCTCGATAGACTCTAGTAGACAGTAGCGATTATAAGTGGAGTTTCTACAACGTTTCTATACTCGATCCGACATTTTTATATCAATACTATTGCGACGGAAGGAAGGGAAGTACGATACTTATAGGTATAGGGTGTTGGTAGTATTTAAAATACGTCTAAAAATCTTTCGGGATAAAAGATATCGGGAGGGGGTATCGTATTACGAACCAACTATAAAAGTAGACCCAGCGGGGTACGGAGGATACGCCACGGGCCAATTATAGGAGGAGAGGGCGTGGCGCGGTCGTAGATACTTAATCACTATGATCAGTAGGGCTAAGGTGATTAAACTAAGAAGCATCACCTCAATTACTAGGCACTTGGTGATGGGGGTAAGGCCTAGGATTATATATACGGCTTCGTAGTCACTTATTAGGATAAAGAAGATTAGCTCCTTAGTAAGCAATATAAATAGTTAAGTGTCAACTACACTATATAGACATTGCTTATATATTGTTATAAACCCTTTGGCTTCACCGAATCATTCACCTAGTTAACCTATACCTTCAGTGAACCCTTTTAGAGTCGGGTCTGAAAGATTCGTCATAGTAGGTTAGGGCACTATACTACTAGGTGCTCCACTGTTTCCCTCCCCTCGCCACACTCATAGTAGGGGGTACGGACCTCTGGGACCTTAACCCGGAATAGGTAGTCCCGTAGGCCTATATCCCCTATACGTGCCTGGGATAGGAGGGAGCTCTGGGCCTTTGTTAGGCCTTCGTGCCTTCTAAGGGCCCTATTAGTAAACAGGAGGGTTGGGGGGTCCTCGTCGGCTATTCTCCTACTAGCCTCTTGTTGGCTAGCCCTCTATTGGTTCCACCGGGCCTGCCAGGCTAGTTCGACCACCCTGCTAGTGATTAGCCCCTTGTTTTTCTTCTCTCCTATTTTCCACCTCTGGCTGGCCTAGTGGCCCACTATAGTGGTGGCCTGTTCGGTAGCTGTTGGGCCCTGTGGGCCCTGCCGGGGCCTCTGCCCTAGGCCCCTTTTCTTCTTCCTAAACCTATGGTAGACCCTGTTACAAGCCTCGTTGATCAACTGCCCTGCTGTGGCCTTCTCTCCCCCTGGCCCTGTTTGTAGGGTTGTCTAGCTTAGCTGGGCTTCGAAGTCGGCTAGCCGTTTGTTAAGGTAGAGGTCTAGTAGTGGCACCTACGCCTCTATTTCTAGGCACCTAGTTGGGGCTATTTTATAGGCCCCAACCACGATACAAAGGCTCCTATTCTTGGCTTTTAATAGGGCCTTCGCAGGTCTTCTTAGCTTGCTAGGCCCCTCTAGGGATGTTAGCTAGTAGTAACTAGAGGCCCTATAGGCTATAACACTCCGAATGCACTTAGTATAGACCTCCCAGGCCTTGGCTAGGCTAGGGCCTCATGTTTTAGCTACTATCCTTGAAAGTGCGTAGTCCTAGGTTCTTAGCTTCCGTTCCACTGCCTGGCAGTGGGCTTTCTATGAGAGCTTCCAGTCTAGCCACACCCCTAAGAACCGGGCCGAGCCTACTAGCTTAACTACACTATATCCCCCATTACCCCCTGGGTGGGCGAAGGTTATAGGGTCCTTCCACTGCCTTCGGCCTTTGTTGGAGTAGATTAGTTCGCACTTCTGGGCTGCGAAGGCCATCCCGTGGGTACTAGCCCACTGTAGGTAGGTCTTCCAGGTCTTGTCCAGTTGCTTGGTGTTGGCTACCGGGTCTTTTCCAAAGGCTAGTAGGTTGGTATTGTCGGCAAAGCCAACTATACTAACTAGTGGGTGGTTCTGCTTTAGAGCAGCGCTGACTAATTAGGGTTAAAGCCATAATTAGTCCGTGCCCTATAACTATAGAGTCTTGCTTTGCCAGCCAAGCTCTGGCTTGCAACCTCGATTCTGCAACACCCACCATATACTGAATTGACCATATTATGAACAACCACCATTAAATGCAGTGCATCTGCATCAAATGGTAGCTGCGACTACAAGATCGAGTTAACTAACTATCAAATCCATACCACCTCTTTCCCAGAGCCACCAATACTGTGATTTATTCTGTATCACTACCATTTGATGTAAAGTCACTACATTTGATAGTGGTTGTTTATAATATAGTTAATTTATTGTTATAGTGGGTATTGTAGAATCGAGTTGCAAGCTAGCGCTTGGCTTGCAATATCAGACCCTGCAGTTGTGGGGCATAGACTAATCGGGGCTAAAGCCCTAATTAGTCAGCACCACCCGCTTTCCATTTCAATCTAATCTATAAATGACTTAGTCAGCCATCTCCGGTATTACGGGGTATAAAAGCCTAGTACTATAGAAATCGCAGCGCGCCCTCTCTTCCCTTCCTCCCCACCTTCAAAGTATTTCGTTAATTCAGAACTGTTCTCTGGCATTGACCAGTCTGCTTGTCTTGTGCCATAACACCCCGCACATGTGATCGGCCATGTGGCTGCGCCGTGCCGTCACACACAGCGAGTAATACAATTGGGAGTAATCATATATCCCCATATGGTTATCTGTAGAAGCGACAACAAATTATATAATTCACAGCGGCATCTGGTTTGTGTCCATGTATATACTCAAGTCTCACAGGTTAATTATCTACCTTCTATTCATTCATCTTCCACATCTTCTTCTGCGTCCTCCAGAGCCCGCCACAATTGTCTAAGACCATCGATGTTTTCATGCTCCTCGCCCCCATATAAAATCCACAACTTATCGGCCTCAGCGATAAACCTCCGCGCCTTTGTAACATTGTGGATCATCAAGTATGCTTTTGCAAACTGCTGATAGTACTCGACGAGTTGCGGGTGTAGTTCTTCCTCCTCTATCAACTTCATCGCTTCGCGCACAAGCTCGTCAACACGTTGATGGCCAAGAACTGAAGCCTGGCCCAAGGTTTTGTGAATCTCAAGAAGCCGTTCTCGCCGCGCATCAGAGAGATCCCTAACCTCTGGTCGCGCCGAGCATAACGCACATCTACACCGGAAACCCCATGCCTGGAGAGCAAACTTGCGTTCTTCGTAAGTGTGTCCAAGTGGCGCATCTGATTGACATGGTCAGCCGCCGGCCCATTGAGACCTTCTTGGTCTAACTTCTTACAGCTGTGTGCGATTTCTTCTCCGGCTCGGATGTCTCGGAGTGCAACGACCTCCATCGCTATATCGCGATTGACGTAGCGCCAAAACGAACTGCCGTGCTGGGCGTCAGCTTGAACGGTACTGAGGTGCGAAGATTTGGATTTTTCTCATGGCCAAGACATGAGGACAACTGATTCTACTTACTTTGGCCGGCAATTGTGGTTAACTCTCTGGGGAGTGGGTATGGCCCTGTCAGCGCCTGTTTTCTGCCCACAATCAAACTTCGTGAGCAACACGTCGAGGTTTGCTTACCGAGCCGTCTATAAAGAGAGCCAAGTGTTGGATGCCGTCAATCTCGATGCCGAACCCGTTGGTACGGAGAGCATCCAGAATGGGTTCTCCGCCCGTGTTCCGCGCTAGCGCCATGATCGACTTCTGCTGCTCTGGCGGAAGCTGCTTCACTCCCGTCTCCATCATGAGCCGCTTCTGCCGCTGCGTGTATCGATCGTCATTGACAAAATCCAGTCTAACGACCAACACGGGGAAGTCGACCATGATAACCTCGTGTCTTGAGAAGCGCCGTTTGGCCACCAGGCCTTTCCCGCGTCCGGGGAGATCTCGAACTTCATATGTCGTCGCCTTGTCTTGCTGGTAGTATTCCGAGTTGGACAGTTGGTGTTTCAATCCGGGAGACACTAGTGAGTCGTCCAAGTGCTCGGCGAGGCTGGCCGCAAGATGGGGCATGGTAATCAAACTGATACCTTGGTTGCCGCGGAACGCGGCGAGAGTAAAAACGCAATCCAGCGGTACCGAAGTATCGTTTGAGTCCTCCGTGGGCTCCGGACAGAAAGGCTGTTGTGACCAAAGTGACCGATCACTCGCGAGTGGGCATGTTTCCCCCAATGTGCGCAGAATCGATGGCTTCCCTAGCGTCTCCGAAGAACATGTTGTCCAGCCTTGCGTAGGGTTCAGACATGATGCGAGCAAGGCTTGCAGATTGATGGAGAAAATCAGCAGAGACAGAAATCCGAATCTCCGACCGCCACACCAGCGCCGGCAGCTTGCCGAACCCGCCATAGGAAAACCAAGAATAGCTGACTGGACCTTCGACTCTGCAATGCAAAGCAGAGTACCCCAGATTGTTGCTTATTACAAGCAAAAAGTCGGGAGAGAATAGGACACCTATCATTCAATCATTTCTACTTGCAGCCGCTCGGATAAACCTGAGGTGCTGTTGGCAGAAGTACCAGATCTGCATTTAACCGGAACATAGGGACTCAAACATCTCAGGTATTGTCGTGGGCCCTTTCTATGCGCTGATTTTCGAGGTTTTGATTTCTTTGCACGTTTAAACGCTCGTCAGTGATAGAGTAACTCTGAGGCTAGTCGCTCTTGCTGCTTTAGGGTTTTCCTCAAAACTAACCTGGAGACGGTTGGGGATTATCGTCAGGCACTTCACAAGACGGACACAAGTCAAGTTTCGTGTGGTCGGTTCATTTATTTTATGTGCAACTGGGGCATCATAGTGGGCGTCCCTCTCATCGGTTGGATATCGATGCACGGTGAACATTGCCTGGAGCGAAGTCAAGGAACACATATCGGCGGACATTGCCCGGCTCAGCCAAAGCGCGCCCTGCCGTAATCTTTCTAAAAAAATAAAATAAAAAATTTAACAAGCAATCAATGGCTTGTCTTGCACAAGCGTAGCGCGCCGTTTGTTGCTGGCCATCGTGTCCAATCATGATCCTGAGACTGGAAGGGTGGGGAAGATCCAACCAATAAATGTGGCAGGAAGCCGGAAAAGGAGAAAAAAAAAAGAGAAAAAGGAAATGGGAAAGAAAGAAAGAGCAAGGACAAAGTCGGTCTCCATCCTTCCCCTCCATTCTTTGTCGTAATCGCTCTTTCGCGTAATACTCAATCGCGTTTCCCACCTCTCGTTCCTTTTTTTTCTTTCTTCGCCCCACCATTTCCACAAACTGCCTCATTTGCCACGCCGTGTCTCTCTTCCCTTTTTTTTTCTCTCTCTCCGCATCCGCCGACCGATTTGCATCCACATTTAAACAAGGACAGCTGTGTTTCGCACACATGCCGCCTGCATTGAAACGATCATCCTACCCGAAGGGAATGGTATGTTTACCCTTGTGGCCCAGTAGCGAGCTTCCCACCGAAAAGCGTTCCATGGAAATGATTCAGATTCACTTCCGGCTCTTGTCTCGATTGAAATAACAATCAAACCAACACAGGATACCAGCACGCAATCCGAGCTAACCGGACGAACAGGAACCCGACGCCGAATCGGCTCCGCAAAATAGCATCACTGTCGCCGCGGGCATCCCTGCGCCCACCGGCAGTGCTAGGAGCGAGACAGACTCGGCCCACAGCAGCCCGGCAGCGATGGCGCACTCTACTAACGGGATTTCCGGATCTACCATCCCCATTCATGTCAGCAGAGACGACAAAGATGATAAAGAAGGCAACAGCAATGGACACTCGATGCCGCCGATCGTGACCCTGCCGGCTAACCAAGACTATTATCATGAATACGAGTTCTCGGATCTTGATGAGATCACGGCACGCCAGTTGAATGAAGACATACTTGCTTACCGGTACGATTTGGATTACTGCAAGGCGCAGCTCGAGGAGGCAGATTTGACTCCCCAGGAGACTCGCACCTTGCAGCTGCGCACCCTCGATCTCGGCCACCAGATCCGGCACTGCACGCACCGGATCGAAACCATCCAGGCTCAGTCGCGCAAGCAAGGTGTCCACGGTCGGCATGGCACCATCGCCACGGTGCCCTATCGCACCAATGGGGCAAACGGCAGCGGAAGACCTGCCAGTGGCGGACATGGCGCCGGCCTGCTTCCTGGCAGACGCACCACTGCCACTCCAGCTCATGGCGCCGGCAAGCGCCCGATGTTGGATGAGGACCAAGGAAGTGCGAAGCGGACAAAGATGGCATCTCCTGAGTTTGACATGACTGGAGGTGCTTTGGACGATGGTGTCAATACGGCGCTCCAGCGACTGGGCTTTTGGAAGTGCCGGCTTTGCTCGGCTCCCAAGTATTTGCTGGCTGGGTCCGGCCGATCCCCCGCGGCGCCGTGCAAGTGGCCGTTGAAAGACATCTCCAAGATGATCACTCATTTCACGGAAATGCATGGAGAGCACACGCCTGCTGAGCGATGTGTTGAGCTTGGTGCAGCTCTTACTCAGAACCGTGCGTCAACCCCTCTTTCAAACTGCATTATGGTGATGGCCGCTAATTCACATTGAACATCAGGCGGCCCATTCGAGTATTGGCTTCGGAGGACTCGTGCGCAGAACATTAGCGACGGGAGCGTGATTGATGACTGCTTCGAGGTCTTGCTCAACGGGGGAATGCCGGACCTGCTCCGGCGCCACAGCCGGGCTGCAGCAGGAATGCCCATGTATTGATCGAGATTCGGACTTTCCAGCATCCTGGATTCATACTCATGAGGCTCCCTCTTCCCAGCTACATTCCACTTTTTTCGGCTGGCCATTTCGAGGGGGGCGTTCAATCCGGAAGGCGCATACAAGGAGCGTTTTTCTTTCTCATTCCATTTCTTTACCTCTCCTTTGGGGGGGGGGGGGGTTTGTCTTGTGATACTAGCCATGGATAGTCTGCGATGTAGCGGACATGAGCGAGATTTTTTTCGGTCGCGGTTTGAGGGAGATGGAGCGGATATAATCTCAATGCCAGAGCTGATTTGGCAAAATGTGTAATGATGCGGAAGGCCCCGGTTCCTGTACGACTGGTGGTGGACTATTAACTCCTGTAGTTTCCGTGCGGGTCTAGTTGCGTGGTTTATAATGAGCCGCTTCCTTTCGCACGACACTCCATTGGTTCTGGAGATGCCCAGATATGCTGCATAGATTTCCACACCCTCCCCACCGCCTGCACCTGCAGCTACTATAAGAGATGCATAGGCGGGTTTGCACCCAGGTGGAAAAAGTAAGGCCCAGGTAAGTCTTCAAAGAAATGAATCTCATCGGCCTAGAAACTAACGAACAATAAACTCTCCCCTCCCCCTCTTCCAACCCACCCAAGGGCCTGGCCCACCGGCCCAACCACGCTTAAGCAACTACCCGACACACAACTTCTGCCCGATATTGATATCGCAGTTCGCGTTCAAACTGGGGTTCAGCGCCCGAAACTGCGCCTCGGTCAGGCCGAATTGTTCCCAGATCTTGGAGCACCAGTCGCCGGACATGACCGTGTAGGTGGTGGCGCAGGTGGAGGGCGCGGCCACACATAGGACCTGCCCGATGGACAGATCGCAGTTGGCGTTTAGTGATGGGTTGAGGCTGCGGAATTCGGATTCCGAGAGGCCGAACTGCTCCCAAATCTTGGAGCACCAGTCACCAGACTGGACCGTGTAGGTTTGAGCGCACGTGCTGCTTGGGGTCGAGGTTGGAGGCTTGCTTGTGGTGGCGGTGGCGGTGGCGGTGGTGACGGTGGTGGTACCAGCGGCCGTCGTCGTGGCAGGAACGGAGGAGCCCTGCACACAGTAGGCGTCGCCTAGGATGAGGTTGGAGCAGTCCGACTTGAGGTCGGGATTCCACACCATGAGCTGCGCCATGCTGATGCCGAGCGTGTTCCGCAGGAGGTCGCAGTCGTCGCCGGGCACCACCACGTGCCACTTGTAGCACTCGGACGTGGTGCCAGTCGGGGTAGGGCCAGGCGGCGCGACGGTAGTCGAGGTTGAGGTGCTGCCGCCGCTGGGAACGTCGTTCCAATTGACGGTCGGGTGGACGCAGTACCAGAGGCCGGGAACGAGATTAGTACAGTCCTCATCAATAGAGGGGTTGATATCTTGGAAGAGGTCGACCGACACCTTGGCCGCGATTGAGATGCGCCTGCAGGTGTCGGCGGTCTGGACCTGGTAGTAGGCGCCGCATCTGGCGGTGGTCCCAAAGGCGGTACTGCCGGGAGCTGGCACGATCGCGTCGGCGTACTCTCCAAGGCTCCACGACGAGTTCGACCCAGGAAGCGAAACGGGGGCATAGCTGCCGTCGGGCGACGACACGCACACCACAGTGCTGTTGGGCCGGAGATTGGTGCATTCGCTGTTGATCGCCGGATTGAAGGCCTTGAACTGGGCAAATGAGATGTTGTACTGCGAGCTAATGCTCCAGCAGTCGTCGGTCGTGCCCGCCTGTGCCGTCGCGCAGGTCTTTGGCAAGCAGAGATTGAACCTAGTGCCACTCTCGAGCGTCATCCTGTTACAGTTTACGCCAAGGTCGTTGATAGAAGCCAGCGTGTCCTCGGCAACGGACTTGGCCAGGGCAATCGAGTGGCAGGTGTCGCCCGCCTGGCTCATGTATGTGTTGCCCGAAAGACAGGTTCTATTCGCACCGTCGGCCGTGTTCGGGAAAGTCTCCTCCGGCGGAGGTTTGGGAGTTGTGGTAGCACCAGCATTGCACCCTACACGTTGGCCGCATGTTGTCAGCTTGACTCGCATACACGAGGCGCGCCCTGTAGTTAGAGTTGGGTGGCTCGTCAGCAACGTACGGGTGAAGATCCTGCGGTAGGTATCGACCATGGCCCCGTTGTAGCCAAGGAAGATCGAGTTCTGGACGGTCCGCATGTTGTTGATCTGGCAGTGTGAGCACAGGACGGAATCGGGCAGATCCTCCAGCTTTGGATCGCCGTTGGCAGCATACTGCTCCTTCAGCCATTCTAGCGTAATTACCGTGTTAGCCCTGTCTCAGGCAAACTCGAGGAAGGCGTTGTCACATACTCGGGCAGTATTCCCCGGTACTAGGATCCTTGTCACAGACCTACATCCTCTCGCTGATCAGACTCCCCAACTCTTCCTCATAGAAATTCGCGGCGCGACTGACCATGCTGAAGTACTCGTAGATGGTATCGCCTCTCCACGTGTTTGGATATGTGTCGAAGGCCCCAGACGCGCCACAGGCTGCGGTGACGGCGTCGCGGTACGCTACCAGCGACGAGTTGCAGCTAGCGGCGCAGAGGCTCGAACCAGCACCATCGAGAGAGATAACGTAGCCACTGGCCGCAAGCAACTGCATCTGCGGGTCGCAGGCGACCGTCTGGTTGAGGGCCGAGGCACATTCGGCCGAGATAGGCTGGCTGTTCCCAAAGCCAGGCTGGGCATCGACGGCGTTGCCAAAGCTGCCGTCATTGCTGGTCCACGGGAAGAGAACAATCTCCCCGCGGACCGCAACCAGAAGCGAGGAGCCGAGCAAGGCAAACGAGCGTAACATGTCGACGGCAGCTGCGGCGGTGGACTCGTCTGTCGCAACCCGAGCGACAAGAAGGAGGGACGGGTGCTTGCCGATATGTACCTGGGCAGAGACCTCGATTCGGCTCTATGGTCTCCCCCTTGGGCGACATGATGCTCGCCCGGGCCGGCCGAGTCCTTGTACCTGTACCTGGGTACATTGTCTCCCGTCGCGGGTCTTGAGATGCCGACATGCAGGTTGAGTTGCAATATTTGGCTCAGTAACTCGAGACCCCGGGACTAGCTGTGGAGTGCATCTGCCAGGCACCTGCTTCTTCAAGCAGCTTTGTCACCCGCAAACTCATTTCCCGTCTTGTGGTGGAATCGGCGAGAGCGTGAGTTTATCGTTCAATTACCTGCAGCGTCCCGCTGACGGCAGACGCCACCCGGCCAATGAAGGAGGTCTTCGGTATCATCAGAGGTGACACGACTCATGAGATACAGAGCCGCCTTTCGTCCGGACCTATCTGAATGCGTGTGGTCTTAGCGAAGGGCCTTAGTAAGGCCCCTAGTAAGGATCCCCACGGGCTGCATGAGGCTGCGTCTTGATTCGTGCACGATTCGACATAACCCGTAGGCGAGTTAGCTGACATGGACGGAATTTGCGCGCTAAGATTGGGAGGGCGGTGGGATTACGCGCATGTGGGTGACATTTAAGTTATTAGGCGAGACTAGTTCGCGCCGAGATTGGAGAGAATGGATGGGTATAGGCCAGAGCCCCAGGCCCGCAACGGGCAGTAGAGATACTAACTGTAGAACATCCTCGCCAAAACCCTAATTTAGTTGCCTGGCATGGAATGGAGTGGTCAGCAGAGAGGCGTCCATAGCGCACCATGATGTCCATGTACATACTGTATGTACGTACATACAAGCGACGAGGTACTGCCGAAGCTGTCGAGCCTCTGGAGCTTATACATGTGTCACTGTCATGTTGCCATGGCCGCATAATAAGAGCGGCGAGCCTGCCGGCCCGGAGGACCATTCGAGCTCTCGTTTTGACAGCCACCGTCGAAAGGCCCTTCTTCTTCCCTCACTCGCTTCAACATGGCCACGTCTCGGACATGGTCGCCCCCGGCGAGACATGGCTTGGGGTTGTTCATGCTCCTGATCGTAGCCGTCTTCCTCCTCGCCGACACCGTCTCAGCCAAGGCACTGGCCGCCACAGATGGCCAGACGGGCGCTCCCGACTACACTTGCTCGCCGACCAAGCCATGCGCCCTTGGGTGCTGCGGCAAGAATGGCGTCTGCGGCATGGGTCCTGACTACTGCAGCGCAGAGAACTGTGTCAACTCTTGCGATGCCAAGTCGGAGTGCGATCCGTCGAACTGGGGCCCACAGTATGCGGCCAACACAAAGTGCCCCCTTAATGTACGGTTTGGGCTATGGCGAACTTTGGGAGGCTAGGGGCTGACGCTGTGGGAACTGCAGGTCTGTTGCTCCAAGTACGGCTTCTGCGGCACGACAGAAGAGTTCTGCGGCACCACACAGATTGCCAATCCTAGCTGCCCTGGCGGGAAGTCGGCGACGCGCCGGACCATTGGATACTACGAAGGTTGGGGCATTGGCCGGGCTTGCGATGCCATGCTTCCAGAGCAGATTCCGGTTCCGGCTTACACGCACATCAACTTCGCCTTCGCCATGATCGACCCCGTGAGCTTTGCCGTCGCCCCGATGAGCGATGGTGACGTCGAGCTGTACTCGCGCGTAACGGGCCTCAAGGCTATTTATCCAGACCTGGAGGTGAGTCTTTCTCCGTCTTGGCTCGGCGCTGCTGGGACTCTTTGTTGATTTCTCTTCCAGGTCTGGATCTCGATCGGGGGCTGGACCATGAACGACCCAGACCAGCCTACGGCCACGACCTTCTCAGATCTCGCAGCCTCCACAGCCAACCAGCAAAAGTTCTTTGCCTCACTGATCGCCTTCATGAGCCAGTATGGCTTTGATGGTGTCGACATTGACTGGGAGTATCCCGTGGCCGAGGAGAGAAGCGGCCGGCCCGAAGACTACCAGAACTACCCTGTGTTCCTGCGGAACCTGCGGAACGCCTTCCAGGCCGCTGGCAAGAGCTGGGGAGTGACGATCACGATGCCGAGTTCTTTCTGGTACCTGCAGCACTTTGACATCGTCAAGCTAGAGCCTGTGGTGGACTGGTTCAATATGATGGGTATGCCATCTGGTGACCGAACCTGCGCGCGCAGTAGAAGGCTAACGTGAGACTCACCCTGCAGAGTACGACATTCACGGCACCTGGGATTCCATGAGTGTGTGGACCGGTCGTGAGTTTCTATCTGCCCCAGTGTAGCGCTGCCCAGGTACTGACTGACATGGACGTCTGGCAGCCTACGTCGCCGCTCATACCAACTTGACCGAGATCGACCAATCCATGAAGCTCCTCTGGCGTAACGGCATTAATCCCGCCAAGGTGGTTCTTGGTCTCGGCTTCTACGGCCGGAGCTACAGGCTGGCAGACCCGCAGTGCAACAAACCCGGATGCGTGTTTACCTCTGGCGCGCCTGGCGGGCCCTGTACGGACTCGGTCGGGACGCTCTCGTACGGCGAGATTCAACGGCTCATCCAGGCCGGCGCGACGCCCGTGCTGGACTCGGAGGCCGCCGTTCAGATGTTGACATACGAGGGGAACAATTGGGTTTCGTACGACGACGAGACTACCCTCAAGATGAAAATCGACTATGCGAATGACAACTGTTTGGGCGGCACCATGGTCTGGGCCGCCTCGACCGATGACACAAAGGGTTCGGCGGCGGCGGCGCTGAAGGGGGCCAGCGGCGGCAGCTTGAGTCTGACCACGCAAATGAACTTTGTCTTGCCGTCCGACAACCCCGGCCTGTGCTCATGGACCCGGTGTGGCGGGAGCTGCCCGGCCGGAACGTCGATGGCTGCCTATGTTCTGGACGGCTGCCCACAGCCAACAGCCAGCCCTTTCAACTACCGCCTCTTCTGCTGCCCGTCCAACGACGTGCCAGAGTGCAACTACCGCGTCCAAGACCTTAGCAGCCGGACCTGTGTCGCTGGGAGCTGCCCGGCAGGGACGCAGCTTCTGACGACCACGCAATTCATCCTCTTTCCGTTCAATCTGTGTCCGGGCGGTGGCCACATCAACTGTACGTGTCTAGAACCTTCTGTCCAGTTTCTTGATATCTAAAGGGGGGGTACGCTAACATATGGCGATCGTTCTAGGGTGCTGTTCGCAAAGCAAGTCCTTGAGTAGCACGCTCGGCCAGTGTTCGTGGACCGACTGTGGGGGCAGTTGCCCGAGCGGCACCACTCAGCTGACCCAGACGCTCACCGGAGACGGCGGAGACTCGCCGTGTTCCAGCGGCCGGCGTAGCCTATGCTGTCCAACCAGCGGAGGCAGCGGCTTCATCCCCAGCACCTGTGGCTGGCACCGCAATGCCTTCCACAACACGTGCACGCCGGGCTGCCCGGAAGGCAAGGTGCAGCTTGCCGTCGACTCGGCGGGGGCGAACTGTGCTCGCGGCTATGGCTCCTTCTGCTGCGATCCCCCTATTAACTTGCTGGCCGGCCGTAGCGACCCGCAGGTACGGGGTTTCAAGGGCCTTGTCCACGCCTTCATGACGGTCGGCACGTGTTCCGCACTGAATACAGGCCTCAGGCGGAAGAGGCAGATTTCTTTCTCCAGCCCGACGAGTCACGACATGGCCATCAGGCTGGCGCCCATGCTCTACGACTGGAAGTGGGCGGAGAGTGAGAGAAAGTATATCACGCCATTCCAGCAGGCCTGGGACGAGGAACGCAGAGCCGACGGCAACGTCTTCCCATCCTTCGACTCGCTGGCCGACAGCCTGTCAAGAATCGACGTTTCCACTAACAACGCGATCGACTACCTCGACCGCAAGCTCTGCAATCCGACCGTCAAGGGTAGCTTTGATCCAATCGTGTGCTCTGCGAAGACCTGCAGCAGTAGTAGCGCCTGTCCCCTGAAGAAGCGTGTGATGGCGAGTGTGCCGGACGACATCACCAACCAAAACTTCGATACCACGGCCGTGAGGATAGGAACCGATTTCACCGATCCGGGCAGTTCTCACGTCGACCCTACCCACTGGTGGCAGCAGGCAAAGAACTTGGACTGGTGGATGGGTTCCAACCATGGCGTCGACATGTTCACGGGGGGAGAGATCGCCTCGTCCGCCTACGTCAGTTTCGACCGGAATCCGGGCCAGAACCTCGTCACGGGGGCCGGCCCGGTCTGGGGATGCACGACGGTGGCGGTGGTATCCAACTTTGGCGCCTGGACGGCACATTTCTGGCAGGGGTTTTTCGAGAACGACGCGCTCTTCCAGCAGCGGGTGCTCGATTTCCTCGGATCCGGGGACTGGTTAGAAGGGTATACCGGGTTGGACGAGCATACCAGTGCTGGTGGTCCGTTTGACCTGGCCCGGACCAGCTTCCTCTCCGTCGTGATCATGACTCCTCGGGATTACTCGCAGGTGCTGGTCGATGGGTTGGTGAGGCCGCAGATCGTGCCCGGGTTTGGGCCGTACTATCCCGCGAGACTTGCGGCGATACAACAAAGACTCGACGAGATCTTTGGAGTCGCGGACGGCACGCTGAACACGATTGTCCACCTCTATGGCTCTGACCAGCTGATCTGGGATTATGTCCCGAATTTCTCCCTGGACGCAACAGGCATGTTGAACGTTCATTGGTCATGGAGCTTGGATCGGCAACCGCGGGTTGTGACTGCTCCTTACACCGGGATGATGACCATTCAGCGGCGGGCGACGAACGTCCAGGGCCTGAGGCCCGCCGTGAGAATCTATTGTGGAAATGAGCTGGTCTTCACCCAACAATGGTAGGGGAGGGCATCGTCTCTAACGAGGCATACCTATCGATCCGAAAACTCACTCGGAAAAGAGTATAATTCTTTACATATTATTTTAGGCAAGCAAGATAGCCACCGTCATCTTTCGGCAGGCAGCCAATCCCGCCCATGCGCCTGCTCTTGTGCCTGTTTGCCCCGCATTTGTTTGTATGTATTGTACAGTAGGGACATATATGATAGGTTGGAGCCATAGAGACTAGAGAGCCATTTACACCCCAGAGAGGGGACATTCTCAAAGCTAGGTACCTACCTTAAGCAGAGAGACACGTGCCCATTTTTAGGTAGGTACCTGTAGGAAGGTATGTAAAGTCGTTGTTTCCCCCGACACTAGGTAGGCATCTCATTCGCCCCGTTTGCTCCTAAATGCGTGCGGGGAAAGGGGGGGGAGGGGGGGGGGGAGGGTTGCTTGTCGCCACCCATGGCGGCAGGTGGCAGCTCGTTGGGTCAGTTTGGGCAGCAAGAATCAGGCTCGATAAGGTTGGAATATGCAAAGAAGCGGCATGAACGAAGGCCACTCTGCAATGATGAGACGGGCAGCTGCGGCTCGAGTGAACTCAGACATACCTACCTAAGGTACCACTTGTATTACAATACTATCCCAACTTGGCTGTAGCGTGCATACCTAGGTGGGTACAGTACCGTACATATATCAGGTGTGTCAGGTGTGTTCTGTACATCCGCAGGTGCATCCAGATGTGCATACCTGAATTACATAACCCCTCTCCAATCCCTCCACCATCACTCCTACCTACCCCATCTTACATACCTAGTACATGTGCTTTGGTCCGAAACGGCATTCGCTTTCCCCAAAAATCAGGGCCCTGTATGAGCCACCCATTTCTGAAATTGGATATCAGCCTCTCCGATATTGCCCGTCCCATCATTACTATTTTGGGTCGCAACCATGGTCGCGATTCACACTCCTAACCCCTCCAACGCGAGTGGGCATCCGGCGGGAGTAACTGCACCGGTAGACGGCGAACCGATAGCGACTAGCCATGATATACCTCAACCCAAGTCCCACCCTCTTGGGCCTCTCACGGCCCAGGAAATTACCCAAAGCGCGAGCCTGATCAGGGGGGTTTGGCCACATGACGTCGAATGCCATTTCAAGGTTGTGACGCTGCTTGAGCCTGCAAAGGCCGAGCTCTTCCCGTACCTGGCTGCCGAACGTGCGGGACAGGACCCAGGTAGCATTGACCGCCGAGTGTTTGTGGTGTATTATTTCAGGGGCACTGTCAGTCACAGGCGGTACGTGTGTGCTTGGATCTGCCCGCTAACAATGGACCTAGCACAACCTTCACGAGGCTGTGGTGAACCTCACGGCGGCGAAGGTCGAGACCAATGTCAGACTGGGCCCGTTCCAGCACGCAAACGGCGACGGGGAAGAGATCATCGCCGTGGAGAAGGCGCTGCTGGCACACCCAGATGTCCAGGCCGAAATAGCCAAACTCGAGCTTCCTCATGGGTCTGTGGTTGTGTCTGATCCCTGGATTTATGGTGAGGTTGCCAAGCTGGAAGCGCCGAGATGATACTGACCCTCACTGCGCCAGGGTCGGATGGTGTCAAGGACGGCAAGCGTTACGACGATAAGCGTGTCATGCAATGCTTCCTCTACATGCGCGATCCTCAGAACCCATCCGAGCCGGATAGCTGTCACTACGCCTTCCCTCTTCCGATCTCGCCGGTCGTGGACCCCGTGACGCTGGAGGTGATTCGAATTGACATCCTCCCCACGGGACTCGACGAGACAATCAAACCGCTTGCCCCGTGGCAGGCCGTGGAGGCCAACGAGTACATCCCCGAAGCCCAGGCGCTGCGTGCTGACATCAAACCCCTGCGCGTTGTGCAGCCCGAAGGGGCCTCGTTCACCGTCGAGAATTTTTCGGAGCTGGGCCGCCTGATCCGGTGGCAGAAATGGGACTTGAAAGTCGGCTTCAATCAGCGCGAGGGCATGGTCCTGTATGACGTGCACTACGACAACAAGCCCCTGTTCTACCGGCTGAGCCTGTCCGATATGTCCATCCCCTACGCAGACCCACGGCACCCGTTCCACCGCAAAGCGGCCTTTGACCTCGGGGATGCCGGTGCCGGCATCATGGCCAACAACCTGCAACTTGGCTGTGACTGTCTTGGCAGCATCTACTACATTGGAGGAGTCCTGACTGACAGCTATGGGAAGCCGGTGAACATGCCAAACGTGATATGCGTCCACGAACAGGATGCCGGCATTCTGTGGAAGCACACCAATTACAGAACGAACCGCGCTGTTGTGGTCCGAAATCGCGAGTTGGTCCTGCAGACAATCCTAACGGTGAGCAACTACGAGTACGTCCTGTCCTTCGTTTTCAACACGGCGGGCGACCTCACATACGAGGCACGGGCAACGGGGATCCTATCGACGCAGCCTCTGGACTTGGATCTGACCAAAACACCACATCCATTCGGCACCGTTGTGCATCCGGGAGTGCTGGGAGGGTTTCACCAGCACTTCTTCAGCCTCCGCATCGACCCCATGATCGGGGGCCCTGGAAACGCGATAGTCTATGACGAGGCTGTGCCCATTCCCCGGGACCCCAAGCTCAATCCACATGGGGTGGGATACGCAGTGTGTAGAACGGACATTGAATCCTCGGGAGGGTACGATCTAGACGTCAGCAAGAACCGCACCTTCAAGATCATCAACCCGGCTGTCCGCAATGCGGTCAACGGAGCGGCTGTCGGATACAAACTCATGGTCCCACCCATGCAGACGATTCTGGCCGACGTGGATAGCTTTCACAATAAGCGTGCCGAGTTTGCCGATCGTAGCATCTACGTCACCCGCTATGCCGAGGGCGAGCTGTATGCCGGCGGTCTTTACACGAATCAGAGCCGGGGTGGGACTGGCGTGCGCAGCTGGGCCGACCGCAAGGACAGTCTTGCCGGCGGGGACCCGGTCGTCTGGGTCCAGTTCGGCATCAACCATATCCCCCGCGTCGAAGACTTCCCCGTCATGCCCGCTGAGACGCTACGCGTCATGCTGCGGCCTGTCAATTTCTTTGACAGGAACCCGTCCATTGACGTGCCGTCCAGCAAACAGGAGGTGAACTGCAGCGTCAGCCTGGACGCATCGGGGGACAGCGTAGAAACAAAGATTGGGGGGTTGTCGCTGGGGGGCGAGGAGGGGAGGCTGAAGTGTGCTTGTGCGTCTCATGGGTGCGCTTAGTCCTGAACAATGATGGTTGGAGCATCCGACATATCGCATCAGAAATCCAAGACGATGTCAATTACGCATTTTACAAGTATTCCTGCTTTCAAATCTCAGTAAAAATCTTAGGAAAGAGAACAAAGAAACCCTCCTCATAATCGCAGTAATTGCTGTATGTCGAGTCGTTGGAAATACCTCCATCGTATCGCACCACGGTGGAAGGTACTGCTTGAGTGTAATCACTTCAACAAAATGTCAAGGAAAGTGGGGTGTTGCAGCAACGCGCCACGCATGACCCCGCGACGTCATTTCCCGTTCTTAGGTTCTTTGCTATCGCGTTTCAAGCAACGAGCATGCCAATGCTCAGAGCCAACTAATTGACCTCTGTTAGTCTCATACAAAGCACCTTTGGCTTCTGCTCTGCCTGGCAGCCCATCTCGCGGGGCATAAACCTCAAAAAGAAGTCTGACCATTTACTCCATCTGTGTGTTCTCTCTAGCTGTTCCTCAGCACATCGTCGAAACCAAGTTGCTTGGCACACCCAATAATGACCTCTGCTGCAGGCCATCGTTCCGACAGATCTGACTGGTTTCAAGGTACCTAGGCAGTCTCATTTGACCGCGAAACCAAACCCGCTGTGGCAGCGATTCCCGATCGAACCACACTCCCTGCACGCGTGGCCATCATCTTGTTCATTCAGTAGCACGAAACAAACTCGGAAACAATGTCGCAACAGCAGGCGCCGGCGTCACATCCGATACTCATCAATCTCCCTCCACCACCCTCGAATCCCGATACCCCGTCGGAGGTGCCGTGAGTCTCCCCCCCGCCCGTGCCCGCCCGTGACACCCGTTGGAGAGTACGCACACCAATTGACTTGCTAACCCGTGTCTTGTTCCAACCAGCGGCACTCCGACGAGCACGACCACCTCTCTTTCCGCTCTTTCCACCACTGCCATCAAGGATGGCCACCGCGGCGCTCTCCACCATCGAGGGCACCAGCACAGTCCCTCCGCCAACAGTCTCGAAGCGGAGCGTGCCGACCGAATCAGCCGGCTCACGGGCCTATCCGGTGTCCCGACGCTCCTATATGGCGCTTCAACGCTGCGCGGTCCGCCCACAGGTGTTGCCCAACATAACGCCAACTCCACTCAGACTACAGCAACGTCGTCCGGATTCCCTTTGAACCCCGTAGGGGGCGGCCTCACTCCGGCCTACTTCGACGCTGCCGGACAGCCGGTTGCCGTAACAAAAGTCAGCACAGTCGGTTCGGCGAGCGGAACTGAAAGCATCGGCGAACAAACGACTACCACTACCGAAGTTGGTGGTTACCAAAGCACGCTAGCCGACGACCGTGATGAAGACATGTTCGTCGAGATCGACTCAATCAGCGCAAGCGGCTACGTCGGATACGCCATGGATGAGGATCTGGACAATCTTGCATCGCGGAGCGTCGGCGGGTACGAGGATCGCATGTCAGACGACGGCAGCGCGAGCCTGGTCGGCTTTGGCGAGGGCGCCGGCAGCACACTCTCTGGTCCGATTTACCACCGCCGACCGCCGGCCACACAAGGCAGTGCCGCAGGAACTGGGCCAGCGGCTATCTGGCAGCCGGAGCGGAGCGGCTCGGGACACAGCGATGGCGTGGCCGCGTCCCTCAGCCCACGGCACAGCACCGCGGGCGCGCGGAGAGACTTGGCGACACGCTCCTTGGACCGCGAGGCGGGAACCGACACCCCAGCCAGCCAGACAGCGATTCGCGAGAGGCGCGAGGCATGCATGATGGACGGTGTAGCGGTGGATACCAACACGGCGTCGGCAGCGGCAGCGGCGCCAACAGCAGCAGCCGCCGTCACAGATGACGTCTTTATCGATACGACTACACGTGGGCCCGTACCTGTCCCCTCCCCAGCCGCAGGTACCGTCCGAGAGAGGCAGCAGCAGCAGCAGCAGTTGCCTGCACAGACACAATACCCCGCCCCGTCATCGACACGCGAGGCAGCAGAACGCATTATCCGCGAGAGCCTGGACGAGGGAGAAGGTCGAGTTGACGGCTCGGCATTGGGAAGCCCCAGGGGAGGCGAACCATTGGGCAGGTTCTACTTTGAGAAGCGTTAGCTCCGAGGGTGAGAGGCTCTCATTTTTAGCCCGGACCTCGCAATCTGCCCGGGTTGAGCAGGCGTGGTGGCTTCCCCTCAGTTTTCTCCTATGAAGCTTCCTCTTCCTCTTGTTTATGTGAAGTCAATTGTCAAATATCTCCAGCTTCTCGTTCGTGGTCTAAAAAGGCCAGCTCAGGTCGGAAAGGCACAGAATGGACGGGAAATGGGCTTTTTACCTGGTTGGTGTTATGTGGAGTTAAGTTAGGTAGTTATGGCTACGTCTGGGATGGCTGGTGTTCACGGTGCGTATGTATTATCAGTGTGGATTCACAACGGGCAAGGCTGTCCTCTATGTGGGGTTTGATCAGTGTCGCTGTGGCCAGTTCTGTTCCTAAGACTTTTCCCTCCACAGGATTTACATTGCTGAGTGTTTTCATTTTTCGCAAAGGAACCTTGCAGCATTTCAAAAAAGCCGAGGCTCAAAAATCAAGAACATCCGGTATACACCCTCATGGCGACGGAGCCCTGGCCTTCCTTGAGGCGGCCAGACGCTAAACATGTGAAAAAAATCCAGCCATTCAAAGCAAATGCGTTCCAAGCTAATGCGATGCCTGGCTTGCCGTAGGCAATGTCGCGGGTATATCCTCCATATCGTCCATGTCACTGCTAATCACACTCCATGACCTTTCACCGGTCGCCAGGTCCCGGGTCCCGCTGATATCGCTCGCCTTAGCACCGTTGACTTTTGCCCTGAAAGCAGATGGGATCTTTGATGTCATCTGCTTCTTGGATTTGGGAGTTTCCAAGATGTCATGGGGCAGAGATCCGCGACGCGGTCTCTTCGCGCCCTTCAGCCTGGTTGACTTGGGTGTGGGTGGCGAAGTATCCTTCTCTTTACTCTTGGAGCTCGTCTTCTCCTCAATACTTCCTCTTCTGTCGCGTCTTCTCGACCGGGCAGCCTGAGCTTCCTCACTGGGGGACGGTTGCCGCGGAGCGGTGCCAAGCTCGGGACTCTCCTCTCTCTCTGTCAGGTGCGTCCTCACTTTAGCAGATTGAGCCTGCAACTTCGCGGCAGAGTGATCCTCCATCACCGTATCCTCATCTGCGGCCTTACCAATCGGTGAACTGGCTTGAGAGGATTGGGCGATACTGTTTGACTTTCGCTTTGTCTTGTCGCGTTTCGGTCGTAGCTCTTTAGATACTGAGCTACTGTCCTTGGCCGCAAGTGTTTGGCCTCTCTTGTCTTCGCTGGAGACCTGATCCGTCATTTGACTCCGAGACCCTGATATTGAGTCGTCCGCCGGCATTGGGCGAATAACCTCTTTGCCTTTTCCGTGGTGATCGTTGGAAAAACTGGCCGCATCTTCAGCGAGTTCGTTCTCAGTGTCGTTCCCGAAATCGCCTTCTCTCTCATACATTTCACAGAGATGCCAAGCGCAATCCCGAGTTGTCATCCCCTCTTGGTCTGGCACAGCGTTTCGCAACCGCCCCCAAGTGACCAGGAGGGCCTGGCGCTCATACTTCCCGCCGAATGTCCCATGGACTATTTGTTTCCAGTCAATTTTCGCGTCTGTTCCAACACCCGAGTCGCGGATCTCGCAGATCAAAGCGTACTTGTCGTCTACGGTGATCCTCCGCAAATCCGCGCGAGCTCTCTCCAGCCGCCAAGAGAGCCCGGAAGGGAGTACGGTGGGAACCTTGGCGTGCAGTGGTTCGGCTGCGCGCATCCTCTTCCATTTCTCCATGCACTGCAGGCGAGACCTGGTATGGCCCATTGCCTCGCTGATAGTGAGCCAGTTGATGAGTTCCTCGGGCGGTTTTGCGCTGTTTTCACTTAAACCCGCCCGAATCTTCTCGATTGAGTTGCCCACTAACTCGCGGAAGCGCTCTTCTTCGCCCTCGGACCAGACATCCGTCTTGACAGTTGCGCGACAGACCAAGTAATTTCTCCACCGGTCACGTACGTCCTTTTGATAGCGGTTGATTAGGCCTGCGATATGACTCCACTTTTTGCCATGCTTCTCTATCAGTTCTACCAACTCATCGTCCTGCTCCTGAGTCCAGGTACCTCGAGCCGCAAAGTTGTGGAAGCGTTGCCTGCACCAGCTGATCAGTTTTTTCCGCGGGCGGGATGGGCAGGCATCCTGAATTGAAGCCCATAGTTGGCGGTTGATCGGCTGGCCGCTTTTCTGGGGATTGTCGTGGATCACTTCATTGATTTCCTCCTGCGTCAAGCCTTCGTCTTCTCGAAATCGCTCAACCGCCCTGGTGATCTGATTTTGCTCCGTTTCGGAAAGAGGACCGGATTGGTACTGCGATTTCTCCGTAGAGAGTTGTGCATCTGAGTCATCCGCAGCAGTGTCGGGTTCTGGCTGTTTCTTGGACTTCTTGCGCCGCGTCTTCTGGGTCATAGCCGGAGGGCCAGCCTCACCTTGCGCGGGCGACTGGGCCTTCCGGGTCTTCTTCGATTGCCTTGTCCGGGACAGGGCTGCGATATCTTCGAGCGGAAGTTCGGCAAAAGCCTTCACATTTCCTTCCTCCTGCCGAGGGAAGAATGGCGTCTTCGTCTTCCTCTTCGCGCTATGGCGAGACACAGTACTCTTGGCCGACGGTTCCGGCGGGGTGGAGTGCACGGGCGCGATTTCTTCAGCTTGATCATTCGGCTCTTCGTCGCCGGTCCGTGAAGCTGCAGGTGAAACTGGATCATCAGATACTGCAGGCAAACGGTGCGGTTCGGACGCCACTGATATGCTATCTTCGTCATCTTGCTTTTCTTCGTCGCCGTTTGAAGAAGGGTCATCTTCTTCGTAGTGTGGCGGGTCATCAAATACAGTGGTATCCGTCGTAGGCTTCAACCCCGACGGATCTCGGCCATCAGGCTCGGCGTATCCAGAGTCGGATTGAGAGGGCTGTGATGGAACGCCGGCAGATTGGTACTCATCGGGCACAGTTGTTTGGGTGTGCGCTGCTCCTGGAGGCCCAATTTCGTTCTGCGGCTCGGTTGCAATGTCATCGCCAGGCGCTAAGTCATCGCTGGCATGTTCCGGTCCTGCTTTGCCAAAGGATTCGCCCAATGTGTCTGCCTCTGGCGCAACGTTTGATCCCACGTCAGGTGGCAGGGCTGTCTTTCGCTTCTTGCGCGGCTTGGACTCGCTCTCTCGTCGGTCGCGCTTTCGTAATGGCTGGGCGCTCGGCGGGGACTCATGGCCGAAGTCAAATGTTGAGTGGCCGTCAATAAACGAGGCTTCGGGCGGGATGACAGCTCTTATTACCTCCTTGTTTTTTCCCTTGTCTTTTTTCCCGAGCCCCCTCCGCTTCGGCGATGAGTCCTGCAGTTCTGACGCATCTTCCACAAGATTTGTCGGTTCGGGTTCATCAGACAACTGGTTTGCGTCTTCACGATGGAAGGGAGAGGGGGCAGCAGAACGGCGCATGCGCTTCCTGAATTCCTGAATGGCATCTCCATCGAGCGGCCGAATGCGTCTGGTCTCGTCCGCCTGTTGAAACCGGGACTTGTTCTTCGAGGAACGAGACTTCTTTCTCGTTGATGGCTCGGGTTGTGTCGCAGACAGCGGAGCTTGCTCCGGCGACAAGGTGGTAGCCGCCGGCGGGGCTGGTTGACTGGCGTTGAGTGGTCGTTGCTCAGGAGATGGGGAGCGATATTCATCGGTAACGGATTCGGGCGAAAGGCCACGGGACCGCCGCCGCCGCCGCCGCCGCCAGGCGAGCGAGCCAGGTGCGCCCGGAGGTGCTGATCCTCTATTCGCGGCCACAAATGATACGGGCATGGTTGATGGAAAGAGCGGCATGTCGTCGGTGTCGTGCAGGAGCTGGTCGTCACGCGGAAGTGGAGAAAGAGATCGAGATCTGCCCTCAGGCATCTCCGGTCTGCTGGATTCGTTGCCCATGTTGCATCTCCGACACCCCAACGCTCAGAAAATGGTGAGAATGGGACCCATGCGGCTTGGCATGAGCGCAACGGCAATCGGATGACAGAGTCGGCGGTTGGTACGATTAAAAGTGTAAACGGGTAATTAAGTGGAAGAGACGCGAAATTTTGGCGCTTTTTTTTTTTTTTGGAGAGCTCACGCGTTGCGATTGAAGAAATTGTGGGGTAGCTTCCACTCTTATCATCTCGAGAGTGGCTTGCGGGGCAGAGACGATGGAACATTGATCAAAGCTAGGTATGTACCTTAGTTACGGCCTGAGCCGAATTGGTTTGTGCCCCACCATACACCATCTTGGTGAGGCGAGCCGATTTTGTGTCGGGGGAGAAACACTCTCAAAAGGTAGACTTGCGCATTACAAAGATGACGTGAGAAATCCCGATTGTACTTCTTGGATTTGCACATTCTACTTAAGGAGGCTCCAAGTTCCTTGCGGCGTGCACAATCCCCGACCATGCGGTGCCTCCCTCAGGTTCAGCGGCTTCATCCTCCCCGTTTGCTCATCCGAGGCACCAACCGCCACCAGTACCTTCCCGACCATTATTTTCCCGAATAGCAAACGAGACAAGCTTGTAGTTAGCAAAGGCATTTTAGATGCATAGCTCGGCCATAGGAAGCGCCGATGCAAACAGTTCCTCGATCATTTCAACTGCTTGTCTTGCCGCTGCTCCTGTGAGATGCCGAGGACCCAGATGTGCGTTTGCCAGCCGATGCTGTGGGCTCATTTGTTTCGTTGCCCGCTTCTGGCTGGAACACTCTGGATTTTCGAGGCCGCAGTTTGGCAAAGCTCAGGGCTTTCCTCACCTTCTTCAGCTTGGTCATCTCTGGGGAACTGTCGGGGCTCCAGCGCGATGTCAATGCTATGTCATCGTCTCCTGCCGGGGTTACTGGTCTCGTCCCTGCAGATGCCTGGTTGGAAGAGGATCTAGATCTGCTTGGCCCTGGGCTCCCTCTCGTCCCCATGCCTCGGTGCTGATCCTGGTGTGGCTGCTGGGAGAAATTGGGCGGGTGTTGTAGAAAGCTGGGGGGGTTCAGTAAGAAATCGGGAACCCGGTGTTCTAAGAGACCGCGTGGCAGCTGTGGGAGAGGCTCGGTCAACCCAGACCTCTGCGGTTGACGGCAGTAGCCATTTGCGCCATGATCCCGCAGTATGGAGGCTGGAGCGGCTTCTCCTGCAGTCCGGGCGATAGCCGACCGCTCGACTGCCACCAGCGTTGTAGGCCTTGGCACTTCTTGTGCCCGCGGTGTAGGCACAATCTGCTGCCGGTAGCGTGCAGGGACTGACGCTCCTCCTAGCCGCGCCGCGGTTATAAGCCGGTGCTCGGAAGCCACAGGTATCATTGCTTCTCGCGCCCGTCTTGGGGGGACAAGTTGCCGGGAGGCTGTGAGCATTGGCGCGTCTTGCAGTTGTGAAGGGGTAGTGAGACGCTGGCCAGATGCTGCAGGCATTGTTGTCTCCCGCACTTGCGGTGTAGCTATACGCTGCTGCCGAGATGCCGTAGGCGTTGATGCTGCTCGCATTTGTGACGTCGCGAGAACTGGCTGACCAGATGGTGCAGGGATTGTTGCTGTTGGTACCCGCGGTACCGCAACGAGTTGCTGCCGGGATGTGCGAGGAGTGATGGTCCGTTCCGATTCCAGGTCAACATCACGATCAGGCTCCAAATACTCGGGCGGCTCGGTGCTCCGTAGTGAGAGTGCCGTGCCTGGCAGCAAAGCCGAATCTGCCGCTTGCTCCCCCCGCGGCCTATTTCTGGCGGCCCGTTGCGGAACTGGGGGCAAAGGCCGGTTCGGAGGAGGGTGTAACGGAGGAGGAAAGGAAGGGTCGGCGTATAAAGGCGGAGGGTACAGAATTGTGGTCCCGAGCGAGGAGGCGGCTGCTGGTACCGCGGTCGTATGCCGTATTCCTTCTTCGTCCGCTTCATCGTGCCAGGTCTCATCGGCCAACTCGTCTATTAGGCGAATAAGATCGCGTGTCTCACTACCAGGGCCGACATTTTCGCGCAGCCCAAGGTACTGCCGTCCGCGGTTTAAAAGATTGCCCAGCCCAAGTGTTGGTGAATCAGGCAGAGGTTGGTCCTCATTGACACCACCGGCGACATCGTCCGACGGGTGACCAGAGCAGTTGTTTCGTTCGTCGTGCTGTCTTAAGTGTAATGCCCGGAAATCACCAGAGCAGGCGCCAGACCTCAGCACTGGGCTGGGCAGTTCATGAAGTCCGTAGATGTGCGCGACCTGCCACAACTGCACCTCAAGCCCATGGAATGAGATTCTTGTGTAAGGGTTGGCTCGCTCCTCGTCTGTGAGCTGAGGCAGAGTGTTGTTGTTGGCTCCATCCATCGTTCGTCGCGGGTCTAAATCGATCTTGTTAATGACTGATTCGGTCGCCAACCCAGTGCTAGAGTCAGACTGCCACATACCCTGCACTTAGTAGAATCGTATTTGTCAAGATTGCAAAGGTGATCAGAGGCTTCAAGCTTGACTAAAAGTGTAGAAGAAGTTCACTCAGTGGGAGTGAGCGATTCTGCCTTTGGTGGAAAGGAATTGAGCACGATTTAGTTGGTCGGTGTGCAGGAAGACATGGTCGGTGGGAGAACAGCGTAGAGGAGGTGCGGATTGCAAAACAGCGTCATGTTGTTAGAAAGAAACATCAACCGGGGAATCCGCGGGTGGAAAGTTTTTGCCCATCGCGAAGAGCACTTGAAACTGGACTTTTCGGATGGCAGAAGTGCCCATCGCAAGCTGACCTGGGTTTTCATGGCAGGTGACAGGACCAGTTTCCAGCAGCCAAAAAAAGTCTTGCTATGCTAAGAGCCCTTCAATGTATATCTTAGTGTAGTGCTGTGAGTAAATGACACCAAGAAAACCATCGTCAAAAGAAGGTGTTTCTCAGTCCTACCTACCAAAATATGACGGACAAAAGGTTTCGTTACCTAAAACATGTAACAGAAGTTTGACGTCATTGGTGTTATCGTTTCAAGTGGCCAACAGACTGACGAGCCCTTTCCTCATTATATATATAAAGATTCAAAGTGGGCAAGTTGATGATTAATGGATAGAAAGAACTTGGGCATTTCCCGGGCGTAGCATACTTTGTTTACCACACATGTAGCACATAATCATTAGATAACTTTGGTTGCATGTCATATAAGGTTTAATCTAGTGGGATGAGCCATGTGAGTACTACTATGTCGCACACTGCCAATACCTACTTCATCAATGAGAACCGATGTCCGACACCGATCGACCCTGCTCTCAGCATCATCAGCACGTGAAAGGTGTGCCGGGCCTGGGGCCTTCTCTAAGAGACCCTCAACTAATCAGCCGTTGTCTTTATTGCACATTTGGACGCAACTTACTCAACATCACCGGGGGTTAATATGCCCCATATGTTTGTTGTTTGTTGTTTTCGCCATCCAGGGGCTCAGGGGCTGAGAGCTTGTCTGTTGTGGGTTGGTGTGACAGCTGTCCTCAGCTGTCACACCTGCGGCTGGACGGCAGCTTGGTCCCCTGCCAAGACAACCCGATTGCGGCGCTTTCAGCTGCCATGAACCACGCTATTCATGGATATGGCCTGGAACCAACGACACCGCTTCACAAACACCTCGTTCGTGATTTTCGCGGCACAACACCGGCCACTTCCACTCGCTTTGTTCACTTCTTCAGTTCTTGCCATTCTTTTACAATCATTCACCTAAATAACCAGGCACCCGTTACCTATTTTCTTTTGCGGCGGGACTATCTCGTTTTATTTTCATATTTTCATATTTTCTTTTTCCTTTCAACTGAAACCATGTTTCGGGCAAGGGCGGGATGTCGCTTTGTGCTGACAGCTGCGAGGGCCCATCGCACCGTCTTTCCTAGGGATTCGGAAGTGTCATGTGTGGGGTGGAGGATAATCCAAAGGCCATTCTCCAGTGAACCGACCCGGCCGCCCGGTACGTGCGACTGCTTGCTCTCCCTTGCCACAACTTCAATTGGGGATTATGGTCGTATCTGGTTTCTCTGTTTTGTGTGAGGGCTGCATCGCCCCCGAGAGACAAGTTCAGGGCTACGGTGCCGGCGTCTCTTCCTCGTCTCTTTAGACCACTCTTCTTTCCCTTACTCTACCCTACTACCTAGGAGAACATGGATGGTGTCAATTGGCTCGGTGTCCGCACCTGCTGCAAGCGTTGTGCAGCCGTCCTCTCAACCTCACCAATGAGATGAGGGTCAACACCAAGACGCCCAGCTATGGCTGTACCTCTGAGCCAATGATATACCACATTCCGTTGACATACTCATAGTAGCGGTCCTCATCTCACATTCAATTGCTAACACGCTGACAGAGGCTGGCGCACCAAATGGACATGCTGCGCAACCGGCTGCAGAACCGGATATTGATCCACCACCGCCTCCGCCACCACCACCGCCACCAGAGCAGTCTCTTCTCTCCAAAATGGTGGAAGCCGCCGGCACATCCTTCGCCTCTATCCTTGTTCTCGGTGCCGGCTTTGGTCTGGCGGCATATGGCTATCACAAGTCGTACAAGTACATGGTACTTCAAAAGATGGCCAACGCCTTCGAGCCCGGCGACCCGGTCCTTGAGCTTGCAGCGATAGGCAAGGACCTTCCCCTGGCCAAAACATCAGCAGCTACACACTGGGTGCAGAGACCGGAGCAGCCACACGTCGATGACATCGTTGCAGGCCGCAGCGGAGGACACTACCACCTGTTCATTGGTGAGAAGGGAACCGGCAAGAGCAGCATGCTGTTGGAGGCTATGCGTAAGATTGACGGCGACGGCGTGGCTATGTTCGAGGCCCATGCCGACCTCGAGATCTTTAGGATTCGGCTGGGAAAGGCTCTGGATTACGAGTTCCACGAGGATTACATCGGCGGCTACTTCAGCGAGCGTGGCCCCAGGGACACCACGGCACTACTCGACATTGAGCGGGCTCTGAACAAACTGGAAAAGGTGGCACTTCGAAGACGGATCAAGGTCGGGAAGCCGCTTGTGGTGATCGTCAATCAAATGCACCTGATTCGGGATGACGACGATGGCAAAGACCTGATTGAGCTGCTGCAGCAGCGCGCCGAACAGTGGGCGGCGGCTAACCTAGTAACCATGGTCTTCAACAGCGACGACTATTGGGTTTATGAACGTCTGAAGCAGTTGGCGACGCGGATGGAGGTCCTCACCATCGTCGACTTGCCCAAGGCGCAGGCGACGGCCGCACTTAAGAACTATCGTCAGCGCTACTTTAACGAGATCCCATCATCCGAGATACTCGAGAAGGTGTATGATCTTGTGGGTGGTCGGCTCAACTTCCTAAGCCGGGTCGCGAAGACCCAGGACATGATCGCGGCATGCGACAGGATCAAAGAACAGGAAAAGACTTGGTTTTTGAACCAATGCTGGATTCTTGGAGAAGAGATGGACGACGATGTGATGGATCAACAGAAGTGGGCGGTGAGTTATACGCCCCCCGCCCCCCAATGTTTGTCCTTTGTACTCTGCTGATTACTCGGCTTTCCTCAGGCGGCAGCAGTTGTCCTAGCCACTGCGCTAGTCGACAAGGGGAAAGAGATGGAGAGCACGTATGACCCTCTGACGGGCCACGTGCTCCCATCGTTCCCTCTCTACAAGGCCCAGGAAATCATGACGCGCGTCGACTTTGTGCGCGCCTTCGACCGCTTAAACTTGTTTAGCATCACAAGCGACGCCCAGGTCCGTGCGAGCTCCGTGCCCATGCACATTGCCTTTGAAGAAATGGTGGCCCAGCCAGGCTTCCGAGAGCACCTTCAAGGCACGATTGACCGGATCGCCGCCATTGAGAGCCTTGGCCGCACGAGAGAATTGGTCGCGAAGGACTTGGTTCTCGGCGGAAAGTACGAAATCCGGAAGGTGCCTGGCGGCATCGACGTTACCTTGCAGGAGAAGGAAGACAACGAGGGGAAGGGCGATGACGGCAAAGATTGATTAGACATTGTCGTTGGATAACGCATCTGTGGCCATCTGGGAACGCCAGAATACTCGCCACTGGGAGTAGAATCGTTGACTATGTAATCATGTATATATATGTACAATATGTGTGTTCAGGAGGGTCATCTGGGGCGGTTGAGAGTCAAGGTCAGGGGCGATGACTGGAGTCGACAGGCGACCAGTAAGGGGCGAGAAGGCTGGGATTGTCCAAGTTCACGTTGATGAGGGAGCGAGCATCTACCCGAAGGAGCCGAACAGTTGTATAATAATCTTCTGCGATTTCATGCCCACCGAAGCACGCAAAGCAATCATACTATTCGTGATCTCGTGAAGCGCCACTGAGTGCCAACACTTCAAGCCCTTCACTATCTGTCTCTTCTTTCTCCATGTAACCCCTGAAAACAAACGCCATCCTTTGGTGCTAGTCCCAATTCCTCTTTCGCCGCGCGCCTCCCACCTCGCTTGTGTTGCACGTTATATTTCCGATGTTGTATCCCCATGCCCAACCAACCCCTTGCAAGCACTCTTGGTTCCAAACAAAAAGAAATTCAAGATCTTGTCCAACAACCCCCCTTCAGACGAATGGCCAGACGACAATACTAGCCGCCATATTCCAGAGAAGCAAAAAGAAGTACCTATGCCCGGCTCCATCCCATGATCCCAGATAATACAGGAGCAGAAGAGACAGTAAGAAGGCAACAAACAAATGACTGTCCTGATTTAAAAGTACAATGGCCAAAAGGTGTGCTGACCTTGTAGAGCGACCGTAATGACCGGAAGAGCAGAGAGACTGGGTTCTCTCCTAGATGAATGACCGCAAGAGAGAGCCACAAAGGAAATGGTGCTGTCCCCCAACAAGTGTAACGCAAGCCGAAACGGCCTACCAGGTGGGTTTTTTTGTTTTTGTTTTTTTTAGGCAGGTATGAAATCCAACCCTAGTCTCTCGGCGACCCCGGGCCAGTCCCAGACAGCGACCCAGTCACCCGCTTCCATGAGTCGCCAAACCTCCTCGAGAACGTCGATCGCGCGGTCCGCATTGCGGAGGCCGGTGTAGCCCCTGGCGGTCCTGATGGCGGCTCGCACGCGCTTCTGCTGGGTCGGACTGAAGCAGGCGGTCCCGACCAGGAAACATGGTAGGAGGAGCAGGGTCTGGCAGGGGTCGCTGGGTTTGAACGATTCCAGAAGTGCCAGCGAGTCTTCGACGGCCGTCGTGACGTGCGAGTCGAGGTGCGACGGCTGGCGGACCGGGGGAGGAGAATCGGATCGGCCGGCCTTGCAATTGAGTCCGTGGTGGGATCCCGTGAATTTCGGGGAGGACGCGCAGCTCGTCGATGCCGATTGGGGAGGTGTGTTTACCACCGACGGCGCGGGCCGGCTGTGGGAGGTAGAGCTGTGGATAAAGGATAGGGATGCAGCAGACGACGCCATGGACGACGGAGCTGACAATGAGGGCGGACAGACAGTCCGCGTGAGGTAAATCGACATCATCAGTTTATACAGGAGAGTCACCTGTTCACGGCTGTCTCCGGGCGGCCAATGGGTGGTCCAGTCTCGGATGCCGACATCGATGTCGCCGGCCAGATAGAGGTCTTGGTAATCGAATGAGGGGTCAATCTGTGCCATCATCCTGCTTCGAATCCTGTTGCGAATGGACGTGATTTGAGACAAATAACCCAGAAGGCCGTCGGCGACGCCGAGTAATCTGGGTGGATGGGTGGCTGGGATGGGTGGGAGGGGTTTGGTCGCCGCCGGACAAGCGTCTCGGTGGAGGGCCGAGTAGACGAGTTCGTCAGCAAAGATGTGGTACTGGAAAACTTCGCCGATGAAGGACGAAAAGACCGAGTCGTCGGGTGGCGAGGTGGAAACGAGGTTGCGGTATCCTGTTAGATGCAGCCTGTGGTCGCCCCTTGGGCTGCCCTCGGCGAGGGCTTCAAAGAGGAAGCAGATCATTTGGCCGTACCGCGCTGCGACCAGGCTCTTGTCGGCTGTGGTCACTTTGTTATGTGAGAACTCAATGTCTTGGTAAAACTGGGCCCGAGCCTTGCTGTAATGGTAAAGGGAGCGCTCCCGCAGCGCCTCGAGTGTTGTGTTGGGGTTGTTTCTCAAGACGTTGAGGCCGTACGGCGTTTCGAAATCGATATGCTTGCTCGCCAGCGACAAGATGGAGTGCATCAGGCCCTGGTGGTTTACCGCGATCGGGATCATCATGTCCTTGAAGGCGTTTTTGTGCTCTCCTTCGACAGTAAGCACAGCGCTCAGGTGCTCGTTATAGTGCCTCCAGAAGATCCTGTCCTCGACGGTCTCCAGGCCATGAAAAAGAGGGTGCATGGTGATGGACGGGAAGCTGAGAGAGTTGCGACGTTCTGCGTTCCTGGTCAGAGAGGCCGTACGATAGAGAGCCGGCGGTGTCGTCGTACCTTCCTCGGCCCTTTCCTTGCCGCTCTTCCAGATCTGCTTCTCTGGATACCCCTCGCAAACGACTGCGTTCTTCTCGCAGTTCATGCCTACGACAAAAGAGTTAGGACATATGGACGGATGGGACGCCCGGTTTTGCCAGCTTACATCGTGGCTTCGCTTCGTCGCACTTCTTTTTCCGTTTCCGACACGTCAAGCATCCGGTCTTGGACCGACCTTTGGTGACTTTGTTCGGGGCAATGTTGGGGACGAGCGGGTGCTTCCGTGGTCGGCCCCTAGGCCTTTTCAGCTTTGGTTGGTCCGATGCTCCTTGCGCATGGGTTGAGAGTGTGGGGATAGGGGTCGACGGGGCCTCCTGGAGATCGTCCATGCAGAAATCGTCGTCATCCAGCGGCTCCAGTTTGGGGACTGTCAGGAGCTCGCCGGAGCCCTCCTCCCAGGCGAGAGCCTGATGATGGTTGTTGCCATGGGTGCCATGGGTACCATGGGTGCCATAGTTCTCGGAGCCGCGGGCGAGCGTTGGGATGTGTTCTGAGTGGAGATATCCCAGCGGCCAAACATGCGGCGCGGCCGACGACGACGCCGAGTGGGACTCGGCCGTCACCGGGGGCGACTGGGACGGAGATGCGAGGCTGGCGGAGCTGCGGGTGGCCCCCGGGGGAAGGTCCACGCCGTTGCTGATGGGCGAGAGCTGGCCCGAGTGGGCAAACTCGACGGTCGAAGAGGACAATGAGACGGAGGAGGTGGAGTCGGCCGAGAGCGAGCCCAACCACGGCGAGGGCAGGCCCGCCGACTGGAGATCGTCCGAGTCCATGCTGTGGCTATCCGACCACCGTAAGTCTCCGTCGTCGGGCACGACGGGAAGAGGGTGATCCATAGCTCGTCAATAACGAGAGCATGCCAACACAGCGACAAGGATGGGACAACGGGAAATGGTCGGTTCTGGTTGGAGAGGGTGCTCCGGTCTTAAGGCGAGTGCGGATGCCAGAAAGCCAGAAAGAGCGCAGGGCGGGGACAGGGTGTGTGGGAGAGCCGCGTCTGGGCCGGCGGCGCTCAGCCTGGTTGGCTCGTCGATCAGATATCTCCCGGGCTGGCTAGAGGCTACGGATGGCGCATGCAAAGGCAGGAAAATAGAAGGTGAGAGGTGAAAGGTGTAGAGAAGTGAGACAACAAGCGACCAGCCGACAAGAGACAGGAGACAGCAGTTCGGCACAGCAGTTCGACACAGCAGTTCGACAGCAGAGCGCAAGACGATTCCTCGCACGTCTTTCACAACCGTTCCCTCGCACGGATAGTCTCTAGGCTAGGGAATCCCTACTATGTACGTACAGTAGGTACTGTACAGTACATACCTTGGTAGTAACCGACTGGCGTTTGTTGGGGGGGAGAGACGCTCTCTGAGGCCAAGGTGCGTTCAAACCGGCCGGCGCTTCGCGGGGGTGGGAATGGGTCGCGAGAGTCGGAGGGGGTGGGAGACCGGGAAGAGAAGAGCAACCATGCCGCCCACGCCCTAGCCCAAGTTCGGCGGCATGCCAGGGTCTCTTGCATGGAAGCGCTTCCGCACAGGGTAACAGCTCGGGTTCTCCACAGTGGTGCCCTCCCGCCTCGGGGCGTGGACGGGGGGAGCACACCCGTAGGCCGTAGGTGTCAAGTTGTCAACTGAGGGACGGCAACCCCAGGGCGAGGCAAACCCCCCGTACACCCTGCCAGCAATTTTGTTTCGTCTGATTCGAAACATGGTTCATGGTTTTGAGGGAGTGGAAGAGCAACCGAGAGAGAAACTGGCCATGGTTCTTCAGCCATTTCGTCCCAATTCCCAAGCAAAGCAAGCAAACAAGACACGTCCCGGGTGCTATGAAGCGCGTCTGCAACGCGGGATGGCGGGGGATTGGGGAAATTGACGAGGATCAAAATAGCGGGGAGATGTGGGGAGCTGGTTGCTTTCTGCTCTTTTGCTCTTTTGCTCTTTTGCTAGAAGCACGGGCCTCTCCCCAAGTCTCAGTGGAGCTCAGCGCTTGGCAGCCCCGCCCGGGGCTTTTTTGGCCTCGATTTGGCCATGCTGCGTTCTCCATCTGGTCGATGAGATTGTCCTGCACGCGACCCGTCGTTGCGGCCATGCTGCATCTTTGGTGGCATGTCCGTCTGTTGTGACGCCGACAAAGGTGCATAGACGATGTACTCCTCAATGTTGTCGCTGACTTGTCTCGAGTCTTGACGACCCTGTTTCAAAGCACCAACCGCACGTAGTCAAGAAAAAATCCCTTGCGCGACTTATTATTACCATCAAATCAAGACTCAGAGGCGCGCCGCCGCCTCGGGAAACCGCGCAGCACGTCCTTCCTTTGCTCGAGGGCAAACAGCTTGCTGCGACTAACAGCAACAGTGGTGCCATGGTATCAACCGGGTCGAGCTTGGCCTCTTGCTTGATGCCACAGGCCCTTCCTGCATATGTACCCAGCTGAAACGGGAGCAGTCCAGACGGTCCCAGGCAGGCCTCTCGACAACGCGGCCATGGCCATGTTGACGAGAGACTTCGGGCTTCTCGGTACACATCTCTCTCACCTAGCCCGCCGCTTATTATTCCCCCAAATTTTCCGCTGTGCGTCTTCGTCTCCTCATGGCTGCGACTAGACATCTGCGGTACGAGAGCGCTACTACCTCCAACGTTATGGCAAGAGGCAGCTTCATCCAACGTTGACGGCGATGTTCAGGCCCTGTCGCCTGTGATAGTGAGCTGCGCTGCTGTGTCACCAATCTTAGCTCGGCACACGGGCTTTTGTCGGGAATGGTAATTGTTGGGCAGACATTGCATGCGGGCCAGGTTCATTGGACATGGTGGCTAGTTGACGGCCCTTTTGCCCCATTGCAACCTGATCTCCAATCTCAGACCTGCACAGTTCGGAGACGCGCGTTACTCCGCGCAGCGAATCAAGGGGACACTCAATCGTGGGGTGCATGTGTGCCCAATGCTCAACACCATACGGGCGACCGAGCCTGTCCCATCGTGGGATCGACTGTCCAGTAACCTGGGCTCTGCTGCACAAGAGCTGCTCTAATGCTTGCTTGATCGAGATGCTTTACATAAGGTCCCGTCAGTAGTGTAGGTACTGTAGACTGCAATGCCGATCACCCGGCTCAAGTAGGAAACCGAGCCCACTGGTACAGGTACTGTACGTATGTACATACATGTATGCGCGTGTATGAGCCCCCTGGGGTCTGTCTAGGCACATACCTAAGTCAAACCTCCGCCCTGAAGTTCGTGAGGTATCGTCGTGCCGGGTCCGAAACGGATGCAAGGTAGGACTTGACGAACCCCCCACGCTGCAGCCGTCGAGATTCTGCATATGAAAAATGAGCCATCAAAACTGAGCATTTTATTTCCTAATTGGCAGCCGAAGCAGGCCGCGCAATACCGCCAGGTGTGCATTAGCTGAGAGCACCCGCTGGCTGGTGCGTTACATTGAGTGTAGAAAAAGAGAGTCTGGAGCCAAGGACCCTACACGCACAGAATGGCTGATGATGTACCGGCAGGTGTGCTTCGTCATCCACATCGCTGATCACAGCATAGGTATGTACCTATGTAACTATTTACCAGCCTATGTCGGGAAGTATCAACGACTCAATGTAAGAAGACAACAGGCCTATGGGTGACTCGAGTGGCTCGCACGTACGTACAGTACCCGGTCCTACCTTTTGGGGTGTTGCTAGCCTTTCCGTTATTAAGGTGACTTCCACGAGCGGCTCGGAGTGCCCCATTAGGAAGAATAATGCGGAATTGGATGGACAACACTCTCATGAGACAAGAGACAACTCGAGAGGAGAGTGTAAACGAGCTGGTGTTTTATGACGACATCATCATTTCCCCCGCATTGGGCTCCCCTGTTTGTCGCGAGGAAACCCGTTAGATCGTGTGTGTGTGTCTCGGCACAATGCGACAGCTTGATGGTCTTTCCGCGAGTGGGAGGTAGGCAACTGTCAACTGTGGCTGCGACGGGCTGTCGAAAGAATCGGAAGCGGTTAGCTGATCCACCGCACTCTGAACCCCGCCGTTTACTTGATGCCTCTCTTGGAGCAACCAAGAAGAGACCCCGCATTCCCCACATGCGAAGGTCTTCGGGATGGTTCGACATCCGCGACTGCCAGAACTCTTGCCGCTACTGATACTCTTAGAGGTTCGACCGAAGGACTGCAGCAGCCATCACAACCTTCCAGACCGCTAGAATGACAACATTACACTCGACTGATATCTCGGGTCTGTCAAACCGACACGGGTGCACGCGGATGAGGACTGGCTGTCTTGAGGTATCCTCCGGAGGCACACACGCAAATGGCTGGATTGTGCATCTCGGAGGTTGGTCAGTTGGCTCGCGTGCTGCACCAAAGTAGGGAGTTATGTACATACCTACATACCTAGCTCTCGAGACACTGAGCCGCGGCAGCGGATTTGGGTCTTGCGGATGCAAGGATCTGTCTAATCCGCCAGTCTGGAAGTGGGGGGGGGGGGGGGGGGGGGGGGGGGGGGGGGGGGGGGGGGGGGGGGGGGGGGGGGGGCGGGGGCGGG
>JAMAKP010000075.1:44684-186936 GCA_023628455.1 Chaetomiaceae sp. B2702
CTCGTGAAAATTTGCCGGGGCCGCGGTTTTTGGTCTTGGGGTTGCAATGTTCTGTCTAATCCGCCAGTCTGGTATTTCCCCCCCCCCCCCCCCCCCCAGCACCCCTCACACCTCACCAATGGAGCTCTGTGTCACCACCCCTCAAAAAGCACTTCCCCTTGATATCATCTCACCTCCGCAGCGGCCTCCCAGCGCCGCAACCTGCCGTCACACCGACTCGCAAGAGAAACACCCTTGAACAGTTGAACTTGAGCGAGGCCCGGCGTCTCGGAGCCGCGATCTTCCTCGGCTTCCACAGTTCCGCCGTCCACATGCGCACTGATCTCAATTTAGACGGTTTCGCCGTACACGGTAGACATCCCCCATAATAAGGCGCAGCAACTTGGCGGGGCCTCGTTCGTGATGGCCAAACGCCACGGAGGGGCCAACACCAATCAACGCCCCCTCGGACCCGGGCCTTACATAGTCACACCGGTTGTTGCTCCGATTCAAAGTAATAAAAGCCTCATCAGCTCGCGAGCCTTGGGTTGGATGGCTTTTTGCTTTTTCGAATCCTTCAGACAAAAACACAACCTTTTGGTTTCCATCTGGACACCACATGCATGGTTTGAGTCGCTGCTCGTACGAGACCAATAAACAAAAATACAAGGGGTTCTGACTGAGTGGCTGCACTGCCAATTTCCGCCGAGCATGGTCAAGGAAGACATTAAATCAATCGTCATGCAATATGTCACATTTGCAAATATGACAACTCACAGAAATGCCAAAGAAAAATACTTTTTTTACTCGACTGATAGTGCTACCATGCTACCGAATGCAAAATGCACAAAACACCTATGCTATAAGTTACACAGCCGGGCCAGACCACACGCTCCTCACAGCTCGACCGCCGCAAGCCGCCCGCGCACCGGCACATTCTCTTTCCTCCCAACCTCGGGAAACCCGCTGACCTTGACTCCCTTCCGGAACAGCAGGCAGTACGACGACCCGCCAAAGTGAAACATGCCAATCTCGTCTCCCTTCTTGAGGTGCTGTCCTTCCTTGACCGTGATCTCGCACGTGCTGACCTCGTCCATCCCCACGCCGATGAAGGCCATCAGCCCGATCGCCGGATTGTCCGCCTCGATAAAGATGATGGCGCGCGTGGCCAGCGCCGAGATGTAGCCCTGGGCAATGCTGATGCCTCCTGTGTCAATGTCACCGCCCTCGGCCGACGACTCAAACAACGGCTCGCTGAAGTAGGTCCCGTCGCGCACGAAGCAACGCTTGACCTTGCCCGAGACGGGCGAATGCCACCGGTGATATGAGAGGGCCGAGAGAAAGGCCTGGTAGACTGTAGCGCCCTCAAACTGCACGGAAAGCGGGTCGTTGGCGAGCATGTCGACGACAGAGTAGGGTTGGCCCTTGATCCAGAACCTGTCGCGCAGCTTGGCGTTCCGGGCTAGGTTGAAGACTTTAGACTCGCACGAATTCGCAATGATATTGTCGTCGTCGGGAGAGGCGACTGGCCGTGCAGAATCCTGTACTTTCCGAGTAAAGAAATCTACGTAGCGTTGTCAGCGCGGTATTATGATGCCGGTAGTGGTGATGCCAAGGAAGAAACCCACCGTCCCAAGACTTGAAGCCAAAATGCTTCTCCGAAGGCTCGCATTGGTACATGTCTTCGAATCTGAATGACGTCTTATTGGGGGCATTGGCTACCTCCATGAGATCTTTGTAGCCAACCTCGCCAAACCATCCAGCTCGGTGATCGCCGAGCACTTCGGCGGACTCGGGCGACTGCTTACGGTCAGCTACGCATCTCCCAACCGCACCACTCAACCACAGGGAGGAGACATGCCTGCAGGTACTTGCCCCATTCATTGAGGATCTTCTTCAACATGCGATTCACATCAGGATCCAAGAAGGCTGCATGGCCGCTCGGTGTGCCCATGGCATAATCGAAAATTGCGGCCATGGGCACGCCAACCATGCCTACGCTTGCGGCAGCGTCCGTCCTATGACGCCAGTCAGCCACTGTACTGTATACCATACAGAGAAGATGCGAGAAGGCGTACCACTCAGGGGCAGACCCGAACACATGGTTGAGAATTTGAAGCATGTGCTGGTAGTCCCTAATCTGGGATTCCCCTGTCGGGTCGTTTTGATAAGGCAGTTTGGATGGAACCTCGTCCCACATCTCGGAGAAGTACATGTAAATGCGCGGGTTGTTCTCGATCAACTCCTGGAACTCGCGCAGCACAGGAATGAGTTCCTTCTCTCCATGCTTGTCGACGTGGTCAATTGCGTGGCCCAACCATTCCTGATGAACGCGGTTATCAGCGGGCAACCAGGCACCGGGTCTGAGTTAAGCGTGTGAGTGTCTCCCCAACAACCACGCAGAGAGATTTTGCTGGGAGCTTACCTGTTGACCCGATGCTTGCCCGGGATTTCACTATGGTCGCCGTGTTGATGTACCATCTTGCTTTTTGCAGGCGGAGTGAATGTCGATCAGGTTGATACGAAGACAGCTTGTCGACAATGAACATTCCACTGTTGGGGAGTGAGTCTGTTCCGGGGCTTTTGGGTTGCCGTGGGTCCAACTGCATCATGATGTAATGGTGCCGTCGGCCCCACAGTTGTGTCGCCTCGCAGCAACTTTTGCGCCTGCCATCCATATCTGGCGTCTCGAAAGTGGCAGAACACATCTCGAGCACGTTTCTATTTGATGTAACGCAAAACCCATTGTCACGCCGCCTCTCTCCTCTTCTTCCGGGAATAGGCGGCATGTCGCCGGCTGTGCTCTTTCCTGTCCTTTTCGTTCAGGGGGTTATACAGAATGTCGCACACTCCACATATTCTGAAGCCCGATTCTTTCTGGACAGAAAGGCTTAGGGTGGTCTGCGTCATGTCCCTTGCGGGGCGTTTCTCTGGTTGTTTCTTGGACCTTGCTTCTCCGCCCGCCAAAGCGCTCTGGGGCCCGTCTCGGTGGTCGAGGGAGTTGACTGCCACTTCATTTAGAGCCGGTCGTGGTGTGTCAGGATCATCAATCCTGACCACGATGCAAGTCTCATCCACTACCGGGCCATCTCCTCGCTGGACTTTGCCTGCCTCAGCCGTGTCATCTCCGCCCGCAGGAATGCTCCCACCAGCAACCCTCAAGTGTTGCTCCAAACCGCTGGTCTGCGGTTTTGTGGTAAGTCTCCTGCGTTTTCTTGGTCGCGACTCCGGGATAGGAGAGGTTGGTGGTGTTGACGGCGGCTCGGGGGGGTCAGAGAAATCGACGTCGGAGGATGCCTTGTCGGAACTTGAGGGAAAAGGTTTGAAGTAGGCCAAAATCGATCCGCGGGCAGGCCGCTCCGCCTCTTCTCGCCTGGGGAGGGCTGGGAGGGACACTGGCGACACGGCTCGCCCAAGGTCCAGAGTTGAGGTACTGTGCATCCCATCCGTTTGCGGCGGTTCTTGGACTTGCACTGTCGCCCGAACCGATCGCCGACCGTAAGTTCGTAGGGGGCGTTTACGTCCTTGCGATGGAGTCGTCGTCCCCAAAACGGGAGAGTCGATAACAGGGGTTGTTGGTCGATTAGTTGCCATCTTTTGTGAGGTCAACGAGGCGGGCGATGAGGCGCAACGGCGAGGAACCGACACGTTGTCGGAAGGCAGGTTGAGTGAGATGATCATATGTAAAATACTGTCGGCATTGCCACAGCAGGTAAAAGGCGGGGCGCTGCAGTGACCCAAGAAGTTCTTCGGTTCAATCAACGCGAAAGGGTCGCAGATTTTGGCGTTGCTGCAAGACGCGTCTTCCGGCTCAACGCGTCGAGTGCGCTAACACCAGTGCGCAATGCACAATGACGTGGGGCTGCAATGCCCCACCTAGTCAACCCCTGTCACTAAGAGAGGACTGCCCCGACCGCCAAGAGCATGCATGGCGCCTTGCGCACAGTACAGTGAGCACACAGTTTCGACAAACCACGAGCCGGTCAACATCATGGCTATTAGCTATCGTCTTCCACTCATTTTGGGTCCTTCTGTCGCCTCCGGAGATTTGTGTCTTCCGTCCGGGTCTGCTTACCACCGGCGACTGCTTCATCCTCGGCACCGATGGTCCAAGTCTGGACCACCCTTTTGACCTCCTTGAGCGTCCTGTCTTTTTTCTTGGCCTGGCCGAGATGCCAGACATATCCCGAATACACGGCAATTTCGGCGATGCCAACGAGGATGCTCCCGCCCATGGCCAAAAACAGCCTGGCTGGTGTGCTCCACCACCGGGCCACAATCCATAGCGTGGCGGCAACTCCAAGGATACTGGCCACAAAGTTGAGAATCAGCATCATTTGGCGGTGGACGTCGTTGTACGTGACATCGTCATCGCCCATGTCGGCCTCTTGACTTGGCCGATTCACCGCAGCGAACGCTTGAGCCATGTTTGCGCCGTTGGGGTACCGCTGGGAGAAGGTCTCGGCTGACGGTAGTGGATTAGCCATGCGTTCATACTCCCGCTGTTCCTGCTCCCGGCGGAGTCGGGCCATGAGAGCTTTGTACTCGTCCGACTTTGTTTGATGAGGTTAGCGATGGCCACCCGGCGTGTTCGACGATGCCGTTCAACTCACCGGCTCAGCCTTCGGGGCTGGCGGAGGCACGTAGACCGTGGATCCTTTCAAGAGCGTTTCCAGCGTGCATTCTCCGTGACCGATGCTCTTGAGTGCTTTCCACAGGTCGACGACTTGTGAGTGTGAGACAGGATTGCCGACGGCAGCATCCTCGAGCGGCGGCTCACCATCTCGGTGCGGTGGGATGGTTTCCTTCAGCTTCTGCAGCCCTTCCACGACGGAAGGGGTCATTGTAAGCAAGACCATCTTGACTGGTGCAACGTGCGTCGGTTGTGGTATTCGAATCAACAGAATAACCGAGGACAATGGATGAGTTTGGTAACTTGGTTTCTGCAACACTTGTTCAAGTCCACGAGGTTGTTGGTTCGACGCTCCTAGGCTGACAGCCGAAGGCTACTGCGTAACAAACAGCAGTGACAGCTCCAGGTGGGCCACAGAGGCCACCCACGCATTGGACGGTTGGATCCACCTGCGCTGCAGCGCCAAGACGGCAAGACAACTGAAGCAAAGAGACACAAATTAGCCACAGATTTTTGCTTGGCTCCGCCACACAGCGCTAACAATAAGATTCCAAAAAATTGTCGGAAAGGAAGTTTTCGGGACCCACCGGCAGGAGCAGGCCTAGTCATGCTCGGGGACTCAATCGCGCGTTTCCCGCCAACACCGACCCTCGCTACTGTCCCAGATGCGCCAGACGACCAAACCGTGACACCTGGCAGTCAATTGGCTCTACCCGAGGAGAGACGCGTGAGGAAATGCAACTTGGGACGGGGGCTACGGTGGTTCGCGGAGCCAGGAGCGCCACACGACTTCCTCGGTTACGGCTGTCGACATGCTTAGAATGCCGCAGAGCGGCGTCGCTTGACGGCCGGATACCACCGTCTAGGGTGCTCTTCCACTCTGGGCGGCCCAGGTCGTCGGCGTGGGCCGCAGCTGTTTCGGTCGCCGGGAACATTGTCTCCAATGCCGTCACCCGTGCGACCAAGGGCGACATGCCCACCATCGATCCCCTCCGGATCGTGGCGAAGGAGATGAAGTTTCTGACGGGGAACATCAGGAAACTGCTCGGCTCCGGGCACCCTTCTCTCGATCGCGCCGCCAAGTACTACACCCAGGCTGAGGGCAAGCACGTCCGGCCGCTCATAGTCCTGCTGATGTCGCGGGCAACATCACTCTGTCCAAAGGCGCCACAACGCCAACAAGCGACATTACAGGCCTCGGCTGCTATCGACACCTCGATCTCCCCGCTGTCCATCCTTTCCGACTTCAACCCGTCTGCCGGCGTCGAGAGCGAACCCGTCTCTGTCGATGTCGATATCCTTCCCTCGCAGCGGAGGCTGGCCGAGATCACAGAGCTGATCCATACAGCGTCGTTATTGCACGACGATGTCATCGACCATTCCGTGTCGCGGCGCGGGGCGCCGTCAGCCAACCTCGAATTCGGGAACAAAATGGCCGTGCTGGCGGGCGACTTCCTGCTCGGACGGGCATCTGTCGCGCTTGCGCGCCTGCGCCACGCCGAGGTGATCGAACTCCTGGCCACCGTCATCGCGAACCTTGTCGAAGGCGAATTCATGCAGTTAAAAAATACCGCGCGGGACGAGACCAACCCGCAGTGGTCAGAGGAAACCCTCACGTATTACCTCCAAAAGACGTATCTCAAGACCGCATCTCTCATCAGCAAGAGCTGCCGCGCGGCAGCCTTGTTGGGTGGTGCAGATGCACAGACGGTGGATGCGGCGTACAGCTACGGGAAGAACCTGGGCTTGGCGTTCCAGCTCGTGGATGATATGCTCGACTACACTCGCAGCGAGCAGGAGCTGGGCAAGCCTGCCGGCGCAGATCTGGAGCTTGGACTGGCGACGGCTCCTCTATTATTTGCCTGGAAGACAATACCAGAACTTGGCGCTCTTGTCGGGAGGAAATTTGCCAACGACGGCGACGTCGGTCGGGTGAGTCTCATCTCCATTTCGAGGGTCGGAGGGAGATTTGCTGACAGTAAACCCAGGCGCGGGACTTGGTCATGCAAAGCGATGGTATCCAGCAAACGCGCGCCTTGGCTGAAGACTACGCCGATAAGGCGATTGCTGCCCTCGACTCGTTCCCGGACAGCGAGGCTAAGGACGGCTTAATTGAGATGGCTGTCAAGACTTTACAGCGGAAGAAATAAAAGCTTCCGGTTGAAGTCTACTTGAGCACTGTACTACTAACAGGCGGGCCACCCATTCTAATAGTTCGCTCGGGGAAAGGCTGGAAGACTGGAAGACTGGAACGGTAAATATAGACGAGCAGCCATACATGGCTGGTGTATAACATGATGGGCTCGACAGCTCCAAGCAATCTTGGGAAAGGGCCGCAATGTATATGATGATATGCATGATCTGGCGCTATGAGGACGGGAATACTTTTTCTCAATTCAGCTCAGACCGATGGGATTCCGGTTGGGGTTCCTCACCTTGCAAAATAGAGCCGGCCTAGAAATCGTGCGTCCGTTATACCTACGTGCCTACCTACCTATTTACTGCCACCTAGCAGAGGCGCTGGAAAATTCATGGGCACCACAAAACCTCATCAATCAAACGCCATTGGTCACGAGACCATTAACAAATACCATCCATCCAAAGTCATTAGTCGTAGAGAAGCTGGGGTACGCATTACCACGGCGTTTCCGCCTAAACATACGAATCAATTGGAAGTTCCGGGTTCGTTATGCGTCGCCGAGAAACCGGTGCCCCGGGATTGGCAGCATCCCGAGGCTTTGGGGCTGGATTTCGTGCCAACCTCGGCTCGTGGGTCTCGGTCGCCGCCCCCAATGGCGGAGTCGCTTGCGGAGAAGAGGATCGGTAAGCTGCATGTACCATAGCAATGGACGGCACTTGGGAGAATCCACCGAGATTTGCATTACTAATGTCGGCCTAGGCAAGTACACGACGTCAGTCTACTAGGAACACTACAAGTAGCGATAGATAGAACGGGCTGGACGTGTTCGCCAAACCAGAGACACTACCGCCTTGTACTGTACATCTATCTACCTGGGCGACTTCCCTGAATCGGTAACACCTGTCAGACCGCAAATCGCACATTCCCACGGCTACCTGCTTTTAAAGGCACCACTATTTCAACCCCCCCCCCCCTCTTTCCCTTCATTACCCGCCATGGCACGACAGTCCCAGCAACTTGAGCTCGCCGAGCGGCCCAAGGGCGAGATCGTCCCCGGCAAGACGTTCCGGCAGCGGCAGGTGCCCGCGCCGACCGAGGCGGACCTGAAGGACGGCCAGCTGCTGCTCGAGTGCTTGTACGTGTCGCTCGACCCGGCCATGCGCGGCTGGCTCGACGACCGCCGCTCGTACCTGCCGCCCGTGCAGATCGGCGAGGTCATGCGCGCCGTGACGGTCTCGCGCGTGCTCGCCTCGAGGTCGGCCAAGGCCAAGGCCGGCGACATCGTCACCGCCGTCATGGGCATCCGCGAGGTCGGCATCATGCACGAGGACCAAGTCGAGCCCGCGTCGGCGCTGCCGCTGGGCGGCAAGACGGGCGGCAAGGTGACGGACCTGCTGGGCGTGTTTGGCCTGACGGGCCTGACGGCCTTCTTTGGCATGACCAAGATCGGGGAGCCCAAGGCGGGCGAGACGGTGGTCGTCACTGCTGCGGCCGGCGCGACGGGGAGCGTGGCGGCGCAGATCGCCAAGATTGCCGGCGCGCGCGTCATTGGCACGGCCGGTAGCGACGAGAAATGCCGGTGGCTGAAGGAGGAGCTGGGCTTGGACGTTGCCCTCAACTACAAGGACCCCGACTTTGGGCAGAAGTTCAAGGAGGCCACTCCCAACTTTATCGATGTCTTCTTTGACAATGGTGAGGAAAAGACAACCCCCCCCCTCCTTTCCCCCCCTTAGAACCAAAGTGGTTGAGGAAGAGAATGCTGACAGAAAGGGGCCTTCAAGTCGGTGGCGAGCAACTCGACATGGCGCTTGGCCGGGCCAACACGTTTTCTCGGTTCGTCATGTGCGGCGGTATCTCTCAGTATAACGCTGAGACCAAGTCGGGGCCGAGTGTAAAGCACCTTCCATCCCCCTTCGGCCTTTGGTCTGGATATGTCCCCCACTGACCTTGTCGCTTTTAGCGGAACTTTGCCAACATCATTTCCCAGCGGATAAAGTAAGCATTGCCATGATGCAAAAATCGCCGAACCTAATGTGCTAACCCTTTTTCTTTTTCTTAGGATGCAAGGGTTCATCGTCTTCGATTTTGCTAAGGAGTATCCGACGGCACTGGCGCAGCTTGCGAAGTGGCTCGGCGAGGGCAAGCTCAAGAGGCAGGAGACGATCGTCAAGGGCGGCGTGGCCGCATCCGAGGAAGCGCTCAGGCAGCTGTTCAAGGGTGGGAACATTGGTAAGTGGCAGAATCCGCGCCATGATTGACAAGACGACGACCCAGACGTCGGGTGGCTAACATCAGAGCAGGTAAACTCATGGTTGAGGTCAAGAACCCGGAGGAAGTGTCAAGGCTGTAAGAAGACTCGTAGCAACGCAATACATATATCGAAGGCGGTAAAATTCAAGATTCTTTTGTTGAAAGAGACATGAGTATGGAAGTGCACCGGGCCTTTTGTGTTGTATGTACCCCTGAACTGAAGCTTCTGTTGTATTCGGTATGGAGAAGACGACGGCCTGTACGTTGTAGATACCGAGCCCTCGGATGCCGTGTGACGGAGCCTCCTCCCTTCCCTGATCATTGACCCGGTGCCGGCCGATTCTCGGATGATGGGATGGACGACGTGTCAACCCCAAGTGGTCGCCGAGCACGGGGAGGGCCGAGAGCGACAAATGCCGCCCTGTTCCCCGCTCAGCCGGGGCAAGCCGCGGTGGGGCCGACCTGAAAGTTCGTCCGGCGCCTCCGGGTTTGCGAAGAGAGAGAGAGCCCTTTCGCAAGTCAGCCGACCGTTTCGGGCTCTCCCTTTTTGTTTTTGTTTTCCCCCCCCCCCCCCCACTTTCATTGTTGAGCAGTCGTGCGCCTGACCAGATCGCTGAGGATATCCAACACATGGGTCGAGCGCCCGTGATCAGTATCTATCGGCGATTCTATGACACTGAGCAGTTGTTCCCGCCGCCTTCGAATGGGTATGCCACCTACATACCTTGCATAGTAAAAGCGCTGTGAGCATAATAAGAATGCAAGCTGTGCTGCAGGACGAGACCGCCTCGGACACTCTCAACTTCTCAAGTCCTTTCTCATTACGTCGGAGCTAGGGCGATGCAACATAAAATCGGGCATCTACACATCTACACAGTGCCCAGGTATCGATCTGTGGCGAATTGGGGCCGCAGATGCTGCAGGCTTACTCGATAGTTACTCGATCGAAACTCCCATGCCACCTCGCGATGGCTTCGGATGGCCGCCCAAAATGGAAACAAGGGGCGGTCTGCTGGGTGGCCAACTGGCCAGGACGACAGGGATTCCGCTTTGTCGATCACTGAGCCTTGTGATTGGACAAGATGGGCGGGTCTAGGCCCGGGCTGTTGCAGTCGGCGAGCGGCTGGCTCCGGGCGTCGAAAAACTGACCAGTGAGCGCCACTCGATAAGAGGCCAGAATCAAGGACCCTTTTTCCCTCGCCGACAACGGCAGCCAGGTGAGGTTTCCTGGTCCTGCCCCACAGCTCTGCCGACTACTCCCGGGCTCCCGGCGCAAAACCAAGATAGAGATTACAGACCGAAACAGAGTTGCCGTATCATGGGGCAATCGTGTTGGGTGGACCGTGGAGTGGCCTCGGGGCCCAGATCGGGACTGGCTTTCCAGTACTGTACGAGTGTACATACATACAGCATCCGGCAGACCAGCACGGCCGCCCGTTTCGGGCTTGGCTGGCTAGAGCCCACCTCGCATGGCTATTTCAGAAGCAGGACTAGGCTTTGCCTCGTGGCCGCCCCCCTAAAGAACCCGTCCCTCTCGGCTTATCTCGTCGACGTCAGCGTGAACCAAGTTGTCTTATCCCCCTTGTATCCCTCGACATTCGAACTCGTCTCCTTCCTCAAATCGATTCTCCTTACCAGTGACCCACTTCGTAGAGCAGTCTCGATAGGTAACACCGATTTCGTCTAGCGGCAGTCACTCGTTTTGCAACTCCGGGCCGCCAGGCAACTCTCGATCCGTTTCTTCTCGCTTCATATCGCCGTCTGTGAGCCACTTCCTCTGAGATGGCGGTGCTGGATGTATCTCACGACGGACCCGTCGCCGTCCTGGCATCGACGAGGACGATCCTCACACTCCCCGACGACACGCTCTTGCTCACGCCTGCGACCATCACCATCTCCCTGGCCACCGGCAAGATCGTATCGGTGGCCCCACAGATCCTTCCTCGGAGCTCCTTCGCGCCGGACGCCATGTACCAAGACTATAGCCCCAAGCTTTTGCTCCCGGGTCTGGTTGACGCGCACGTTCACTTGAACGAGCCGGGCCGGACCGAATGGGAGGGATTCGACACAGGTACCAGGGCCGCTGCATCCGGCGGCGTCACCACAGTGGTGGACATGCCGCTCAACGCGATCCCCCCCACCACCACCGTGGAGGGATTCAACGAGAAGCTTGCTGCCAGCCAAGGGCAGTGCTGGGTCGATGTCGGGTTTTATGGCGGTGTCATCCCCGGGAATGCGCATGAGCTGCTGCCTCTGGTGGAAGCGGGCGTCCGTGGCTTCAAGGGCTTTCTCATCGACTCTGGGGTAAAGTGTCCTCAACGGATAGGTGTCGAACCAAAAGAAATTATCACTAACCTACCAATAGGTCGAAGAGTTCCCTGCCGTGTCGTCCAAGGACATTGCACTCGCAATGACGACACTCAAGGACATGCCTACCACTTTAATGTTCCATGCCGAAATGCTACCCCCCATTACTGCCCCAGTAAGCGACGCAGTCCAGCAGTCGGACCCCCCGCTCCAACCTACGGGGGAGCTTGACAGCTACCGCACCTTCCTGGACTCCCGGCCGCCGGTCTTTGAGACGTGCGCCGTGGAGGAGATCCTATCCATGGCAAATCTCGCTCCGCAGCTCCACCTGCACATCGTCCACCTTTCGGCAACGGAATGCATCCCACTTCTGCGCAAGGCGCGCCGGAGCGGCATCAACATCACGGCCGAGACGTGCTTTCACTATCTCGGCCTCGCCTCGGACGACATCGCCGACGGCGACACCAGACACAAGTGCTGCCCGCCAATCCGCTCGCAGACCAACCAGGACCGGTTGTGGGAAGAGATCGGCGATGCCGACGGGTGCATCAAGACCATCGTCTCGGACCACTCGCCCTGCACGCCAGAACTCAAGCTGCTGCCACCCCATCTTCAGACCGTGTACCAGGAAGGGCCGCGGCCGGGAATGCCCCACATGGATTCTGGTATCGACGTGACGCTGCCGAAAAAGGAAGAAGAAGAAGAGGAGGAGGGGAAGTTGGCCGACACCGTCAAATCCCAGACGCCGCAGGGCCCAGCAGCCAAAGGCCAAGGCGACTTCTTCGCCGCGTGGGGCGGCATCTCATCGGTCGGGCTCGGGCTGCCGATCCTGCACACGGCCGCGTTGGAGCGCAGCACCCGTGGGGACACGGCGCCCTCGGTCGTCGACATTGTGCGCATGTGCTGCCAGGCGACGGCGCAGCAGGTCGGGTTGGCGCACCGAAAGGGCGGCATCCGCGTTGGCATGGACGCGGATTTCTGCGTGTTTGACGACGCCGACGTGTGGACGCTGCGGGCGGCCGAGATGCGCTGGAAGAACCGCTGCTCGCCCTGGGAAGGACACACGTTTACGGGGCGGGTTCACGAGACGTGGGTGCGGGGCCAAAAGGTGTTCCAGCTCGGCGCGGAGAATGCTGGGTTTGTTGGGGGGAGACCGGTTGGGCGGGCCATCGTCGAGCGGAGGACCGAATAGACGCAAATGGCTAATTCAAGGTGCACATTGTGTGCTGTAATTGGGAGGTACTGTGTGGGAAGGATATCAGGGGCGGGATTCCCGGGGAGGAGGTCTTGAAGCGACTGAAGCGCGTTGCACCGGGCTGTCCTTGAAATACGGTATATCTGGCGATGTTTTAGAGTCTGATGCCTATGAAGTATGAAGAATGAGCGAAGCCTCAGAGACGAATAGACTAGATAGTTTCGACGCGTTTTTGTCTTGAGAATCTGCTTGTTGTTCTAATTCAGTCTAGACATCGCAAGAGTTCTGGCGTTTCTGTGGGGTGCTTTTGCGTGATCTCATCTTGTGATATGAGGTACCTAGGTACCACAGACATGTGTGACCACGACAAATAAGGTGTCCATATACTTGCAAAACCAACCAATATGGTTTCCTTTCCGCAGCTCTGCAGGCATAGATGGATTTATCACAACTAATAAGGGGGTAGTCTGTCAAGAAACATCTCGGTTCTGCTGTCCCCAGATGCAACGCTGCGTCTCTCTGGAGACGGCGGCTCGAGGAAAGAGATGACGACACATCACGGAACAGCTGACCTGCCGAGCTTCCGACTCGAGGTGGGGCATCGAGCAATCCAAGCCTCCTTTCAGGCACTGCCGACAGGGATCGCTGAAATGAGTCTCCAGCTGGACAAAGCACACGGTGAATTATCCGCAGCGCAAAACCGTTTCCATCTCGTGCTCCGCTGCTCTGTGACAGTCTTCTGGGCTTCCATAGTTATTGTGTAAAAGCAGTAGAGGGAGAAGAACAGATGTGACGACTGGCAGCATCCTGGCTTGTCAGGATACCCAGTGCAGAGACCCAACAGGCCGGTTCAAGCCACGGCCGGGCTGCATCGCCCCATGAACCGCACGGGTTGCCAAGGTTGACTGCCCTGACTGATTTGGCAAGGAGCACGGAACCATTATTCAATACCTACTGCGCTGGAGTGATACGAGGAGGGGGGGAAGGATCAGCCCAATCTCGGAGCTGAGCAAACCCCAAGAAAAAAGCACTGTTCACGTCGAGTTACCGATTTTTGTCTCTCCAAGTCTGTTGCGCGCAGAAGCAACCACGGCAACGTACTGACTGGTATGTATGTTGATCACCGCTCTTGGTTCCGTTTGCTGGGACTCACCTCCTAACCGAGTTCTGTGATTGCCGCATAGCACCATCGGACGCACGCTGTGCCCCCGGGGATTACGTTGGGTTTGTTACGGGTGGTCTGGGCTGCTCCGTTCCCTGTTGGCAGCAGCAGCTTCAATTGGGCACAGCGCTCCACACAATTTCTCCTCACCTTGCGCCAAGTTCCAACCCCGAGCCCGGCTGTTCGTCCCGGTCACCACACACAGCCACCGGCGTTATTAGCGTTTCCTGTTCCTGTTCATTTGCCTCTATTCTCCAGACACGCTGGGAGATGCCCACCGTGTCGAACCCTCGCAATTGTTGGCTGGCGCGCATCTCCACGCATTAAGGGCTTTGGTTATCGCTGGAGGGGAATAACCGTTTCTCGATTGAAGCGCCTGCTCCGCTCGTCTCACCGTCCCTGAAGATCCCGCCGCCCAGAAACAGCTCAGTCGCCAAGCGCACCTGTGACTGACGACAACACACCACCGTCTGTAACCAGCCAGCATTCACTCCCATCCACGAACCGAACACGAAGACAAACACCACTACTGGGGATTTCACACCAACCCCCAGTTGACTTGGGCGCGCTGGAGCATGTTTGTCGCCATCGATAACGCCTGATCTCCGACATTCCCGTCGAACCACAACCGCCCAGTGCCTGCCTGCCTGCCTCTCGACGTCCTCGCCGCTGGTCCCCCGAGATGCCCTCCTTCATGCCGGACGCAAACACGGCAATCGACTCGCAGTCCTCGGGTGTTGTGCACCTTGACCGGTCCGCTGAGTACGGCTTATCCCAGGGCAAGGTCAATGGACACATTGCTTGTCAGCCGCACTCGCACACGTCAAATGAGAGCTTTGGGGGGAGCTCGGCGAACTCGACCAGCTCATCTACCACGTCCGAGACATCCCTAGAACCAGAACAGCGAGCGACCAAGAATTTCTCTCATCCGCAGAGCATGAGTTCACCACCAAATGGAAGCACCAGCGGAGGAGTAAACGGGGTCGACGGCGTGGAGATTGCGAGCCGGAAATCACCGCTGTTTCCTAACTCGGCGACGCTGGTGGACCGGACGGGATCGAACCCAGTCAGGGGGAGGGGAAGCGAGTCGCCAATCTGGGCACAAAGTGACGGGGTTCCAAACGTCACGCCCGGGATAGAGAGCTCGCGATCGCAGCCTGGTGTCGAGGTATACTTACATCCCGTCAGCAAAGCAGAGATACGTACCGTCGAAAACGGATCGGCTCCTGCGGCACTGCCTGTTGCCAGCGCTCCTGCACTTGTCCCCCAGCAGGCCGCTAGCCCAGGTGCGAGCCAACGAAACCTGAAAGCGCCACACCGGTTCTCGTCACCCCCGCTCTATGAGCAGCCGAATTCCTCCACCCAGTCCCAGACACCGCCCGTGCCGGGGATCAAGCACCGGCATACCTTGGAAGTCCCCAAGGTCTCATCCGCCCGGGGTTCGCGAGACGGAATCGATACCGCCTATTCGAGTGGCAGATTTTCGCCAACCATTGCGGCTTCCGGAGTGCGCAGGGCATCGCTGAGCCTGGCCCGGAGAAACACGCGATCTCTCCACTCGGAGGGGCCGCGCGATGACGTCGTTCCAGATGAGGATGCTCTGCGGTGGGCAGAGGCGTACAGGCAAAAGCGGGCTAGCAAGAGGAGGAGGAGGGAGATCGAGGATGACGACAGGGTACTGGTCGGGACCAAAGTTGACGAGACGCATGCAAACTGGGTGACAGCCTACAACATGTTGACTGGCATCCGCGTCGCCGTTTCAAGGACGAATGCGAAGCTCGACCGACCCTTGACAGACGCCGACTTTGACGTCAAACAGAAATCAACCTTTGACATCGCCGGAAACGAGTTGGTCCCGTCAGCCAAGTACGACTTCAAGTTTAAGGACTACGCCCCCTGGGTGTTCCGCCACCTGCGCGCGCTCTTCCGCCTAGATCCCGCGGATTACCTCATGTCGCTGACCGGCAAGTACATCTTGTCAGAACTTGGATCGCCTGGAAAGAGCGGAAGTTTCTTCTATTTCTCTCGAGATTACAAGTACATCATCAAGACCATCCATCACGCCGAGCATAAGTTCCTCCGCAAGATCTTGAAAGACTACTACCAGCACGTCAAGGACAACCCCAACACTCTTCTCTCACAATTCTACGGCCTTCACCGGGTCAAGATGCCTTACGGCAGGAAGATCCACTTTGTCGTCATGAACAATCTGTTTCCTCCGCACAGGGATATCCACCAAACCTTCGACATAAAGGGCTCGACGGTGGGCCGAGACTATAGGGAAGACGATCTGGAACACAATCCCAGGGCGACTCTGAAGGACCTGAACTGGCTCCGACGAAAGCGGAATCTCGAATTGGGCATTCAGAAGAAACAACTCTTCCTCGCCCAATTGTATAAGGATGTGCGGCTATTGCAAAGATTGCAAATTATGGATTACTCTTTGCTCATCGGTATCCATGACCTTGAAAAGGGCAACGAAGAAAATCTGAGGGATAAGACTCTGCGCGTCTTCAACCCGGGCGGGAACAACTCGCCAGATGACTTCGACCCTCATTCGGTCCTCATGCGGACCCCATCCAAGCTGGAACACCAGCGCAAAGCGAGGGAGCTCCGTCAGATGATCCAATCTGAAAAACCGGTTCCGATGGGACAGACAAGCAGCAGGATGCCGAACGAGCTTGAGGAAGGGCAGAATCGACCGGGGTTCATCTTCAACCAGGACGATGGTGGGTTCCGGGCAACGCACGAAGATAACACCCCGGGGGACGAGATCTACTACTTGGGAGTGATCGACTGCTTGACTCACGTATGCCCAGTGCTTCCCTACCGCGCCACGCTGAGCCGAAAGCTGACATTCTTTCTAGTACGGTATCATCAAGAAGATAGAGCATTTCTGGAAAGGCCTCTCTAGTGATCGCAATCAGATCTCGGCCCTGCCGCCACACGAATACGGCGAGAGGTTCATCAGCTTCATTTCAAGGGTGACAATGTCGAACGAGGAGGCTCTTCGTGCCGCCCAAGAACGAGACTCTGCGCTGATGGCCGAAGCCGCTGCTGTGATTCCGCCCGCACCCAACTACCAGCCTCCGCTGCCGCCTTCCTCTTTGCCGCCGGGCCAGAGGCTGGCTGAGCAGCAGATAAGGAAGACGGAGGCAAATGGCGCGGAGGACAACGTACCAGAGCGGACGCTGAGGACGACAGTCTCCGCTCCTGCCTCGAGCAATCCAGGATCGGGCAAATCTGGCCACGGTCCAAATGCGCTGGCGACGGAGCGCAGAGAGACGACCGTTCTACCGGTCGTGGAAGAAGCTGCCGAAGGCATCTCAACCGGAGACCGCAGCCGAAACAGCCATGTCAGCAGCCTACTGACGGAAAGCGACCGGCCGCTGACTCCAGCTAAGGACGGACACGAGAGGGAACCGGGGTTCGGCAACCCGCTTCTCGGCGGTCGCAGCGGCAGCAGAGGCAGCAGCGGCAAAGCACGCCCGCCGCCGACTCCACCGAAAACTGGACACGGATACACTGCGCAAGCGAAGCCGGAAAGTGCCGACAGCGGATACGGCGTTGCTACCAGCGGCAGCAGCAACGGTGGCCTCAAAAGCCTCACCGGATCCCAGAAATCGTTGAACATTAGGCCGCAAGTCAGCCGCGACAGTCTTGATAAGGCATTGCCTCCGCTTCCGAGCGCAGGCGGCTCGATCCGTCCTCAAAACGTGTCGTAGTGCGATGACGTTGTACCGACAGCAGACTGTGTACAGGACATGGGAGCACGAGGTACCTTAATGTTGGAGGAGCATTCTGGCCGGAGGGAATGGGAGCTGGTTCGACATCGGTTTTTGCAGAGGATGTCGCCAGGTCGAGCCTTGCGCAACTTGCGAACGACGAGGATATCAGGGCGATCTACTCCGAACGCTGCTGACTCGGGAATAGAAGGGAGAGGAAAGGGGTAACGGTGGGAACTGTACGAGCCCGGTGGTTTTTCATCTCAGCATCTGTCTCCTTTGCAACAACATGATACCACAACGCATCGAAGGCAGTATACGCACCAAGCAAGTTCTTTTGTCTTTGTTTTCAGTCAATCCCTCTTTCTTCTCCCATTACATGTTCATACTTGTTTCTTTTCTCATGTCGGTTGGATCAATCTTTTCTTTTGCGTCATAATCACTCATAGCCGGGTCGGGGTTGTTGCTACAGTCGCACTATTGCTCGTTAGAAATAGACACAATGTTACGGACAAGAAGATGGTGTCAGGATGGCAACTGGCCATTGGTGAGTGGTTTGGTCTCACAGGCATTGCTGTCAAAACATGCGATGGTAGAACCTGAAAAGAGAGTTTATGGTTTCGGTGTCCAGCACCAATTCAACGCCAACGACCCAGAGTAAGGTATCTCATGTTGTATGTGTAGACATATTGCACATTGTATTCTACATTTCTGCGGCGCTTTTACGCGTCCAGAACCACCAGCCAGCCTCCAAAAAAAAACCCAAAAAAAACACCTTCCTGATCACCTCCGGGCAGTGAAATCTGTCTGCACGTCCATCTTGTTCGCCCCCTGGGCCTCGAGCTCCTTCAACCTCGCCTTCTTTTGGATGTCTTGAACGCGCCACTTCTTGAAGTACGTAACCTGCCAGCAGATTCGGTCAGCCCAGAGCACGCAGCGACGAAACAAACACCGATAATAGCAAACGCCATTAAACCCCCACTGATTCCAACCCACCCCACCGCTCCCAACTCAACACTACCAAAGATGAAGAAACCCCACCAATCCCAACACTACGGCTGTCCCTCAACGACGGGCAAAACGCTAGGGGGTTGGGGGAAGGAAAAGGTAGAGAAAGAAAGAAAGAAAGAAAGAAAGAAAGAAAGAAAGAAAGAAAGAAAGAAAGAAAGAAAGAAAGAAAGAAAGAAAAAGAAAACAAAAAGGTCAGACTCACCCACTGCGCAGCGCAATCCTTCTCAAACCCGGCGCTCTGTGTCCCGCACGCCTTGGCCGCCTGCTTGTCGTCCTTGACCGCGTCGACGATGCCGTGGGCGTCGAGGCACGCAAAGTAGGCGTCGCGCGCCTCCCAGCACTTGGCGCGCTCGGCGCGGGACGGGGCGACGGCGCCCGTGCGGATCTCGGTCGCGCGCTTTTCGGTGGGGGAGGAGGAGGAGCTCCCTGGGAAAATGGAGAGGAGGCCCATTTTCTTTTCTTTTCCCTTCCCCTCTCTTCTTTGGGGTGTGGTTTGATTCGGGGTTGGGTTTGGGTTTGGACTTTGGAGGGTCGCGGGGAAGGGGGTGCGGTGGTTACACTCTTTCTGTGTAAAGGGTGTTGTGGCCGCTGTCGTCGTCGTGGTTGTCGTCGTCGTCGTCTTCGGTGGTGGTGGTGGTGGTGGTGGTGATAGTGTTGTTGACAGTTGGGGGGTAACTTGGTGTCCGTCTTCTCGAGCTTTGGATGAGAGCTTCCCGCAGCCGAACTCGGCATATTCCGCTGTGGGAGAAGCGGGAGGTGACGGTAAGCGGGCCTTGGCGCTGGCGTTGACCCTGGCTCATTCGAGATTACGTAATTTACAGAACCGTAACATTGCAGGCGCCCATGGCGTTCTTGCGCATGTGTCCCGGTGCACTTCGGCATCTCTCAACGGCGCATCGCCATAAACCACCGTCACTCAACACCAAAGCGGTCCCCGAAAGCAACGACGCTGACGCGAACGACATCTCCTGGCCTTCTGACTTCGATCCCACCGTTTAACCCCCCCGAGTCGTCCAACTCCTGGTTCTGTCGACGACGACACTTCTTCTAAGCGCGAACCGCGAAATCGACCGGCATTTCCGACTTCTAGAAACGACTGTCCATCACCGAATACGAATTCTGACCGTCCTCCGATAGGAGTGACTTGACGGCGACCCTACACTTTTGCTCTCTCCCTTTTTCCCCTTCCAACTCCAACAACCCGATGGCGCGTCGGCGGCGGCCGCCTCGCCCAGGCGCTCTCGCCGAGCTCCCGCCGCTCAAGCTCCTCAGTCAGATCGCGGCGTTACAAGGGCTGTACTATGCTGCGGCGCTGGTCCTCATGCTCTTTACCGTGCTGGTCGCGGGGCACAAGTTCAGCATGGACCTTGTGTTTGGCTGGGATGCCGTGCGCGGCGACACGACGCAAGGGTGGCTGATGGGATTTATCTGGGTGTTGGATGGGGGCTTGCTGATGTGCGTACTGGATCCTCGCTCAGGGGGGGAATGCTGGCCAATTGCGCTGACTTTGTTACAACAGGGCCGTCGCGATAGTAGTCCTCATCGGCCGCTCCAAGCTCGTGCTCGACTTTGCGCTATCATTACATGCGATTCACTTGGTCGTCGTGACGTTATACTCCGGACAGTTGCCGCGCAACACGGCGTGGTGGCTCTCGATGGTCGCAGCCAGCGCGGTATCGGTGGCGCTGGCGACTTGGGGCTGCCGCTACCGCCAGCTGCAGCCGATCTCGTTTGGGGGAGGTGGTGCGTCGTCAACGGGCGGCGGGAGCGGAGGAGGAAGCGGCGGTGATGCTGGAGTGAATGGTATGGGAGACGAAGAGCAGGGTTTCTCGCGCGGCAGAGGCCGAGTAAGAGGCAGGGACGGGCCTGCTGAGTACGAAATGGCTACCATTAATAATGAGGCGGGAAGGTAGCAATGCGGCATTTGCAAGGCTCTGGATAGATGTTGCAGGCAGAGTGCATCGCAAGGCGTTGGGGTGTCAGTCTACATTTTTGGGTCCGCCGCGGCTTCAGGGATTTTCGCGTTCTGAATTACTACAGTAGGAATATATTGTTCCCACATGCGTCTAAAAGAGGAGATTGAGAGTCTATAATAATGTTATCGCTCAGGGGTGACTTAGGTTTCGCTTGTCCGCGACATACATAACCCCTAACCCTTATTCGCGTGTTCCTCGGTCAACGACACCCGAAACCAGCCGGTTAGCACCGGCGGGGGATCTCCAACAACGACTAGGGCAACGATGGGATCCGCCGATGACGACGATCTTCAAGAGATCCCGAGGCACATGCGGGAGGTTTGTCCCAACTTTTCTCCCTCAGTTTGATTTCCACAGGATAGCCGCCTTACTCCTGAGAGTCCCAATCATCCGCGACCATGTCGAGGCTTCTTTTGCGTCGGTTGCCCGCGAGGGCTCTTGTTCACGCTCGGCCCGTACCCGGTGCTAGAACCTATGCCTCGGCCTCTCCAGTCGCGCAATTCAACTGGGAAGACCCGCTCGGGTCCAGGAACCTATTGACCGAGGAGGAACTGGCCATCTCCGAAACAGCTGAGCGGTATTGCCAGGAGCAGCTGTTGCCACGGGTGCTTCGTGAGCTCCCCTGAAGTCGGATCCGACATTGGGGCCCCATGGCTAACTAGGAACAGAGGCTTACCGAGATGAGCACTATGACCCCAAGATCCTCGAGGAGATGGGTGATTTGGGGCTTCTCGGCGCTACCATCCATGGGTACGGATGTGCTGGAGTTTCAACCGTTGCCGGGGCTCTGATTACCCGCGCGGTTGAGCGCGTCGACAGCGGCTACCGAAGCAGCATGTCAGTCCAGTCGTCCCTGGCCATGGGCGCCATTCACGACTTTGGGTCCGCAGAGCAAAAGGAGAAGTACCTTCCCGAGATGGCCAAGGGCAAGATCACCGGCGCCTTCGGTCTCACTGAACCGAACCACGGCAGCGATCCCGGCTCGATGGAGGCTGTAGCACGCGAGCATCCGCAAAAGAAGGGCTACTACCTGCTCAGCGGCTCCAAGACGTGGATTACCAACTCGCCCATTGCGGACGTGTTGGTCGTGTGGGCGAAACTGCACGAGACGGGCAAGATCCGCGGTTTTCTGGTCGACAGGAAGCAGTGCCCCGCCGGGACCCTGGAGACACCTCCCATCAAGAACAAGACCGGGCTGCGCGCCTCCATTACGGGCATGATTCACCTCGAAGACTGCCCCGTCCCCAAGGAGAACATGTTTCCCGAGGTCGAGGGGCTCAAGGGACCATTCACCTGTCTCAACAGCGCCAGGTATGGCATCGCTCTCGGCCTCATGGGTGCGCTCGAGGACTGCATCGCAAGAGCTCGGACGTATGCCCTCGAGCGGAAGCAGTTTAAGGGCAACCCGCTCGCCAAGTATCAGCTGATCCAGAAGAAGCTGGCCGATGCGGCCACCGACGCCGCCTACGGCACGCTTGCGGCCATCCAGGTCGGCCGCTTGAAGGACCAAGGAAAGGCGACCCCCGAGATGATCAGCATGATCAAGCGCCAGAACTGTGACCGGGCCCTCCACAACGCGAGAGTGTTGCAGGAAATCTTTGGCGGAAATGCTGTCAGTGACGAGTACATGATCGGCCGTCATGTTGCGAACCTCTATGTCACCCAGACCTACGAGGGCCAGAGCGATATTCACAGTAAGTTTAAAGAGACAGCTGCGATATCGAAGACATGGGCTAACCCGGGATAGGCCTCATTTTGGGAAGGGCGATTACTGGAATTCAGTCGTTTGTTTAAGAGCTGGATGCTCCGACGAGGGCGTAGAGGCGGGAACTGTGTACCATATTGGATGTGTGACAGTGGCCGCTGAGAGAGCAGGGGACATCAACGCGCGCGGAAGTCGCTTGCGGTTTCTGCCCGGGCTAATAAGGATTATGTTTTTCTATTTGCCTTGAAGCCATCGCCCAGTATGTTGGCGCTATGTCTGCAAGGTCTCCCAAAGACCCCCTTCTCTGGAGTTGTCGCATCGATTTTATGAAACCAGAAGTGTGACCTCGTGGCAGAATCTCAGGCTCACTATCAATTTGAGATTCGAGCTGTGGTTGCTCGGGTTGCAACGAGGCGGTGGAACCCTCTGGTAACAGATGTGCGCCTAAATTGCTTGCAGCTTTGTTAGTCATCCGAAGTTGTCGCCCACGGTGGCGTCGCGTGAGCAAACGGGGCGCCGATGCCCCATTCCATGATTGGCAACCTATTGGGCGCCAAATCCTGGACCCAGCGCCTGCGCCTACCTGAAAATTCCTTGGCCCAGTTCAGCCTTTGGCAGAGTGGGGCCTAAACCGCCTTTGTCGACCCGCCCGCTTCCCCCCCCTCACTTTCTCTCTTGCAACCTAAACCCTTCGACAACTTCGACTCTATCACCTCGTCACTCACAAAACCTTTCACCATCCTCTTACATCACACCCCGTTGTTTCTTGGTAAGCCCCCTACCCTCCTGACGACCTTCTTCAGCAGTTTTCTGTGGCTCGCTGTTTGCCACATATCGTGGTCCTGCAGGTCGATTCATTCGGATTCTGTGCCCTTCCACCCGCAAGAGCTGACAGCCTTAAATTCAGCAGGCCCCCAGTCGCTCGACGCCGCACATCGCCGTCATCCACACATCACACATCGACAGACATGGCTCTGAAGCGCATTAACAAGGAACTCACCGATCTTGGCCGGTACGTCGTCTCTGATACACATTTTGCGCACGCGTCCACTTGCTCGCCAGAATCGGTGAGAGATGCGGTGCCGTCATTCGATCGACCGCCCATGGTGGGGCCTAGTCGGCGGGGCTTTCCGGGCTTTCCACCGCAACTCGGGGGCCGACCGCCATCGAGGGAATCGAGAGAGCGTTTGCATATATATTATACACGATTGCAGAAACTGACACTTTTTTTTGGTAGTGATCCGCCCTCGTCTTGCTCTGCGGGGCCTTCTGGCGACGATCTCGTATGTACCCCTCCATGTGCCCCTCGTTCTGTCGCCACGCCAACGGGCAACGTCCTGCGACATAACTCGGCTTTGTTATCTGTCTGCTAACATAGCCTTTTGCTTAGTTCCAATGGCAAGCCACAATCATGGGTCCTGTGAGTCTTACCGGTGCTTCCCCGGCGCATTCGCTGCATAGGCCGTATCGCGCATAGCGATGCGGATATGGCAGCCTTGACCAGTCTCGATCATTTACTGGTAATCACGGCGCTAATCGATGCGGCACAGAGTGACTCGCCCTACACTGGGGGCGTCTTTTTTCTTCAGATCCAGTTTCCCACGGACTATCCGTTCAAGCCTCCAAAGGTTCACTTCACGACTCGGATCTACCACCCCAACATCAACGCAAATGGCAGCATTTGCCTCGACATTCTGCGTGATCAGTGGAGTCCCGCATTGACTATCTCGAAAGGTATACGGTTTTCCTTCATAAGACGCTATTATCTTCGAGTGTGATTCTGACCGTTTCCCAGTGCTGCTCTCCATCTGCTCGATGTTGACCGACCCCAACCCCGACGACCCGCTGGTGCCCGAGATCGCCCATGTATACAAGACAGACCGTGCGAAATACGAGCAGACGGCTCGTGAGTGGACTCGGAAGTACGCTGTTTAATGTCGCAGCTGGGGTGTGCGTTGGTTGGACTGCGGTGGTCGATCGTACTGATTTCTGGGCGTTTTATCGGTGTCCGCGGCCGACCTGAGTCCTAGGTTCTAGGAGATCTGCCTGCCATCTAGGCTTCGCGGTGAGAGAAGTTCTAGGACTCAGGGAAAGAGACGAGGGTTCTTTGCCCGATCAATTATCCACCACGTGGGTTTGATTGGAGCGGTATGTGGTTGGCAGAGGCACCAGGGGTTGGCCTTGATCATCCATACTACATCACCTAGCTTGGGAATCGGAAAGGTTTCGGCCATTGCATGCACATTTCTTTGACTACCCCCTGATCACTTGGAACATAGCGTGTCACGTCTCTCTAGATTGCACCTACCTAGACTACGCCGGAACGAAGCCCGAATTTATACCCTATCATATATTTATGAATGCTTTTATGAAGTGTCTGATTGTGCCGTCAACCTACCTGCCATGGTAGTCCGGCGGTGCCTACGTAGGATCAACCTAATACATGTAGAGACATTACAACCGTTCGGTCAAGATATCACATGCCACCTCCCCCCACAACGCTGGAGCGTAGGCCCCTAGTAGCCGGCTAAAGGCATCTCCCAAATAGACTTCCGGTCAACCAGCCCCACAGCGTTCGGCCCACGCCGGAAGCAACCCCGTCGCCGTCCGGACTAGGGAGCTACAGGCTCATCAGATGAGGCACAGCTGAACGAGACGGGGAACGAGCTGACTGTTACGTTGATGATCCCTTCCCTTGGCGTATCGCACTAGGTATACGCAGTATCCTATGCCACTGGGATTTGCTCAGTGTCCGGCTTGGCTTCGGATACCGTGCCTTGATGGTGCTTTGTCTATGTACTGTCTCGACGACTGGTAGGTCTTGCTGACAAAGGCTAAGGTGTGGGATTTGAAGGAGCGGATCATCTGATAGGATCATGTGATTGCGCCTCTCTGCTCAGCTGCTGTGTTTCTTGACCCTGGTCGGTTGGTCGTGGCTGGTTGACTGGGCCGCTCGGCGGCTCGAGAGGCCCAGGCCGGTCTGCGCTGGCGATCTCACTGGCTGTGATCTGCTCAGGGGGGGGGGTGTGCCGTGGTCGGCGATTTGGCGCTCTTTTTGGGAGATGGACGGGACATCCCATTGCGTGCGTGCATATGTATGTACTGTACAGACATGTACCGTACTCGTGCATACTGCGTAGAACAGAGGCAACTAACCTTGTTCTGGATTACATACTGTAGTAGCAAGACTGGCGGGTTGGGGCTATGTAGTAAGAAATATCCGAAAGGAGTTCGGCGAAGCAATTCTTGCTTGGCCACTCCACTCGGAAATAGCGTCTGGCTCAGAAAAATGTATGACTGCCATCTTACTATGTACTATGAGCAGGCGTGATTACATAAGTTCGGCAATGCAGCGTCAGTGGCCGGTAGACGATGGCTTCTAGGCTGCTTGACCACCGACCTTAATCTGGAAATTGACCCGAGTTGCTGGTTTCCACATAGTTTCAAGAGACCGTCAGCGCAAAGTTCGGCAGAGCTGCCGGTAGTTGTGGTGCCCATAACTGCACGAAGCAGCTCCGCTGCATCCGGCACACTACCCAGATCACCGAATCGCGATGCTGAGGTGAATGGATGACAGGGCGACATAGCGCTGGGGCTTAGCATAGAGAGGCATTGGAGAAGATGTGCGACGTTGGTTGGCGCCGAAAGCTGAATCGCCGCTTGTGTGTCAGGATCCCGGCCGAAACAGCAATCGCAACGCCAACCACCCTCCCTGGCCCGCTATCAGCCAATCAATCCTGTTCGGCAGGCGTTGTGGGGGTCGCTGCAACCCGGTCTTGGCAGCCGTGCTAGTGAGACTCTGGGCTGTCGTGACTGCCGCCCATTCATGTGCACGCAAAACGCAGCGCTTCGCCCAGCACCGTCGCCCGCAGATTGAAGAACATGAAGCAGAACTGGGCTTATCCATCTCAGAAATGGCGCCATTACCCACCCGCCATGCCCTGTCGTGCCGGGCGATCGGTCTGATCATTCAATCCCGGTGGCTAGCCTGCGTATGTACTATGTACTGTGTAGCAGCCTCGCTTATTATTATTTTCTCCCTGGGCTGGGCCAAATGCGCCAACGGACACAGGCTGCCCTTGACGAAGACTTCCTCTTGAGGGATCACACTGGACTTTTTCAGATGGCTGTGGGCAATTGAAAGACCGGTAGATTTCTGCGGCCGAAGAACCCGATGTGGTACGGATTCGCCCAAGACAGAACATTCTCCCGTCGTGCCGCACTCTTCTCATCTCGAGGAGCCGGGCCTTTGCGGCGGCGAGGCTGGAGTCATGCTTGGGAATGGGCTTGCTGGGAAGACCCATGCTGCCGTTTTTAACCTGGGCTGCCTGGGGGTCTGCCCCGGAGGCCGGCAGCGGGGACCCTCCCCCCCTCGTCTCCCGCTGCATCCCAAGGGCTCAGTGCTGTGCTTGGCTCCCATCCCGGCAGAACCTCTGTTTCGACGAAGTGGGAGGTCGTTCGATTTCTCTTGAATTTCGCCGTAAACAGGACCCCTGCCCCGTCTTGGCGTCTTGAGTTTCTCGCTGCTTTGCCTGCGCTTCTCCTAACCCATCCCTCCCCCTTTTCCACTTGCCATACGCAGAACGCAACACACGGCCCCCTGGAAAAAGCCAAGAGCCCCACGTTTCCGACTCTGGTCCATGGACGCAGTGCCAGTTCGCTGTGCCCCCTTCCGAGTCATTTGCCAATAGTTACGCGCCCTTCTCGCACCCACGTTTCTGTTCTTCGTTTCTGCACTGTCTTGTCCCGGCGCGCAGTGGCCAGATTCTTCTTCCCCCCTCGTTCCTTTCGCCTCTTGGTTTTCCCTGAGCGCAACTGACAGGGCCTTGTTCTGTTGGAGAAAGACAGGCATTGTGGACAGGTATGATCTACAGAAATCAGCTCATGTTTCTCGCTGCTTGATCCCTTGGCGCCTCTCTTAACCAAACCCGCCCCCCCGCGCCTGAGCCTCCGGCTTCCCGTCCTTCCCCTTTCCCTGCCTGCCATTTTCTTCGTTGGTGCTGTGCATCTTTCCAGGTGCTTGGTTGCTGACCATCACCGCCTCGCCTCTCGTGGCAAATGCAGGCTCCATATCCATTCCTTAGTATCACTGTTCGACGAATCCTCTTCTCGACTGTCGCTTAGATGGGCCTATTTCGCCGGTTCAGCAGGTTCTGATTCCGAATTTTTACGCTCCGGTTCCTTCACCAACGTTTAATTGCTGGATTGTTTGGGAGAGGTTTTTGGGCATCGACGGCCCATTGGAGGGTTTGAGGCGTTCAACTCCCAAAAAGGAATAAGAGACCAAAATCTCCGAGGAGGTTTTGGGGGGGAAAGTTACGGGATAAGCGCGTTTGGGGCATCGCGACGACATCGCCGACGCCCGAAATGGCGGGCTACGGGGGATACGATGGTTACGGCGGCTACCCGACCAGTGCGGGATCGATAAAGCAGTCGGAAAGGTCAAGATGGACGCCGCTCACCCGCATGTTGTTGTCGGGTGAGATGACGCAGGAGAAGCAAAAGGAGTTGACGCCCAGGGAAAAGTTCGACCGATGGATGGTGAACGAAGGCTACCGCCGAATGTAGGTCTTGATTTTTGCGGCCTCTCGTCGCCGATGCGGGCTGACCCCTTTGTCACAGTTTCGTGTTTGTGTTTATGGTCCTCCACGCCGTCGTGTTCGCCTTCAGCTTCGTCCACTACGCGCTGAAGGACAGTTTACAGATTGCCCGGGATACATTTGGCCCGACATTCATGATCGCCCGTGCCTCGGCGCTCGTTCTCCACGTCGATGTCGCCTTGATCCTCTTTCCGGTCTGCCGCACGCTCATCTCGCTGGCGCGGCAAACGCCGCTCAACGGCATCATCCAGTTCGACAAGAATATCACGTTCCACATCACCACCGCGTGGTCCATCTTCTTCTTCTCGTGGGTACATACGATTGCCCACTGGAACAACTTTGCTCAGATCGCCGCCAAAAACAACTTGGGCTTCTACGGTTTTCTGCTGGCCAACTTAGTATCCGGGCCGGGCTGGACGGGGTACGTCATGCTGATCGCGTTGACGGGCATGGTCATCACATCGGTGGAAAAGACGCGCCGCGCAAACTACGAGCGATTCTGGTACACACACCACATGTTCATCGTCTTCTTCTTCTTCTGGTCCATCCACGGCGCCTTCTGCATGATCCAGCCGGATTTTGCGCCCTTCTGCACCTCGCTTGGCACCCAGGCCATCGGCGTGTTCTGGCAGTACTGGATGTATGGTGGTTTCGCTTATCTCGCCGAGCGCATTGCGCGCGAGATGCGCGGCAGGCACAAGACGTACATCTCCAAGGTCATCCAGCACCCAAGCAACGTGTGCGAGATCCAGATCAAGAAGGAGCACACCAAGACGAGGGCCGGGCAGTACATCTTTTTCTGTTGCCCGGCCGTGTCCCTGTGGCAGTACCACCCCTTTACCCTGACCAGCGCGCCGGAAGAGGACTACATCTCGATCCATATGCGTATCGTGGGCGATTTCACCCGGTCCGTTGCCGAGACCCTCGGCTGCGAATTTGACAAGAAGGGCGGGTCGTCCAAGGTGGTGGGCGTCAACCAGGATAACGACGAGGTGGATCCTGCGCTACGACGGGTGCTTCCTCGCGTTTACATTGATGGACCGTTCGGGTCAGCATCCGAAGATGTGTTCAAGTACGAGATTTCAATTCTGTGCGGCGCTGGTATCGGTGTGACGCCCTTCGCCTCCATTCTCAAGTCGATCTGGTACCGGATGAACTACCCGCAGAAGAAGACGCGGCTGAGCAAGGTCTATTTCTTTTGGATCTGCAGAGATTTTGGCTCCTTTGAGTGGTTCCGCTCTCTGCTCCTCGCCATCGAAGCACAGGACGTGGACAACCGCATCGAGATCCATACCTACCTGACGGCAAAGATTAAGGTCGACGACGCGACGAACATTATGATCAACGACGCCAACGCCGACAAAGATACGATCACTGGCCTGCGGTCGCCGACCAACTTCGGCCGCCCCAATTGGGACATGATCTTTAGAGGAATCAGGAAACTGCATACTCCCTCTGAGGCTGGTGTGTTTTTCTGCGGCCCGAAGGGGTTGGGCAGCACATTACATATCTTTTGCAACAAGTACAGCGAGCCTGGGTAAGTCGAACCCCCCCTGAACAAGGTTGTTTTTCGCTGGTGCTAACGGGGATTGCAGGTTCAACTTTGTCTGGGGCAAGGAGAATTTCTGATCGACGTTCAACTTTCTTCGCTTCTTTCGCCCTCCGAACCTCGCCAGTCAGCATGAGAGATACCCTTCAAAAGTTTTTGCTCACCACTCCTAATCAGGGCGCGGGACGCCAACAGTAGAGCCCGCGGATGTGCCTGTTTTGGACTGAGCGCTCTTGCCTCCTACGTAGAAACCACACAGGCCGGAATACTTTTGCGACGGCTTTGGTGTGAGGCCGCCTTATCAGTGGCACAGCGGATGCCATATTGACGCTGAGTGCCGGTCCGGTACATTCGCAACGGAAAGGATTCAGAGGCGGGCGGTTTGCTGGATACCCTAAGGAGAGACGGGGAGATGGGGTTGTCCTTTAGCTGGGCTGGCACGGACAAGCACGCACTTGCTGATAACCACTCCCGATCCCATATCTTGAAGCACATCGATTCGCCATTCGCCGCCCCTCCATTTTCTGCATACTTGTTCGGATCACGACTTAATAGAATTTGACTGGCCGCTCGCGGCAGGGGGGAGCGATTTCACATAGGGCAGCGTTTTTGGTACATAACTGATTTAAAATATTTACATTGTATCTATCTGACATACCTGGCTACCTAGTAAATGCATCAGTGCGAGTAGAATTGCACTAGTTATGGTATTGCCAGTGTTGATTTTGCCAGACCCTTGCAAGTAAGCAAAGCCTTTGCCCGCAACCCCACCAGGAGTTTAATTGCCCCACTTAAATTCGCGGCAAGGCGCGTTCACACACGCGCACACCCTATAAACGAACGCCCTGTTCGCGTCAAGCTTCCTGCAAACCACTAGCATTCCGTGACATCACGAAGCGAGCTATCGCCGCCCTTTCCATCAATTCGGATTCCGTTCTTTTACTTTTTCTTGTGCGCAACAGCCGGTCAATACCGCAACTCTCAAAACTTTCATGATTGAATTCCGATTCCTAGCTTTTCGTAGCAAACATGGGAATCAAAAACCTCTTTTCTATCATCAAGGACGAAGCTCCCGATGCCATCAAGGAAGGCGAGATCAAAAATCAGTTCGGCCGCAAGGTCGCAATTGTAGGTTGCGTTGCACACAGCTTCGCATGTTTCGTGCTAACAAGTGCTAGGATGCGTACGAAGCCAATCGAAAATCTAGAGGTCTTGTCGTTCGTTCTATCTAACAGTTTCAATAGATCGATGAGCATCTACAGCTTCCTCATTGCTGTGCGATCCGACGGCCAGCAACTTATGAACGACAGCGGCGAGACGACGTCGCATCTGATGGGCATGTTTTACCGCACACTCCGCATGGTCGACAATGGAATTAAGCCGCTCTACGTCTTCGACGGCGCCCCCCCCAAGCTCAAGTCTGGCGAACTGGCGAAGCGATTCCAGAGGAAACAAGAGGCAAACGAGGGGCTCGAGGAGGCAAAGGAGACGGGAACGGCTGAGGATGTCGAGAAGTTCTCGCGCCGGACAGTGCGCGTCACACGGGAACACAATGCCGAGTGCCAGCGGCTGCTCAAGCTGATGGGTATCCCCTACATCGTCGCCCCCACCGAGGCTGAGGCCCAGTGTGCGGTCCTGGCCCGCGCTGGCAAGGTCTACGCTGCTGCAAGCGAGGATATGGATACCCTTTGCTTCAACACCCCGATCCTCTTGCGCCATCTTACCTTTAGCGAGCAGCGCAAAGAGCCTATTCAGGAGATTCATGTCGACAAAGTCTTGGAGGGTCTGAACATGGAGAGGAAGCAGGTAAGTGACCGAAAACCGCCCCACCAGTAAGAAGGACAGTGTGTTGACTCCCCGCCTTTCCCCCCATCTTTCAGTTCGTCGACCTCTGCATCCTCCTGGGCTGCGACTATCTCGATCCGGTCCCAAAGGTCGGGCCGTCTACGGCGCTCAAACTAATCCGCGAGCACGGCACGCTCGAGAAGGTGGTCGAATTCATGAAGGAGGACCCCAAAGGGCGCTACACGGTCCCCGAAGACTGGCCCTTCGAGGACGCGCGCGACCTCTTCTTCTCACCTGACGTGCGGCAGGCTGACGACCCGCTGTGCGACTTCAAGTGGGACAAGCCTGATATCGAAGGGCTAGTGCAATTCTTGGTACAGGAGAAGGCGTTTTCCGAGGACCGAGTGCGCGCGGGCGCGGCTCGCCTCGAGAAGAACCTCAAGAGCTCACAACAGTCGCGCATTGAGGGCTTCTTCAAGGTGATTCCCAAAACAGAGGCCGAGAAGGTTGCGCACAAGCGCAAGTTGGAGGAGCAGAACGAGGCCAAGAAGAAGAAGCTCAAGGAGGAGAAGAAGGAGAAGGCCAAGGCGAAGGCCAAGCCGCGTGGGACCGCGTGATTGCGCGGCGAGGCTGGGGTTGATCATCAAGATGTTTCTGACGGTGGCTTCTACCCGTCCAATTTGTCGCGGGACGCGCGCATCTTGCTTTATTTCATTTTTGCTCTTACACAGACAGGCGAACGGTGTCTCGGCGTTGGCGGTGTTCTTATCGGGCAGAGGGCGACGGATGGTCACGGATCACGAAACGAAGCATTTGCTGGCCCTGAACTTTTGCAGAACAGTAAAATACACTGAACTCTCTTCAGGCTCAGCCGAGCTCTTGATGGTACCTGGCACATCAGCCATCCCACCCTCCCCCCACCGTGGGATGTTGGGTTAATAAACAGTGGACCCTCCCACTCGAGTCGCGTGCGTCTCCACTGAAAGTACAGTACGACAAGGGCCTGGATTTTGCCTCGGCTCGTTGTAGTCTGGTAATCCGGCCCGTGGCCATTGGCCCAAGCATGCCATGACATCAGCCGAGGGCCTTTGGCAAGCGGCAAGCGGCAAGTTGCAGCGCAACCGGCGCTGGGCTTCCCTCCGATCACATGCACCCCAGATTACCCCTCCAAACTCTCGCTCCTTGGTGCTGCTGATCATGTTGTGGACTGACGGGCAGCATCATCATTGCAACATACCAATCCTGACACTAGATTACCAGAATAAATAGAGAGTGTGTGAGTGTACCGCAATGCGCAACGGCTTTTTCGATCCACAGTCTACCCCACACAACGCAGCCTGAATCCGAGGTAGCCAGCACAAACTGACAAGATCAAGTGTGGACAGTGGGCGGCGTTGTGGCCGGGAAAGGAAATACGTCTGGCTCTCCACATCTTCTTCCCCATGCTTTGGCGGAACCAAGAACGGACTTGACTGCCATGTGCGACCAGTAAATTTGCAACGAATTACCCATGGGTCTTGAAAATGCACGCAGAGTGGCATGTGCCCCAGATATTACTCTGTTGTGGATTGCCGGAATCTAGAGTGGTGTCAGCCTGCAACAAGTCCAAAGGTCAGTGACGCTACTCGCATGTGATTGCGAAGGATCCGGGCCCGCCGCAGGCTCGCTCTGTGGAAGGCTGGTCCTTGGATGAATGCGGCTGCCCTTTATTATTGAGCCTGCTTCCTCGTCTCCAACTTTGCTGCCGACAATATAACAATTTTCATCACTACCACTTCATTGCTTCACTCCTTCTTCTTGTCTCTCCCCCTTCCTGCATTTCCTTCCATCTGAAGCCTGGGAGACTTCCTTTTCACGTCACATCAGCACCATGTCCAAGACATTTACCCAGAACGACGTCGCGTCGAAGAACAAGGCCGATGCCTTGTGGATTGTGGTCGACGGCGACGTCTACGATCTCACCAAGTTTCAGGATGACCATCCGGGTAAGTACTTCGGCTGCAGCTGCTGGCGCATGACCTCGACCGCAAAGCCTCTGTGACTGACAAAGATGTGGCGATCATGATGCAGGCGGCAAGAAGATTCTCCAAAGGGTCGCCGGCAAGGATGCGTCGAAGCAGTTCTGGAAGTACCACAATGAGGGCATCCTCAAGAAGTACCAGAAGCAGCTGCAGATCGGCTCGCTAGACACCAAGCCCAAGGCCGCTGCTCCCCCACCACCCGCACCTACGCCCACGCCCAAGAAGGAGACGCCCAAGCCCAAGCCGGCTACTGCCGCTGCCGCTGCTCCCGCCGAGGAATCCGAGGCTCTTGAGCCTTTCGGCCAGCAGATCCCGTTCTCTGACCCCAGCTGGTACCAGGGCGTAAGTACCTTAGTGCATCCGGTTCGAGGCAATTGGAATAGGCGACGTCATACTGATCAATTCGCGTTCACCCCGTTTTTCAGCACCACTCCCCATACTTTAACGAGACACATGCCGCGCTCCGGGCCGAAGTTCGCGAATGGATCGACACCGAGATCGAGCCCTACGTGACCGAGTGGGATGAGAAGAAGGAGGTGCCCCCCGAGGTGTACAAGGAGATGGGCCGCCGCGGCTACCTGGCCGGGTTGCTCGGCACCCACTACCAGAAGGACTACGCCCAGAATGCCGTCAAGTCGGTGCCGCATGACAAGTGGGATCTCTTCCACGAGATGCTGCTCACCGACGAGCTCAGCCGCGTTGGCTCGGGCGGTTTCGTGTGGAACGTCATTGGCGGTTTCGGCATCGGCTGCCCGCCTCTGGTCAAATTCGGCAAGAAGCCGCTGCTCGACCGCATCCTCCCCGGCATTCTCAACGGCGACAAGCGCATCTGCCTGGCCATCACGGAGCCCGACGCCGGCAGCGACGTCGCCAACCTGACGTGCGAGGCCAAGCTGAGCGACGATGGCAAGCACTACATCGTCAACGGCGAGAAGAAGTGGATCACCAACGGCATCTGGTGCGACTACTTCACCACGGCCGTGCGCACCGGCGGGCCGGGCATGAACGGCGTGTCGCTGCTGCTGATCGAGCGCGACTTCGGCGGCGTTTCGACGCGGCGCATGGACTGCCAGGGTGTGTGGTCCAGCGGCACGACCTACATCACGTTCGAGGACGTCAAGGTGCCCGTCGAGAACCTGATCGGCAAGGAGAACCAGGGCTTCCGCGTCATCATGACCAACTTCAACCACGAGCGCATCGGCATCATCATCCAGTGCCTGCGCTTCTCGCGCGTCTGCTACGAGGAGTCGGTCAAGTACGCCAACAAGCGCAAGACGTTTGGCAAGAAGCTCATCGAGCACCCCGTCATCCGCCTCAAGCTGGCCCACATGGCCCGCCAGATCGAGGCCAGCTACAACTGGCTCGAGAACCTCATCTACCAGTGCGAGAAGATGGGCGAGACCGAGGCCATGTTGCGCCTGGGCGGACCTATCGCCTCGCTCAAGGCCCAGGCCACCGTCACCTTTGAGTTCTGCGCCCGCGAGGCCTCGCAGATCTTTGGCGGTCTGTCGTACTCGCGCGGCGGCCAGGGCGGCAAGGTCGAGCGCCTGTACCGCGACGTCCGCGCCTACGCCATTCCCGGCGGTAGCGAGGAGATCATGCTCGACCTGAGCATAAGGCAGAGCATGCGGGTGGCCAAGATGCTGGGTATGAAATTGTAAAGCCGAGATGCGAGAGACAGCTTTACGAGGGGAGAAGAAGAAAAGAAGAAGAAAAAAGATACGGGATGGAGGCTTGCATGTGGCAGTTGACGTTGCATAACTGTATTGTACAAACAAACCAAGGTGGTCTGGCTGGGTTTGCTTTTTATTTTGTTCTTTTTAGTACGATGGGTGGTCACACTTCGTATGTGTTTTCTCTCATTGTGCCTTGGTGGTAGGGTAAGAACACCATCGCCCATAGACTGGCCGGAGTAGTTGGGATACAGACATCTTACCCATCAGTGCCTGCCTTACCTACATACTTGTGCTTCCTGTCCAATTTGCGCATTCACTCTGTTGCAAACACATTGTCGCTGTAGGCTATAGAAGCGTAGAGGCGTGCTTAGCAATGAAGGCACTTTTCCAGTTGTGGGCACATGTCAGACAGATGGCGATGGCCCAGCACTGGCATGGACTGGGAAATTTGTACCGAGAGGATTCAAGGATCAGGGGACGGGGTGGGAGAGAGGAATTCTGGCCATGAACGCCAAGTCGAAATGGTTCTCCTGCTTGGCAAAACTAGGTTCAAATGATGGAGACGTGTGTCCTGGAGCAGCATGTGCAAATTTAAGGGGGCGCAACATGCCCCGGGAAGCAACAACAACAAAAGCCGTCGTCGCTCTTGTGTCTCCACGCACCTAATAAGTAAGTTATCGCCGTCCGTCACCTGATAGCCAGTAGACTTCGCATTGGACCTTCACCGTTAAGCTGCAAGCCAACCCTGCCCTTTCTGAAGCAACACTGGTTGAGAGCCTCACAAAATCCAAATGGGCCATGGTATCAATAACGCTATAATATTTGGCTGTGTTCATAAACAGACTCTATGACTTCTTATCGTATTCAACTAAAGTGGTGCGAAGCGTTGGAGAAAGCAGGATTGTGATATTGGTACTGAGCTTAAGAAAAGAAACAGGAAAGGTAGGTAAGAAAAAGGCCAGAGATAGGGACAGAAAAAAAAGGGTTCAATGGTAGAGGTGACAGTGGTAGCAAACTCATGCATGGTAGCGAATGGGTCCAAGAAAACAAGTACTAGATAGAAAAGAGGTCAGTGACTCTGAAACAGTCTAGTTGAGAGGGTACGAGCCTGGTGTGGTTGATTGATTCAGAAATAGAACAATGTAGGTGATTGGGTATAATCATGACAGCTGTTCATAAACAGCCTCTTGCGAGAAATCATCAGGTGGAAATGAAGCATTAGGGGATAGCGGAAAGTATAGCATCTTACCTTTTGCAACTCTCTATCGTAAAGGCGAGAGTGACTCGCCGAGCAATTGATCTCTGGAAAAGGACAGCCGGTTATGGTTTAGAACACGCACTGGAATATGTCAGCGAATTGGCCAAATACTCATGAGGGGGTACCAAGGGGTCAATGTGTGGGATCAGAAATAGAACAATGTAGGTGATTGGTTATAATCATTACAGCTGTTCATAAACAGCCTCTTGAGGAGAATCATCATGAAAAAGGAATATGGAAGGAAATGAAACAAACAACATACCTCACGCAATAAGACGAAGGGGCCACGGCGAACCATGTAGCAACGGGTGTGTAAAGGGTCCTCCATGGTATACGACACCCATTTCCCGGGGTGAATAGCTAGCCATTCTGTCTTTTGCTATATGTACACACAGCCCGTAGCAAGCCAAGCTTGTGGCCGCTCAGGCAGCATCAGGGTCGGCGCACACAGGGTTAATGTCAATGCCGTACTTCTCCTTGATTCTCTGTCGCCTCCGCTCTTCATATCCCGGCGGCCGGATACCTAAAGCTGTGTGAGTTCTGGTTTGGGAAACACCCGGCGGTTGAAGGGAACGGAACACACCTCTACCCTCTCCAATCTCGGCGATGGTCTCCTCGATTGGCCTTCTCCTGTTCATGCGCAGCATCTCTTTCCGCTCGTACTCATCCACCTCCGGGCGGTTCAAGAACCCCTTCAAAGTGCCACCTGTGTATTCGTATGCTGCCAGGGCGACGCTTGAGAGCGCGGCATAGCCGACAATGCGCGGAATGCGTCCAGCTATAGGGGGTTACAGTTGTCAGCTCTCGTCGAGTGCCGGAGCAGGATCGGTGCAATGTGGTGCTGTGGTGGAGGTGCGCCTACTTCTCAGGCCAAGGATGGCGCCCGCAACGAGGCCACCGACGCCGTCGTTCCAAAAATCGTCCTTTTCGCGCAGGTTCGCAGAGGCGACGCGGGTGAATTCGAAGGCGCCGCCGACAGTAGCTAACACAGCAAGTCAGCACGACGCGAGGCCAAATCGGATCCGCGGAAGCAGGTAATACCGAAGGTGGCGATGATGGCGCCGTTCTTGGTGAAGGTGGTCCAGGGCCCGACGTTCTTCTTTGCGAGCGAGTTCCTCACAGCAGCAAAGAGAAGACCGGTGCCGCCGAAGACGGCGCCGTTGTAAATGCCGGCATTGATGGCATCTTTGGGATGGTAATGGTCGTCCCCGGTCGGCGCCATGTTGCCGGCTGGTGGTGTTGATGTGGTGGAGGGGAGCGCTGAGCTGGTGCCGGAGCAGAGGATCAAGGTCGAAAGTCAATTGACGCTTCGTCGATGGCTCGAAATGGAGTCGGGAAGCTGGGGCCGCTGTGGGTTGTGTTCTAACTGCAATTGAGGCGCATTCATTGGCTGCAGGGCAAGGCTCTGTGGGGCTATCAAAGACGAAACATCGGGTACGAATACATCAAATGAATATGTCTTTGAGAAACGAGGCTGATAATCTGGATTGCGGATCTCGTCATTATCTCGTTACGGTCGCCTTTATCCCGGGTTTTGGTTGAGTCCTTGTTACTCTTGTTTGTTGGGTGATTGATGTGTAAATTCAGTACGGTGTCGCAGTGGCGCGGTAATCCCGCCTTGCGACGAGACGGGCTTGGCGCAACTGCTCTCCGGGCAATCAGGTAACTTTATTCATTCGTCAAGCAGGTAGGGCAACCACTATGTAACTCCAGTACTGCGTAGAGCTCCTTCCCAGGCTGTTGGGAGGCAAGCCATCGGATTCGTCATCGTGTGGGCTGTTGAGTCCCTTCAGTACTTTCTTTCTTCCTACATACCTAAGGTACCTTGCCTTATCTTCCCTTCACCACCCGGAGCAAACACCCAAACTGTAGGGCGACATTTGTTGAACGGGACGAGCAAAACGTGCCTGTCCGTTGTCTCTTCTCTTCCAAATCTTATAAACAGTGGGGGCCTGTGCTTCCTCCCCGCCAGCTGCAATTCTCCCGCCCGATGATGCTCCCACGTCCACTAAAATCGGTCGTCTAGGGTAAGGTAGCGAGGTGATTCCAATTCATACCACTTTCCATCAAGGTCCGTCCTCCAGCCTACAGTCATATTCCACCAGCTCGGCTTGCTCAAGCCTCACAGCGAAAATCATCACAACACTCAACTCGCCAGAGTGCCGCCCCGCACTTGGCTCCCGTTCCGCTTCCTTGTTCCAACCCCACGACTATTTCGAGCGAACACGACGAACAGCGACATTGCATTCTCCCGTTCTTGATCCTTTTAGAACAGCAAGCAAAAGCACCGAAGCAGTAAGTCTACCCATCGGTGCCAAATAGCACTCAGCTGCCCCGAATTTATCCCAGCCTTCCCTCAGTCCCGTTTCCACCACCAATTTCCGCTGTCTTCAACCTGTAGCTCGGGTTGCACCACTGATCTCTGAAAATTTACTGACTCTTGCTAACTCACTCTCGTCAGTGGCGCAAGTCACAGAGCCGAGTGCAGCAGGAAAAGGTGAGGAACTCTCCTTAGCCGTTTCTTGGCGCACAGAGACTCATCCTAGTTCAGGCGGGCGACTGGCCTCCCGGCTAGTTCAGGATTGGCTCGCCGGTCGGCCCGTGCAAGAGAAGCAGAACTTGCGTGGTGGCCTCCCGGAAGACAGGAAGGGTCAACCGCCGACCGAGTGCTCTCCGTTGCGCGTGTTCCCTCCTCGTCCCGATGCCGGGCCCGATCACGATTTGATCATCATCCCGTCTCAGAGCTATGATGAAGCACACGATCCAGAGGGCCGAGGCAGGTCCTTGCTCTCCTGCATGTGTAGGTATTGCCGCTACCACTTTGTTTTTCACATCTACCCTCCCGACCATGAAGACAGCACGGCGCATTTGCAACACCATTTCTGCGTCGAGCAAGAAGAGTGGCGAAACATCTCGGAATCTGCTGTTTTCCAACCCTCCAAGCAAAACCCCTGCCAGGGATGGTTCCGATATGCATGCACGATCTGCGGCGTCACCATCCACCTCGAGATATCTTTGCCTCGGCTGAAACCGATGTGGATCAAGATGATCATGGACGAAAAGAGGATTAAGGAGTCCCTAAGAATCGCCAGAGAACAAGATCCCGGGCGCTACGCAGATATCACCCCGGAGAAGGAAACACAGTACTTGACAACGGCCCTCTCTACTCTGAACAAGTACCTCCGGAATATTCTTGACGACGACGGTACAGGAGCCCGTAAGAGGATCTCCTACCGGAACAAGACTTTTTTGGTGCAATTTGGCCGGGACTGCGACCGAATCTTTCAATATCTAGGATTTGATGCGGACCACGACCCGAGCACCGGGGAGTCTTATTGGCTACCGCCGCAACTGCAACTCCAGGAGGGCAAGACGCCTGTTGGCTCGTCCAGGGCCTTCTACGAGGATGTGCGGAGCGAGGTGCAAAGCTTACTTGATGACAATCCGCCCGTAGATGGGCAACCCGTTGTCAAGCCCATCTCGTCAGCTCGCGAACAATTGGAAAAGGCCCTCAGGTGTGACAAGAGTCACCGGTGCGTGAGCACGCTGTCCCTGGACGGCAATGAGGCCCGACACTTCACTACCCTGGGAGCACCGGCCGATGCCGATGATGCCTTGCTTAAGTTTGCGTACAATAGGCAGGTCGCGACAGACGCAGAGCAGACACCGATGTATTTGGAGGCACTCGGCACCCTCGCGGCTCGCAGGTCCGAGGAACTCCAAATGTTTGTGTTCACTCACCAGGAGTTACTCGCCAGGAAGCAGAAGGAGGCAACTGCAGGGGCACCTAATGCTGACCCTTCAGAGAAAGCGTACGCTCACTTTGGTCTTACCAGGGCTTGTCCTGAAGAGCCAAAGTACTTCATTGGCGTGTACAGAACATATCGAGAACAGTCTCCCGCCCAGAAATCGGACCATCGGCTCGCGTTGCTGGAGATTGCGAGAGACCGGGGCAGCGATGAAATACGGAACGAGGTTTTTGGAAATCAGATGGAGCTGTCTGAAGCTTGCCGCTTTCTCGGTGTAGAATCGGAATGGCCAATGGATAGTATCGCGGTCATGGCACAGAGCGCCGCCTCGGTATGTCTTGACTCGAGGTCGTGTTTTTATCATACCATGCCGGGTGCTAACCGGCCACAGGAGTTGGACTTGGACCATATGAATCTTGTCCTGATGGCGCTCGACACCATCTCACTCAATCGATCGGCAGATGATCTCAACCGTCCAGCGTTCGAAGGCGTTCTGGCCGAGCTACGAGCCAGCTACCAGTCCCTGTTCCTCTCGTCCAGTGCCGGCCACTCCGGCGTTGCTGCCTCAGTCACCGAGCGCTCTGGCCAAGCCGTGGATATGGAGCTACCCGTCGGTCTTGCCAATCTTCGGAATACGTGTTACCTCAATAGCATCCTCCAGTACTTCTATTCTGTCAATGCCATTAGGGACCTGGCTGTACATTCCGACTTGCCCGCCCTGGAACCCACCGAAGCGAACCTCAGCAACGTTTTACATTCTAGTGCCAACAACCGCAGCGGTACAAACAACAGCTCGGACGAGAATCAACCTGATTTGGAGACTGGCAGGGCCTTTGTTGGCCATGAATGTTGGTTTTTCTATCATCTTAATCGTCATAAGTGGTTTGATACTGATACGCTACTAGTCGCACGCGAACTGAGCACCCTTTTCCGTGAACTGGCTGCAACCGGGGATGGCTCGATCTCCCCTAGACAACGTCTCGCCAACGCTGCGTTACTCAGACCGGAGAAGCTACGTCCCCAATCAGCGGAGCCCTCCGCAGCCCCAGCCGCAACCAGCAATGATGCGCCACCGTTGCCGCCCCGCGCGGGAAAGAACTCCGTCTCAACAATCGCTGATGTACCAGTGGTGAAAGTCGACCAATGCGAAACTGAGAGTTTCGGCAGCTCGCAGACCCTGGTTGATCAGCCCCACGAAGAAGGCGCATCGCTTGCCGCGGTTGAAGATCAGAACTCTAAGGAGAGCACTGCCGCGGTTGTGAATGGTCCTACCGGACTAAAGGCGCCGCAACCTACGAACGGCGGCGTTAGTGAAGGGGAGGCGAAGATGTCGAAGCTCACTGTCGAAGAGCTGGCGGCAGAACTTGACAAGCCTAATGTTGGATCGGATCAGATGGATGTCGACGAAGTCATGGGGAACGCCATTGACCATCTGCGAGCGGCCTTTAAGCTTTCCAGCATCAACGGCTCCAATTCCGCGCCAGATCCAATCAAGCAGGCTTTCTTCTCTACGTTCATCGATAACCGGAAGAAGATTGGCGAGCCGGACTGGAATCGCACCAGCAGATCAGACCGCTGGGTGACAGCGTATCCGGCCCAGTCAGGGACACGAGACTTGTACGATGCCTTAGCCAATTCATTTGACCTCGAGCCACTGCCAGGCGACCTCCTGTCTTTTACTACTATCGAGAGACCCGCGCCGCATTTCCACGTCTGCATCCAGAGATCCGATGGCGTTAGGAAAAACTCCAATCCGATCACCATTCCCGAGACGCTGTACCTCGACCGCTTCATGCATACTGCGGACACGCACTCCCATCTCTTCAGGGGAAGGAAGCGCAAGTGGGACATCAAAACAAGGCTAAATGAGATGGCAGACCCCGCGGCAAAGGATCGTCTTGAAACGGCCACTGCCGAAACGCAGATTGCTTCTCCCGCGAACCCTCGCACACAGAACGACGACCTCACCGAAGAGGAGATTGATGGATTTCTAGTCATAGGAGGGCTTGATTCACCAGCTCAGATGGCGTCGTCCTCCGCGGCCGACATGACGGGCGGTCTCCCGACCACAGACGGCACCACTTCTGGACTGGATTTGAAACATCTATTAAGCAAGTATGAAGTCATCGAGCCTGAGGTCCTTCAGGAAAGGTCTGAAGAACGTCCACGGCAGACCAGCGAAAGCACCGTTTTGCCCCCATCTGGCCTCGACCAGTTTTGGGAGAAGTTCGTCGCCGAGGAAAACGAAGAACGCGAGCGCTTAACCGCCGAGAGAGACCGCATCTTCCGCGACTCTTGCGAAGTCGCCTATCGTCTCCATGCCGTTGTATGCCATGCAGGGTCCACTGCATCCGCTGGTCACTACTGGGTGTGGATCCACGATTTTGAGCGTGACGTCTGGCGCAAGTACAATGACACGGTCGTTTCGGTTCATTCGGCCGAATTTGTCTTTGGGGAGCTCAACACCAAGGGCGAGCCATACTACCTCGCCTACGTCCGGGCTGACGAGGTCCACAATCTCGTCAGCGTTCCGCGACGCCAACCGCAGGCGCCCCCGCCTATGCCATCGCGTTCGCAGTCAGATCAGGATATTGTGATGGCCAATACCGGCGACGGCGTAGTTACCACTGTTGAACAAGTCGAGGACGTGGAGATGTTGCCGCCTCCGTACACCGCGCCATAGAATGTCACGGCAAGAAATGTCCCCAAACATTTCCAGCGCCGCATGTTATTAGGCGAGTTCTTAACTGCACGCGGTTGGCGCAGCCGTTGAAGCCGCGTGGTTGATGAAAGGAAGTATTGGGAGGCGATTTGCGGGTTGGCTACGGCGCAAGGGCAATCGCGTATCAATCACGGTGGGCAGAACATGGAGATTCAGATTTTCGCTAGAGTTCGTGTGCGTCGGGTATGTACTGTAACTAGTGTTTAGACAAGTAAGAGACGAGTGGGTTTTGCCCTGAGCAGACAGACCATGGCTGCCGAGCGAGCGGACTAGGACTGTTTCAGGGTAGGTACTATGTAGTCATATTATGCAGCAACGAGACCCGATGGTGGCGCTGTCTTCAAACTGTGCTGATCTGTGATCCGGGCGATGAACGTCATCCTATCTATTATAGGTATCCCGACAGGAAGAAGATTCGATCGTTACAGCCAGTGGTAGTTGATTAATTGAGTTGTGTACTGTACATTCACCCATGTTCCAACCCTTCAACGCCCAGCAACCTCAAAGCCAAGTATGTGTTGATTCCATCGCCAAACAGCGCGTACGCAAAGCTCCCCATTCCTGGTACCTAGCAAGTCCCATTCCTTCAGATATTTTGAGCCAAAGTTGTGCTTTCCCACGGTCTACCGCCTTCACAACGCCTTCACACTCTGAAAGAACGGATTCGCCAGTAACTTGTCATCCTTCCCGACTAACTCCCTCAGCTTCGCAACCATCTCCCCCTTGGACATAGTCCCGGCGCGGACCTCGTCCTTCCAGCGGACGAGCACGTCCTTGAGGAGGGCACTGCCTTCCTCAACGTCACGCTTGCTGTAGTCGACACCGAGGCCGGCCGCGGCGTCGACGTCGCCGTCCTGCTTGTTGCTGGTGAAGTCCTCGAGCTCGTCGGCTTTGCGCTTGGCCATGCGCACGACCTTGTCCGGGAAGCGCACCAGCTCGGCGACGTGGATGCCGAAGCTCTGGTCGCAGACACCCGGCTCGACCCTGTACAGGAGGGTGACCTCGCGCTTCTCGTTTGTGTTGTTCTTCTTCTTGCCTTTGCTGGTGGTGGGATCGGCGTCGGCGCCGGTCCCGCTGATGTGCGCTGCGACGTGCAGGTTGCGCACCTGCGGGTGCTGGTCGGCCAGGGCGGTCAGCTCGTGGAAGTGGGTGGCAAAGAGGGCGAAGCAGCCGATCTCCTTGACGATGTGCTCCGAGATGGCCCAGGCGAGGCCGAAGCCGTCGTAGGTCGACGTGCCGCGGCCCAGTTCATCGATGATAATCAGGCTCTCCGCGGTAGCCGACTTGAGAATGTTGGCCGTCTCAAGCATCTCCGCCATGAAGGTCGACACGCCCTTGAGCTGGCTGTCACTGGCGCCCACACGCGCCAGGATGCTGTCAAAGATGGTCAGCTCGGCCGAGCTGCAGGGCACGAAGCAGCCAATCTGCGCCATCAGGGCGATTACGCCGATTTGTCGGATGTAGGTGGACTTGCCGCCCATGTTGGGGCCGGTGATGATGAGGAAGGAGGATTTGCCCCGAGTTAGTTCGACGTCGTTGGTGATGAATTGGACATCGTCCTGCATTTCAAGGCAGGGGTGGCGGGCTTCCATCAGGATTGTTTGGCCCTCTCCGCGAGGGTGGATCTTTGGCCGGACGTACGAGGTAGGAGCATGGACAGAGCAGTGTGCGAGAGAGACGATCACGTCCAGGTGGGCGAGGACGCCGGCGAGCCTCTCGAGCACGGGGCTATATGAGGCAGCGACGCCGACCACTTCGTTGACCAGGCCACTCTGGGTCCTGTTATAATTCTGAGAGAGCTGGTCAAATTCACGACGGTACCCTTGGAGGGCTTTGGTTGTGAAGTAAACGCCGTTCTTCTGCGTTGAGCACTCGAGGTATCGGGACTTGTTCCGGATACAGCCGGCTTCAGTCCGGGTCAAGCGCATGCACCACCCGTGAACTTTGTGGTTCTCTAGAAAGATCTTCTTGTCCCTCTCTTGGCCTAGGTCGTTTGCCGCATCAGAGAATTCCCGATCCATATCGGTGCGTAACCTGTCAAGTTTCTTCCGGATGACGCGCAGGCTGTCATCAAATTCGGGCTTGATGATGAACTCGTGGTTGTCGAGTGCGTCTAGGTCAACAGTTGTTTCAACCATCTCTTGCAGCTTGGCCAGGCTGTCGGAAAGCTCCCGCAGCTTGTTGGTGTAAGCTTCATCGAGGGGATCACGGTACGCTTCATCCATCACCCCTTCGAGGGTGCCCAAGAAGCCAGGAAGCCGGATGATCGCCTGGTATGCTCTGACGACATCTTCGAGGTTCGCCTTGTTGCGCTGGAACCGCTTTGCCAGCCGGTAGAGGTCAGGGATGGACCTCAAGTGCTCCTCTTGCATTGTCTGGCGCAGTTCTGTGTCGTTGGCAAACGCCTCGACAAGCTGTTGTCGTTTCTCGATTTCATTCTTGTCCATCAGGGGCTGCTTCAGCCACTGGGCCAGCAGCCTACTACCGACTGGTGTCTTGCAGTGATTCAACAACCCGAACAGGCTCATGGTCTTGGCGCCATCTCTTGCGCCCGGCATCAGGTTGAGCGCCTTGAGGGCAGCCGCGTCGAGCTTCATGAACTGAGCAAGATCGTGCTGGTAAAGCTGGTACTGCCCAAAGTTGGATGGGTCGTGGAGGACGCCGAGGTATTTGATGAGGGCGGCGGCTGAGCCCATAGCAAGTTTCAGATCGGTCTGCGGCAGCAGCGTGGCAGATCTTTCGTCCTTCAGCAGTCTTGCCAAATCTTGCTCGATGTCCTTGATGCCAAAGTCCCCAGCTGGCCTCTCAGAGATGGCAATGCCGCAGTTATCGATGATCTGCCTCAGCTTCGCCAACTCTGGATCTTTCTCCTTGTCCGCCTTCTCCATGTAAATCAGACACTCCTTGACACCGAGTTGAATCAACAGGGCTTCGAAGTTGGAATAGAGGTCATTGTCGAGAAACTCGCTGACCCCCAGTTCTCTGACGCTGGCGTCCGCAAGGCACACTCCCACGGCTCTTGCTTCTGACGCCTTGGCGGATATCTTGACAGCCAGGATGACGGGTGCCGCCTCCGCCAGACTGCCGAGATCTTCCTCCACGTCTTGCAGGTTTCCAGGAGAGGCTTGCTTGGCGATTTTCCAGTTCATGCGCCCGTTGGGGCTCGCCCAGATCTCGACTCGTTTGCCTAGCTTGTAGAGCGCCTCTCGAAGGAACTGCCGGAAGACGGTCATGGTCATGGTAACCGACGGTAGTCCGGTGTGGTCATTGCGTCCGAGCTGTCGTACGACTGAGGTAGTTTTGTAAACCTGCCATCCGTAGTTAGCCGGCGGTGGACGGGTTCGATGAAGGGCAACGAGAACGAACAGTTCGGGCGATGAAGTTGGCATTGTCACCATGTGCTGTGTACCAATCACCCCGATCGAAGATACGGATTACATCATCGTCCACGACCGGGAGAGACTTGAAGAATCGGATGAATCCATGCTCGTCGTCGACCTAATGTTGCGTCGGTTTGTCCTGTCAGCATTTGGCACTTGGGGAAGGGGACGACGAGGAACCGGAGGATGCAGATTTGCGAACCTTGAGTTCTGGCCGTGACGACATCGCGGCTGCTGCTTAAGTTCACAATGCCCAAAAACTCCAGCATATGGTGACTTCACGTAGGAGGGAGGAAAGGAAAGGAAAGCGGAGCACAGTCGTGGAAGTTTGGGGCGTTCTGTAATGGGACAACCTAACCCAACCCTGGTCCGCCAGGAGACGCGCTTCCATTAAAGTTCAGGCCTACGGGACGCGTCGTACACGCGCAAAGAGGGGCGCTAACGCTATGTGGCTCACCGCCTAGGTATGTAGGCTAGCGGGATATTTGACCAAAAGACAAGTGGACCCTTCCTTGCATTGGAGATTCAATCAAACCAATGCCACGCACCCCCAATTTTCTCTCGCAAGATTCTGCCACCCAGTCCCCAGAAAAATATATCACGACTCCACCCCCACTTTCGCCAAGCTATCTTCTACTGTATTCGCAATCTTCTCGCCGACCACCCTCCTTCGTCAGAAACATGGCGGCCGAGGAAACACAGCACGCCGCAGCGGATGTCGACATGACGGATCGGCCAGAGTCCGCTGCAACAGACGCTTCATCGACTGCCAATGGGAAGCGGAAGGCGGATACCGAGCTTGAGCGGGCCGCGAAAAAGAACACTCCTCCAAGCGAGGCCCAATATGCGGTGACGGACGAGGCCGGCTCGGCACACCACAATGGCGAAGCAGGGGGCAGCGAGAGCAAGCCAATGTCCAAAAACCAGCTCAAGCGGTTAAGACGGCAGCAGCAATGGGAAGAATACAAGGAGGATCGGCGGGCGAAGCGCAAGGACAAGCGGCACGAGCGCCAGGACCGGAAGCGCGCCGAGAAGGAAGCCAAAATCGCCGAGGCCGAGGCGGCCGGCATAGATCCCGCGACGGTGCTGCAACAAAAGGAACCCTGGAAATACCGCCCGGTGCCCGTATCGTTCATCATCGATTGCGACTTTGAACAATACATGCGCGAGCACGAGATCGTGTCGCTATCAAGCCAGATTGTGCGATCGTACGCTATGAACCGCAAGGCCAAGTACCAGGCCGGCCTGCATTTCAGTTCCTGGAAGGGCAAGCTTAAGGAGCGCTTCGAAACGGCCTTCAAGAATGCGCACCACAATTGGAAGAATGTGGGATTCCACGAGGGCGATTTTAGGGAGGCTGCACAGCAAGCCCGGGAACAGATGGCGGGGCCGCATGCGGGCGAGGTGATTGATTTGATTAAACTGAGCGAGGGTGATCAGGGGCAGCCCTCCAGCACTGGCGACGCAGGGACAAACCCCACGGTAGAGGCTGAACCCGAAGATGAAGACGTCGACCGCTCGATCGTATATCTCAGCTCCGACTCTCCATACACGCTGGAGAGATTGGAGGCGAACACAAGTTATATTATCGGCGGGCTTGTAGACAGGAATAGGGAAAAGGGGCTATGCTACAAGCGAGCCAAGGAGTGCAAAGTGCGGACTGCCAAGTTGCCGATCGGAGAATACATGGCGATGCAGAGCCGCTATGTCCTGACGACTAACCAGGTGGTGGAGATCATGGCCAAGTGGCTGGAGTGCGGCGACTGGGGTAAGGCCTTCTTGGATGTGATTCCTAAACGCAAAGGAGGGACTCTGAAGGGTGGAAACCCGGAAGGGGCGGCATCGCAGGACGGAAACGACGAAGCGGACGAAGGCAAAGACGCGGCGGAGGATGCTCCAGATGCGGAGGCATCGACTAATGACAAATCGGCTCCTCGCGAAGAAGTTGCTGCAAAGCAGCAGGAGAGGGCTCAATAACAGAGATAGCGGGTCACTGGACGATACACATACCTTATATATCACCAACCGAACCAATGCGTTCAGAACAGAGAACCACGGCATGACTTCTCCCTCTGTGACCAATCGCCACGTAACCGAACCTGCGCCGTGTCCAAACCATCCGGGCCGCACAATCGGCGTTTCGACATTGAGTATCTATCCTTAGCCACTAGAAATCCAACGACTCAACCTTTACCTCGACATCCCCATCCTCGTCACGCTCCCTTTTAACCGCCACATGCTTCTCATCCCTCATCAAGCCTGTCACAAACGACCTGAAATACTCAATATACGGCTTCAGGCTGGTCTTCTCCCAGTCCTGTACGTGCTTCACATCCTGGCTACTCGCACCCGCCCCACCACCACCACCCTCCGACACCTCCACGGCCGCCATGGCCGCGGGCCCTGCGGTCTCGGCCCATGCATCAATTTCGTTCACCAACCCCTGTAGCGTCGGCACGTCCAGCGGGTCGAAGCCCTCCAGGTTGTCCCGGTCAATGGGGACGCAGATGCGGCCCGTGCCCGGGTGGATGACGAAGGGGCTCTTGAGCAAGTGATTTAGCTTCTGGGACACGGCGCTGTCGAGGCGCGGGTATGTGTGCTCGAGCACGATGTCCTGCTTGGCGTCGAGCAGGTCTTTGGGATCGAGGCTGCTACTGGCGCTGGTCTGGGCCAGCGCGTCGATGTCGGCCCACTTGGACGTAGACGCCCGGCCGGGCGAGGCTTCCCATTTTTTGCGGAGGGCTTCGCGGAGCTCGAGGTCGGGAATCTGTTGGAGGAGGGAGTCGGCCTTTTCGGGAGTTTGCCAGGGGTCTTGGATCGCGAGGACGTCTTGTTGGAAGTGGTCTTTGAGGATGTCGATGCTTCGTCTGCGTGGTGTCAGGTGTTGGGGCCGCTTTCGTGAGGTTCGGGGCGAAGGGGAGCGCGTGAGACAGCAACTTACGAGAGGTGCGGGTGCAGCGGCCGACGGATATTAACCTTCTTGCCGCCTTGCTTGCCGCCGCTCACAACATCAAAGTAGCCGGTGATGGCTTTCCGCTGCTGATCATCCAGAGCTCTTGCGTTCTTGTCGCAGACCCAGGCGTGAACACCTCTACGGCCCGAGTAGACCCAGAGGATGTGCCGGTATCCAAAGTCTTCTCGCAGTGCCGTGTCGAGGACCTTGATGGCCATTGTCGTGAACTTCCAGCACTTGTTGCAGATATTTGCCTTGTCGCAGCATGTCCGGATATCGTCGTAGTCTGTCAAATCAATATCGAAGCACAGCTCCTTCGCCAGGGGTTGGAATGCCGCCGAGTTCCGGAACGTTTTGCGGTCCCTTGGGTCAGCTGTGTAGACAGGCCCAATTTCGATACGTCTCGGCATGAGCCGTAACACATCTTTGCGGAACCTAGCTGGAGGGTCAGCAAATAAACCAATACGTGGGCAAAGGCCGTGCTGACAGGTCTGATGTGGTGTATGATTGGTACCGCATCACGGCGTCGTTGTGCAGCCACAAACTGAACTCGCGATGCTTGAAGTCATTGGTCGGGACCGGACTGTGATTCAGCCATTGGAACATGTACCGCCAGGGGAAGAAGCGCTGGTAGTAAATGCGCAAAAGCTCGATGCCGGCATCATGGCTGTCGGCCTCCCTGACCAAGAGTTAGGCTACGCCAATCGGCGGCAGTGTACCATTAGGAGTGCCGCTCACCCAGACGCTTGGCCATTCAAGAGCTCGTTAGAGCTGGGAAAGTCGTCGTCATCCGAGTCCATGCCGGCAAACAGATCCTCCAATTTGAGCTCTGCTTTCTTCTCCTGCCTGATCTCTACGCCCATGTCTTCGTCTTCCGCGGCCTGGGCCTTGGGCGGTTCCGCTGCTGGTCCGGTATCTTCTACCCCTTGCACCTTGCCGGCCTCAACCATAGCAATATCCTCCTCCACCGGTGGGCTACTGGGAGCCGCGACCTTGAGTTCTTCCTCCATCTGGATCACTGCAGGGGAGGGGTGTGCCTGCGTCGGCGCCTGGAGAAGTAGAATGCGGGTAGGCTGATTTTGGCCCTCGTCGGGAGTAGTGCCGGATTGCGAGAGCAAAGAAAAGTGGTTGGCAATTGGGAGCTGCAAAGAAATCTAGAAAGTGCGTCTTGGGGTAGTGCGAAGGTTCTTCAAAAATGTCGAGTTGTTGGCGTTGAATTCCGATTTGGAGCGCAATGTACATGTACAAGACGCGCCAAGACTGGAGGAAGTCGCGTAAAGTGGCTATTCGCGCGTGAGGGCACCACTATCGATGAGCCATACTTAGCCCTAACCCTAGAGCAACGGCTTTCCTTTCTACATACTCGAAGCCTGGAAGTCTGGGATTCGCACAGAAGATAAAATACCTGACATACTTGCTTATGGGCGTTAATAAGCCACGTACTCGGGTAGTATTCCTATGCTCGAATTTCTGAGTACCACATCATCTCTGACAACATCTTTCTCTGGTAGCCCTACATACTGGCGACCGGTTGGCGGTTGGTTGGTGGTTGGGAGACCCCTGTCTGACCCACGTCATTGCCGCCTGCAAGACGGATGACCTCTTCCAGGCCCTTTCTCGTCCCGTCGGTTTCCTGACTAAGACATTCCGCAGCGATTCCTGCATCGCCCATCCCGTCCCCCGGACACCTGCCGCTTCTGTTGCATGAAATTGCGCCTGGAACGCGGACAATGACCAGCCTCCGCCTTACAATCGAAGACGGCAAGTTCTGCGATGGCCACGGCAGGCAGGTGATTCTCCGCGGCATCAACGTCGCCGGCGAAGCCAAGTACCCCAGCAATCCCGATCAACCGTCGCATGTGCCCGACGATTTCTTCGACGGCGACCATGTGAGCTTCGTCGGCAGACCGTTTCCCAAACACGAGGCGGACCTCCATTTCTCACGCCTGAAGCGGTGTGGCTACAACACCATCCGCTATGTCTTTACCTGGGAGGCCATCGAGGCCGCCGGCCCGGGCATCTACGATGAAGCTTGGATAGACGAGACGGTCGAGGTGCTGAGGGCGGCAAAAAGCTACGGGTTTTATATCTTCATGGACCCCCATCAGGATGTGGTATGTGTGCCGACCCGCCGATTACAGCGGCCGATGTCGAGATTGAAGGATAGCTGACATCCTGGAATTCAGTGGTCTCGATTCTCAGGAGGCTCCGGCGCTCCAATGTGGACGCTCTACGCGGCCGGTCTCAATCCCCAGAGCTTCGCGGCGACCGAGGCTGCCGTCGTCCATAACACGTATCCGGAGCCCGACAGCTTCCCCAAGATGATCTGGTCGACAAACTACTATCGTTTGGCGGCTGCCACCATGTTCACATTGTTCTTCGCTGGCAGGGACTTTGCGCCGAAGTGCATACTGGATGGGATGAATATTCAGGACTATTTGCAGGGCCACTTTTTCCGCGCCTGTGCACATCTCGCGAAACGCATCCATGAGGCCGGCGACATTGAGAACGACGTGGTGTTTGGCTGGGAGAGCTTGAACGAGCCCAACAAGGGAATGATCGGCTACGAGGACATCAGCGTCATACCGAAAGAGCAGGCTCTGAAGAAAGGAACCTGCCCGACAATATGGCAGACGATGCTCACGGGGTCCGGGCGAGCTGTTGAGGTTGAGACGTGGGACATGGGTGGGCTCGGTCCTTACAAAGTAGGGCGAACGCTGGTCGATCCCCATGGCGAGGTTGCCTGGCTGCCGGAGGGGTACGACGAGTCGCGGTATGGCTACAAGAGAGATCCCGGGTGGAAGCTGGGGGAGTGCATCTGGGCGCAGCATGGTGTTTGGGATCCGTCCACAGACACGCTGCTCAAGAAAGATTATTTTGGGAAACACCCGGTAACTGGGGACACCGTCAACTACACCTATTTCACCAACAACTACTTCATGGACTTCTTCCGACAGTATCGCGACATGGTCCGGTCATATCACAAACAAGCGATCATCCTGCTGCAGGGTCCTACTATGGAACTTCCACCGCTCATCAAGGGCACTCCGGACGGTGATGATCCTCTTCTAGCCTACGCTCCGCACTGGTATGATGGTATCACGTTGATGACCAAGAAGTGGAACCGGAATTGGAACGTTGATGTCATCGGCGTGCTTCGCGGGCGGTACTGGCACCCGGCCTTGGCCATCAAGCTGGGTGAGACGGCCATCCGGAATTGTTTCAGGGACCAACACGCGGCCATGAGGCAGGAGGGCATTGATCGCATGGGCAATCATCCGTGTGTGATGACAGAATTCGGTATCCCATACGACATGGACGATAAGCATGCCTACAAGACGGGCGACTACTCGAGTCAATCGGCAGCTATGGACGCCAATCACTTTGGAGTGGAAGCTGCGGGCTTGGAGGGCTACACGCTGTGGTTGTATATGGCCAAGAACGACCATGAGAACGGAGATCAGTGGAACGGAGAAGATCTTTCCATCTTCTCCGTCGACGACAACCTATTGCCCGTTTCGGCGCGCCCCAAGAGTCCGGTCCTCGACGACTCGACATCGAACCTGCGTTCTTCAGCACCGAAGAAGGAGCTGGACGACGACGACAGCGTCACACCCGCCAATCTCAAACGCTCCATTACCAATCCATCGATATCGTCGGAGGCTGCCTCACGCCAACCCGAATTGAGGGCGGCTCCTGGATACCGAGCAGCGGAGGCTTATGTGCGGCCGGCGCCGATCGCCACTGCCGGAGTCATTACGAATTATGGATTCGATCTCCGGCAGTGCCTCTTCACCCTGACGATCAAGGCGCCCAAGGTGGCGGACGCCGACACGCCGACGGTGGTGTTCCTTCCCGAATATCACTTCCCGGAAGACGGTTGCTCCGTTGAAGTGAGCTCCGGAAAGTGGGAGATCAGTGGTGATGAGGAGGAGACGGTGCTCGTCCAGCGTTTGCGGTGGTGGCATGGCGAGGGCGAGCAGACGTTGAAGGTTTCAGGCGTTGTCAGGAAGCACAACATCGGAGACGGCCCTGAGGATGCCGGGTATTATGAGCAGTGTAATCAGGGAACATGGAGTAATTGCACGGTCATGTAACGGGGTGTGATGCATGGAATTGCGAGGGGAGCGTGTCGAGCGATGTGTTTTGTTCATTGGATTTCAGTTTGGTTTTTATTTCCTCCGCGGCATGGTCAGGAGCAGGAGTTGAGGCATGCAGTCGTTACGTTGCAGGAGCGAACGATGGATGGAAGGATTCCTCCACGACCCCGCCGAATGCCATCTCGGGCAGGGTAGTTGTGACATATATACGATTCCTGGATTCTCGTTTACAGTAATCACATCGCTTTTGGCTTTCGTTGCACGAGATCGGGCAGGGAGAGGAGAGTGTACATACGTCCTCCGGGTCTTCTGTAGAATGAGAAGAGCAACAGCCACTCACTCCTCCTTCACTTCCCGTTCGGCCCGGACAAAAACGTTCTCGCAGGTGTCGTCTTGCAGCCAGGTATCGGAGATGTGACCTTGAGACCCTGCCATCAGCCTCCCTTGGTGGGCCGCCGCATGTGCCACATACCGGATGGTACCGAGCTGGAGGGAGCTGCAGGAACGTAAATCTGTGGTCAGTGAGAGGTCATGCCGAACGAATACCTCAAGTCCTCAACGCATGGACAATATATATTATATCCTATGTCAAGACATGTCCCGCGTCCTAAAAATACAATAAGAACCTTCTCCTTACCTTGTTGATTCAGCAAACAAAAGGTCTTCATCAACTGGCCTGGAGCCGGAGTCGTGAATCGGCTACTAGGTACCTACTTATATAAACGCTCAGCTTGGCAATTGGAGGGACGGGCAGAAGTCCGGAGCCGTGGGGGTGACGGGAAGTTGCGCCATGCAGCACCGCCAAAGCATCGCCCCACCACTGCCCAGTGGGGTGAGAGCTTGGACCTGGTGCAACTCCGTTTGATTGGCCGGTTTTCCGCAGGATTGCAGAAACGCTGCATGGACCAGCATGAGTGCACTCAGCACACTCAAGGCAGCTGCATCCAAACCCGAAGCGCTGCCGCCGGACCCCTGGTCCCTGGACATGGACGGGGCGACGACAAAGAGAGAGGGCCCAGTGAGCCCAGCAAAAAGAGGAGCAGCGGGCGGCAGCTGGAGGCTGGAAACATACTGTAGTGATTCCAACCACCAACACCACGGTATCCCTGCTGTCATCCCGTACATACCTAACGTTATTCCCTTCTTTCAGAATGCGACTCGGACGGCAGCAACTGGTCGCTGCGGTCAGCGTCTGATCTCGTTTATTTTTCCTTTTCCTTCCGTCGCTCTTGGCTGCCGAGAACGCCCCGGGCCTCAGCCTGTCACAGGCCCTCCTCGTCTGTGCCGCCCGCAGTGGCGTGAACCGGCGGCACCAAAACGAATTATTAACCTCCTTAACCCAGCAGCCCGCCGCCGACATCAAAGGCTGCCCCACCAAGATTCCGACCGCTCGCCGTGAGCAGAGCTGGCAGCGTTTGTCCAAAATTACATCAGTTATCAACCGCCCTCTCTACTGCCGTGGCCGCTCCGTCCGTATCGTCGATACTGCGCCGTGCTAGAGAGGTACTGTACCCCGCGGCCGCCGCCCGAAGGGTCTCACCTCCCCGCGGCCGTTGCCGATCCCCGATCAGCCTCATCGGAGGCTCTGACAGCACCCACCGATTATCCTTTCACCGGCTGCGCTTCGAGCCCGGATGCCAACCATGTACCAAAATGGCCAGCGGGATGCGACGCGGCCGTTCCACGTGCCGCCTCCCCCTCCGCCCATGTCGCCGCCGCCGCCCTCCGTGACGATCGGCAACATGATGCCCATTCCTCCTCCGCCCCCGCGGTACCTAAGCGCCCCCGCAACGGCCGGCAACATGTTGATCCCTCCGCCGCCGGGTCCGCCGCCGAACGCGTCCTTCGCGTCGAGCGCTCTCCCACCGCCGAGCGCCTTGGGTAGCGCACCATGGCAGGGGACCTGGGGCCGCTCCTACGACGGGCGGACGGCCCTCAACATCCCACCTCCCCCGCCGAATGGCGCCGGCGCCACGGTCCTGCAGGCGTACAATCCCCAGCTGCACGCGCAGGCCATCGCCGCCGCCAATGCGGCCGCCTCATCTGGCCCGACGGCACTGACGGGGCCTCCGCCGCTGACGAGCGCAACGTACATCCCCTCTGGTGCCAATTCTTACGGAGAAGGCGTTGGTATTCCCGGGCTGGGATTGGCAGATGATGGCCTCGATAGCTGGGCCGCGGGCGGGCTGGACTCGGCGGCCGCCACGCCGCTGGAGGAGACGTCGGGCCGCGACAGACTCTATGTTGCCGCCATAAACCAGCGGGTCTTGTCCACTGCTACGAATGCTAGCACCGTCATGTCGTCAGTGCCGCCCGAGCTCGCAGCCCAGTGGCCGCTAGACAAGGTGCTGGCGTGGCTCAAAGCAAACAACTTCACCAGAGAATGGCAGGAGACTTTCGAGTATCTCAATATATACGGCGCGCAGTTTCTTGAGCTCGGAAGTAGCCATGGCGGCCGTGGCAACTTTGGCATGATGCATCAGCAGGTGTACCCGCTGCTGGCACGCGTGTGCCAAAAGAACGGGGGAGTGTGGGATCAGCCTAAGGAACGAGACGAGGGAAAGAGAATGAGGCGGCTGATCCGGAGCATTGCTACGGGGCGCCCAGTCGACCCTTCCCGGGTCTCGGCCAGCCATTCTCGTAAAGAATCGGCGGGTGCCCTTGTCACGCCCAGCGCCACGAACGAGTCTGCCGACTCTCCGAACACCCCCATCAAGCACCCCGGCCCTGGCTTCGGCGGAAGGAGGTTTTCGCAGTCTCGAACCGCCACCATGCCCACGCTTAGCAGCACCATGAGCTCGGAATCAAACCACAGAAGCCTCATGAAGAATATCGATACCGAGATTGCCCGTCGGCACAGTCCCAACATGAGCGAGTCGGGCGAGGCAGGCTCGTTCCGCGGGTCCACCCCCTCGAAACGAGACAGCCCCAGTGGCAGCCCAGTCCCCCAGTCCGGCCTCCTGCCCCCATCTTCCACCGCAGGCAATGTGTCCGCCTCCCCCCACACCAGCATGTTCGGCCATCGCTCGCGCAACAGCACCGACTCGGTGTCCTCGAACGCAGCGATCTACGGGTCGGGTGTCCCTCCCGATGCAGCCGCCATGCTAAAGAGCGGCATGAACATCGCGGACGTGGTGAATGCGGCCCGCGGCCCCGATCGGCGAAACGGCCAAGAGGGCAGCCGGCCCTCGCCGCAGGATTCGGGGGACCGAAGCGCAGGGACAGACCCCCCGGGAAGTGCGAAAGGCAGTGCCTCGTTCTTGTCCTTTTTTAGGGGCAAGAAGAAGGGAGAAGACCACGATTCGCCGACGAGCCCCGGGCTCCATGTCAAGATGCACCTGTCCGGATTCCGCCATGGCAATGGGAGCGAGACCTCGCTGGAGCGACCCGCCTCTAAACGGGCCAGCAGTGGGCGCGTCTTCATCCTGGCTACTGCTGATTGTTGGAACTACCGCATGCTGGATGTGACAGACGTCGCGTCGCCATCGGACTTGCGACAGCTGGTTTGCATCAACCTTGGCTTGCCAGACAGCGACGGCGCGCAAATCTATCTGACGGAGCTGGGCAAGTTTGCACACGACGAAGAGCCACTCGATGATACGAGGCTACTGACAGCCAAACACCACATGGGCGATGCGGTTGGGTCTCTGAAGCTCTTTGTCCGGCCGGCCGAGTTACGGTATACAGGCACTCATACGACTGCGTCGGGGGGCCATCTGTCGGTGCCTTTAGACGAAGAGGCATATGCCAAGCTCAACGGGCGCCAGCGGTCTAGTTCATCGCCGCCTACCTCGAGACAGAACACTCTCGGAGGCAGGGAGCGAGACGAGAAGATGCTGACCGCAGAGGCCATCCAGTACAGGACGGAGCAACTCCGCAAGCAACAAGAGTATCTGGCGAAGCGTAATCAGGCCGCCGAGGCGAAGGAGAGCCCATCGGCCGAGTCCCCGTACGGCATTATGGGCAGGAAAGTCAACTTTGACGATCCGCGAGTGTCGCCCTACGAAGACAGGAAGCCTGATAATAACTTGCTTCCGTTGCGCAAGGCGCCGGCCCCGCCAGAGGACCCGTCCGCCACACTGCTCAAGGCGAACTCGCTGAGCAAGAAGCATGGCGCACGCTTGTCGCAAGGGAGTGTGGATGGCAGCCGTCCGAAACGCACGTCATCGGACTTGCGCGAAGATGCAATGCTTGAGAAACAGAGGAGGCGGCAGCCTGGCATGCCGACTCCAGAAGGGGGTATCCACGGTCTGTTGGTGGGCATGGCGGGGCGGATGGCTGGGATCGGGCACCCTGTCGCTGGCGGCCATAGAGGGTTGTCACCACACCGGGTGTCCTCAATGCCGGTGACGAACGACGAAGTTAATGAAAGAGGTAAGGGAGCCATGTCAACTGTCGACTTTGGTCAGCGGTCACGTTCCGGCTCTGGCGGGGGCAGTCCGAGGACCGGAGCCGTTCCAGGGTCACCGGGCTCTACAACCTGGAGCTCCAAGAATGTGCCGTTCCTCGTTCCAGACTACTCGCCCACGCACAGCCCTGACAATCGGGGACCCGCCGGAGCAGGCCCAAGTCCTGACCGATCCCACCTTGGAGCAGACACTAAGATTACTCGAATAGCACGCGCTCCGTCGCCCGGGGGGGTCAGTCCCAGCTCCCGGCGCCCGAGCCATTCTTTCTCGACCGCTGCCAGCAACAAGCGCAAGTCGCACGGCCCCGATACCGATTTCCAGGGCAACGATGTCAGGTTCTCACAGGCGTCAACGGTCCGCAGCAATGCCGACGACGACGATTCTGGCGATGACTCGGACGACGGCCTGTTTGCTGTTCCCATTTCGGCCCGCAATAACACCAGCCCCAAAAAGACGTCGGCGTCGGCCGAGGGAGGTGAATCCGATGGCAATGGGAAGCGGCCGAGTCTGCGGGTCAACACCAACCGCAGCAGGAAGACCTTGTCGGTGGCTTTCATATCGCCCGAGTCTAGCAGTGACGGCAGGATGCCAGGCGAGGGCGACGATGACGGAGCGAATGGCCAGTCGTCGCAGCGGCGCACGCCCGGCACGCCCGGTTCCGAAGGCTGGGAATCGGAAGACCGTGAGAGCAAGCTTGGCAGACGCAAGTCATTTATCGAGAAGGACGTCTGGGCCAACCGCCCGCCCACGGATGCACTTATCAACAACCTCGAGGACTTCTTCCCGAACGTGGACGTTGACCAACCGGTACTCGAGGAGGGAGAGGAGCCGGATATGGCCCCTTCGCCGATTGCCGAAGGGGACGAGACGCAGGGTGAACAGAGCTCGGCCAAGACCTCTAGTGTGCCGCCGCTACCGCCGTTACCCGCCGGTCTATCATCCGGCCACAACAGGGTGTCATCTATCTACAATGAGAACGATACCCTAGGCTCTGACGAGTCGACGCTAAAGGCACTCGATTCGCGCCCCGTGTCGATGCAGACGCTCGCTCACCGTAGCATGCGGCGCTCCGGAGGGCTGGGCCGCATGAAGTCGATCAGAGAAGTTGCGCGCGGGGCGCACGAAGCGAGCAAGCGCTACACGCAGACGTCGGGGCCGGTGCATGCGCAGGCCGCGAGCGCGAGCACCGACAAGAAGACCAACCTGATGCGCCGCAAGAGCACCAAGATGTTCAACGCCAACATTGTGCAGATCCGGCCGGAGCGCGGCTCACTCAACATGGCGATGGGCCTGAGTACAATTCCGCAGGACAGCCTGCCGTTACAACAAAACATACCGAAGCGCCAGACGACGTTCCGCTGGTTCAAGGGCCAGCTGATTGGCAAGGGTACCTTTGGGCGTGTCTACCTCGGCATGAACGCGACGACGGGCGAGTTTTTGGCGGTGAAGGAGGTCGAAGTCAACCCGAAAGCGGCGCAGGGCGACCAGAAGAAGATGCGGGAGCTGGTGGCGGCACTGGACCAGGAGATCGACACCATGCAGCACCTCGACCACGTCAACATCGTTCAGTACCTTGGGTGCGAGCGCAAGGAGACCAGCATCTCCATCTTCCTCGAGTACATTTCTGGTGGGTCCATCGGGTCGTGTCTGCGCAAGCACGGCAAGTTTGAAGAGTCGGTGGTGGCATCGCTCACGCGGCAGACGCTGTCGGGCCTGGCGTACCTGCACCGCGAGGGCATCTTGCACCGGGATCTCAAGGCGGACAACATCCTGCTTGACCTGGACGGCACGTGCAAGATTAGTGATTTCGGCATCAGCAAGAAGACGGACAACATCTACGGCAACGACAAGACTAATTCGATGCAGGGGTCCGTGTTCTGGATGGCGCCCGAGGTGGTGCGCTCCGAGGGCCAAGGCTACAGCGCGAAGGTGGATATCTGGTCGACGGGCTGCGTGGTGCTCGAGATGTTTGCCGGGCGCAGGCCATGGAGCAGGGACGAGGCTGTCGGGGCCATGTACAAGATCGCCAACGGTGAGACGCCGCCGATTCCCGAGGATGTTCGTGAGAAGATCAGTCCGATCGCGATTGCATTCATGCTGGACTGCTTTACGGTGTATGTTTTCTCTCTCTCTTTCTCTCTCTCCTCTTTTTTTGCGACCCCTCTGTTTCGGACCAAAACGGGGCGGCAGGGGCGTCGTCGTCGTCGTGCAAGCAAACTGACATTTTCTCTTCCTCTCACACATAGAGACCCATCGGACCGCCCGACTGCCGATGTGCTTCTCTCGCAGCACCCGTTCTGTGAACTCGATCCCAACTACAGCTTCTTAGATACCGAGCTCTATGCAAAGATTCTGCCGAGTTTGAAGAAATAAGGGTGTGGTCAGAGAGGCTTGCTTTACTTGTATGTGGAAAGGCGGTGGCGTTGTTCTGCCGTGTTGTGTGTTGTCCGGATTACATGTGCTCAATTATTTACGGCGTGTTGTTGGTTGGCTGTTGGCTGTGCCACGGTTCTTTTTTGGGGGGGCTTTTTTTTCTTTTTTCTCGCTGGGTGGTGGGGAAGGATAAATCTTGTATATTAGACGGCTGGGCCAATGAGAAAACGTCGGTTGGCTTCATCGATAACATTACATCTCATACCTGGGATATCGAGTCTACTAGTTACTTCAAAAGCGGCATTTTCAACTTTCAAGTCGGCGTGAAAGACGCAAGTCTTGTGCTGACACACACACACACACACACATTGCTGCACAGCACAAAGTCGAAATGTGAAGCGCGGCAGATGGCTCTAACGCCGGCGGTTTAGTGACTTGCATCAACCCCGGCTCCCGGCTATCGGCACATGCAGCGCAGAGGATTCTCGGGACAAGGGTATCGCCTGGGCTGTTTCGATCTGGAAGTCCCCCTGCTTTCATTGTTTGGGAACCTGGAGGACCCTGCATAGTGACCAACGCCGGTCGTTGATGTTTATTCAGCTGTAAATTAAAATTGAGACTCGCCCGCGATGCAAGTGTAAACTGATGGTCAAGAAGATAATCCGGTAACCCTGCTCCTCGGACCATTTAGGTACCTTACCTTATGTACATTCCAGGTGCCATACACCCCTTGCTCGTGCCGTTTATTTTAACTACTGTAAATGTATGTACCCCGCAGGCTGCGGGGTTCCGAGCCGGGGACAGCTTCGAGACTCGGGCCATCCCATTTACTATGTACATAGCTCGTCGAGCTCTATTCGGGTATGGAAATGGAGGAAATGTCCGATGTAGTATGGAGTTAATATCGAAGGCGAATGAGGCTTTACCAGGTCACACTCTACAGGGCAGGCGACAAGCCGAGCTTTACCCAGTGAACCGGCATTTCTTTTCGCGGGCTGCTTCAGACAACCGTGTCACCATCTCTCCTTCCCTAGTAGAGGAGAAGAGAGGAGGGGGGGGGGGGGGGTTTGGTATTCCCGTTTTTCCCATTTTCCCCTTGCAGTCCAGTCGCCAAGACTCCAGACTACCAACAACGATCCAAGACGGGAATGTGGCACGGCACGGTCGTCTTGGCGCGCACCCATCAACCATGGCCCGCATGTCCTTCTTTTCGCCAGCGGTGACTTTCGCCCCGGCTTGGCCCTATTCTGCCAGTTAGCCGTTGCTTTCCATCTCTCCCCCCTTTGCTTTCTGCTATGCTATCTGGTCTTTCCTTTGCACTAGCGATCCCGTGTATTCTTTTATTCTCCGAGTTGTTTGTTTGGCTTGTTCAACTTTGCTCAGGTTTGTCTCGCGAGTGAGCCGTGGCCCATCATACCATTGTCCCCAGGATCCAGTATCGCCAAGTCTCGCGACACCAACACCATCATCGCTACCACCACCAGCCAGCCAGCCAGTCAGCCATGCTATTCTTAGGCTGGGGCTAGAGTAATATCTTTTCCACACCAGCTCGCGGGGCTCCCTCTCGAGCATTGCTTCCTTGCCCCTCTTCGGCCACCGAGGCTCCCTTCAGTCCTACAACCACCATCGCCATGTTCCGACTAAGGCGATACCGAGTGGTGCTCGTCTGCGCTTTCGTCATTACCGTGCTGCTCTACCACGTCTCCAAGAACTCGCAATGGGATCATTCAAGAGAGATGTGGCATCCGTCGCACGGAAGGCCCAGGCCTCGCCCTCCGCCGCCCGCATCCAAACCAAAGTACGATGGAGGGCGTGACCACGACCATCAAGACGACAGGCAGCCGCAGAAACCCCAGCAAAAACCCCCGCCGCCGCCGCATCCCGTGCATTTGGACACGGATGACGGGCCCCAACCAAACCAGGAGCCCAACATCAGGATCCCTCAGCTGAAGACCGCCGACGGGGTCAAGGGCGGCTACGGTTTACCAACCAGGGCCCCCGCGCCGCCGCAGCCAACCAAAGTAGTTGGTGTGCCCGATAGGACACCGCCTTCTAACCACGACGACTACGGGAAGCAGCACGAGGACGCAGTTCCCACCTCGACAGCCATCCACTGGCAGAAGTTTGAGGAGTTCTTCCCGGTCCCCGAGGAGTCCCTCATCATGCTGCCTACCGGCAAGCCCAAGCACATTCCTTCGGTCCAGTACGCTTTTGCCGAGGAGTCGCCCGCGGCCAAGGAGAAGCGCGAGCTCCGTCTGGCCAAGATCAAGGCGGAAGCACAGCACGCATGGTCGGGTTACAAGAAGTATGCGTGGACCCACGACGAGCTCGCCCCCGTCACCAAAAAGGGGAAGGATCCCTTTTGTGGCTGGGCGGCAACCTTGGTCGACTCGCTGGATACTCTCTGGATCATGGGCTTGAAGGAAGAGTTCGACGACGCCATCGAGGCCGTCAGAGACATCGACTTTAGCACGACGCCCTATCGTGACGACATTCCCGTCTTTGAGACCATCATTCGCTATCTCGGCGGTCTGGTTGGCGCCTACGACGTGACAAACAATGACCCCAAATATCGGGTGCTGCTGGACAAGGCTGTCGAGCTTGCTGAGATCCTCATGAGCGTGTTCGACACCCCGAACCGCTTGCCCATTCTCTACTACAACTGGAAGCCATCCCACAACATTAACCCCAAGCGAGCATCCACAAGCGCCGGCGTGGCAGAACTCGGTACTATGAGCATGGAGTTTACCCGTCTCGCCCAACTCACTGGCAAGCAGAAGTATTATGATGCCATCGCTCGCATCACGGACGCGTTCGAGGAACTCCAGAACCGAGAGGGCGCCACGGCCATCCCCGGCATTTTCCCCCAGAACCTGGATGCTTCGGGCTGTAACCGGACCGCTCCTCTGCCGTCTACTCTGGAAAACAGCAGCACTGCCGCGCAGAAACATGTCGGCGAGGATAATTTGCGGCGCTCCTCAGAGGAGGAATACGAAGCTCAGAATGAAGAGCCCGCCGTCGCCGTGGACACAGGGTTCCATCGTGGGCCACAGAAGCGGGACGGGCCCCCCGGCAGCGCGCCGGACTCGTTCAACGCGAGGGGCCTGCCCGCGAACTGGGAGTGCGCCCCGCAGGGCCTCACGGGCGGTGGTTATGGAGCGGGCTCGTACAGCATGGGCGGCAGCCAGGACTCGACCTACGAGTATTTTCCAAAACAGTATCTTATGCTGGGCGGTCTGGAGCCTAAATATCGCACCATGCACGAGAAAACTGTCGATGCCGTGAAACAGTACCTTCTCTTCCGGCCCATGGCCGAAGGCGACCCAGATATCCTCTTCTCCGCCAAGGCGTACAGCACCGATGGTACCGCCGAGAAGATGAGCTACGAGTGGGAAGTTACGCACCTAACGTGCTTTTTGGGCGGCATGTTTGGCCTCGGCGGTAAGATCTTTGACCGCCCTGAGGATGTCGAAATCGGCAAGAAGCTTGCGGATGGCTGCGTATGGGCGTATGATGTCATGCCACAGGGAATTATGCCCGAGTATGCGACTCTCCTGCCCTGCAAGAAGCCGGATGACTGCCGCTATGACAAAAACGAGTGGTATGCGGCTCTTGATCCGTCGGCCGGACAGCGAGACAAGCAGATGGCAGACTACTACCAGAAGTTGGCCGACTGGAAGGTGCGGGTGGAAGAGCTCCAGAAAGAGAACGCGCTGCGGAAGCAGCAGGCCGAGGAACGGAAGCGTGAGGCCGAGGCTTCTCTGGAGGAGGTGCCGAGCCATCTTTCCGAGGGGGGCTCGTCCTCCGAGTTGACGCAGAAAGACACATTACCAGCATCTGGCCTCCAGAAGCGGGATACGGCATTTGAGCAGCCCCAGAACAGTCTCGACCTCAACTCTCCGAGCAGCGAGACTCGGCGCGATTCCATCACGACGTCGGATCAGAAGCCCATGGACGATATAGTCCTGCCGCCGGCACCCGACAAACCGTACACCCATCTGGAATATGTCACACAGCGGATCCAAAGAGAACACATACCCTCAGGATTCGTCACCCTCAACGACAAGCGGTACATTCTCAGGTAAGGCCCTCTCACTTGAATTCCCCGCATCCCGCAACCCATCCTTGTTCGTCTCCGCGGGAAACTAACCAATGCTTGTAACCCCACAGACCCGAAGCGATTGAATCAGTCTGGTACATGTACCGCATCACGGGCGACCCCATCTGGCAGGAGAAAGGGTGGCGCATGTACGAGGCGGTCATCCGCGCGACGCGCACCGAGGCCGGCCACAGCGCCATTCGCGACGTCACCTCCACCGAGAGCCGCCTCCCCGCGTCCGACATGGAGGACAGCATGGAGAGCTTCTGGCTCGCCGAGACGCTCAAGTATTTCTACCTGTTGTTTACCACGCCCGACGTCATCTCGCTGGATGAGTGGGTGCTTAATACCGAGGCGCATCCTTTTAAGCGGCCAACGTGAGACATCAGGATATATCAAGATGTTAGGGTTGGATCGAAGCTGGGCCGGCCGGAGTGGATGGAATAACTCCCCTGCTATCTCGGTCTTGGCTTCGGAAACACGCAAACCGTACAGGTCATTCATTGCATGGAATATATAGGCACGCATCGTTTTTCAGGGTTCATCTTGGTTTCGGCAATGGCGGATAACGGCGTTGTTGGAGTTTGTTTCTGCGTTAGGGATCGGGGCCATCACTCGTATATACATAACGCCAATAGTGATTATTCTAATGGCAAATAGAATCCGCTTGTCGAACTGCCTTACTCTACCGGTATGCTTTGTCGTGGCTTGGTTGTCAGTATCTAAGGTAGGTAGGCATGGTTAGGTTACGGTTACAGTACCATGGAGTAACAGAATGTTGAACCTCAACTACCCAGTAGTTTCAACGGCCAAACAACCAAACCTCTCTCTACTGCGTGAAGATTTCAGAACAGGTTTTTTTTAAAAAAAGAAACGAAAAAAAGAAAAAAAGAATCCAGGCTCTCCTTGTCTGTGAAGCTATGATTCCTTTTTGTCGTTGAAAGAAAGCATGATGGACATGTCGCACAGTTAACTCACAATCTGCAGTATGAGCAGGGTACAAGAACATGTTATGTTCTATCATTTCCAAGTAGAGATATCTAGAACGAAAAGGCAAAAAGACTTGATGAGAATGATCCCAAACCCAAACTCCAGATCCATTTATGCCTCTTCTTGCTATATACCCACAACACGGCGACATGATATCTTCCATACAAGATTTCCTTCCCTCCTCTTGCTTTCTCTGTTTGTCGCAACAAAGCCAGACATGCCTTCGCTTCCCGCTTGCCCCCCCTCCCCCCCCCCCCCCCCACGGCCGATATGCCTGCTTGTCATCTTCCCATTATATGCACACACGATGAGGAAATAACATGAGTAACACGACAAGAAAACAACATGCTCCCTAATAACAAAAACCACCGCCCATACATATCCGTGACGTGGCTCGACCCATTCCTGGATATCAAATCGCACAAAGCAACTGGTCGGTCCTGTTAACCACCTCCAGTATCAATCGTCTTATGTGCCGTCCACTTGTTAGTCCGTCCGTCCGTCCATCCGTAGATAAACCCTTCCTTCATCCTTGTCTTCAGCTTCATCCCAAACTCATTCCAGTCGTTGCACGCTCGTATGTAGCGCAGCATAGCGTAATCCAAACAACAAAAATCTTTCACCTGGCCCCCACCCCATCTCCGAGTCTCCAGGCACGGCATCATCAATCCATGATATGCTCTAGCACTTGCATACTCAATATCATGACCAGCAAGCCGATTGTCACAATAATAAGCAGCGTGAAGCTGAACCAGCCCATGACCATGGCGCTTGTGCCAACGCCGGATAACACGCTGCCGTTGCCCAGGTCCTGGGCGATAATACTGGCGGCGACCGAGGCCGTGTGCTGCCAGAGGACCGAGACGAGCACAAAAATGGAGGCGATGAAGATGATAGCCAGCGCAACCTGGCTGACGGGTCGCGAGGGAAACGGCTTCACTTCGCGCTCGGCGCCTTCGCTGGTCTCTTCTTCGTGCCAGCCGGGGAATGTGGCGAGGAGGAGCAGGCAGATAAAGGCAAAGATGATTGCGATGATGCTAGGGTAGCGTTAGATCCCACCTCTGAGAAGAAAAACGAGGGGGAGGGGGGGGGGGGATAACGTACAGCAGGTAGGGAAAGACAATCATGTCTTTAAACTGGCTAGCCAGCCAGATGAGGTTGAGAGGGTCCTGGTCGACTGACACCTCGTTTGCCAGCGTCGTCGCGTTGTTGCTGCAAAGCCATGAGCCCCCGTCGGGGCTCACGCAAATGCCAAAGTAACCCACGCGGGCCTGCAGACGGGCGCCACCCACGATGTTGGCTATGGCGTTGTTGACGTTGTAGTCGACCTGTGCTGTGTCGGGCACAGCCGTGTACCGCTGGTAATAGAGTGACAGGAGGAAGATGTCGGGGATCAGGGGTGACGAGGAAGAACACCCGGCGAGGAGGAGTGCTGAGAGAGTTGGATGGTCAGCGTTGGCGCATGGCGAGCGAATGACGGAGTGGTGAAAACTTACAGAGTAATATTATCGCCACCATGATCAAAATCATCAACACATGGTGATACCCCAGGAATGGCACCCATCCTTGTTCAAGGTGTCAGTCAATGCATTCCTCTTCGGTTACGTCCGTTCCAGCTAGCAACCGGGTCACGTGGGGAATGAGCCGAGGGACGGGTACTTACGATACCACCCCAACTTGAACCGTTCATCTGCCATCTTGAACCTGTCTGTGGTGTACTTCGTCTACTCGTCGACTGCGTGAGGCCGCTGGTAGAACCCGCACCGGTCCCCCCGGGGCTTCGGAGTGACGGCTAGGGCTGGACAGCGCCGGCAGCAGCAGCGCTCGTTTGATGGTGCGGCGACACTGTGTTCCTTTGCCGTTGCTGCGCTGGAATGCGGCGAGCAGCCTCTCCCGTGTCTCGTCTCGTCTCGTCCCGTCCCGGTCGAAGGTCTCGTGTGGCTGCTCGACAAAGGTGACAAGTGCGACAACGCTGAACTAAGCGGTCGATATCGGCTGACTGAGAGAACGGAGGAGGTCTAAACCACTAAGATTAAGGAGAGTGCCGCCACCTCTGGCGGGGAGTCAAGTCGTCTGACAAGCAGCAGAGGCAAGCAGAGGCAGCTTGCGCGATGTGATGGGTGATACCGCACCGGTTTGCTCTCGGCCAGGCTTTGGCTGGCTACCTTGAACTGTGCGACACAAGCGTCAGGGCGACTGGAATGCAAGAGTGGGAAGAAGGAATGCGCCGTGCATAGCACGGTGGAAAGAGTGCACTCACTTTGCGGGTTCGGCGACGGTTCGGTATGCGCAACGAATGTCGGTGGCTGGAATGGTGGACGTTTTGTTCAAAAGAAGAAACTGGAGAATTGGATTGTTCGGGAACAGGAGATGCAACGATCTGGCCCGCCTTCCGATTTTCCTTTGGTGAGCGGAATGCGCAGGAGCGACTGGCTGGCAGCCTCCCTGATGCTGGTTGCCAGTCCCCAACCACCGACTTTTATTTACTTTCAGCTCGTTGGCCGGGCACTGGTGCCAGGGTTGCACTGAGCGGCTGTTCTTGGCGGGGGTGAGCAGGGGGGCGCAGCCAGCTCTTCGTCGCTTGCCCCACCAACAACCTGAAAGTGACGCATGCCTGGCCTGAAGTCCGCATCCTTCAGCTAGGGGCCAAACATCCGCATAGCAACCGCGTCGTCGCCTCGGCTAGAGCCTTGGAAAGTGCTGGCTGACGTTATGTCTCCTCACCCCATAGGTACATAAGGTACCAACCGAAGGTAGGTACCTTAGTAATTTCAACTTTTGGATCTGATATTCATTATAGTCCTATATGTGGTCAATCTTGATGCTCCCTTTTGTTCCTTTATTATTATCCAACGGACAGCGCGGCGTGAAGTTGAGACCACGTCAACACGGATGAGTCGAGGCGGTGATGCATTGACGCGAGTCATTGCTTTGATACGAAGTCCAACGAGTTCACTGTGTGGCCGATGAACCATTGTCTCGGAAAAATTCAAGCTTCGGTAGCTGTCGGAAGCTTTCGAGCTACAGTACACCGATTTGTCATCAATGCCTGGTTCTGATGTGATTGAAGGGCACTGAGGGGCCAAGTCTCCCGGATATTTGAAAGATTGAAGGTATTCCCATCAAGAACTGCACATTATATCGGCAAACCCACGTTTCCACTTAATTTGCGATTGGATTGTGGTAGCTCCAACATGGTCAACTTCAATATCAAGATCGTATCAGACGCGATCTGCCCATGGGTGCGCGAGGCTGGCCCTGATTTCTCCGCTCTGTCCATCCGCTAACTCATAACCTCCAAAGTGCTATGTTGGGAAGAAGCGCCTGGAGCGCGCCATTGAGACATACAAAAAGGACGTCCCTGGTGGCGCCAGTGACACCTTCACCATCAGCTGGCACCCTTTCTACCTCGATCCGACTCTGCCCAAGGTCGGCATCGATCGGAATGTTCATTTAGCCAAGAAGTTTGGCCCCGAGCGCATGGCGTCGGCAACGGCGCACCTCAAGGCACTCGGCGAGGCTGAGGGCATCAGGTTCTCGCTGCAGGGAAAGATTGGCAACACCCGCGATGCTCATAGGCTCGTGCAGCTGGCCAAGACGAAATCCAACGAAGCTGAGAGCCGCCTCATTTCAACGCTTTTCAAGAGCCACTTTGAAGAAGACGCAGACATTACGTCTCAGGACGTGTTGGCCGCAATCGGCGAGAAGGCTGGCTTGGACCGGACTGAGGTTCGGGATTGGCTAAGCCAGGGGCGAGGCGGCCAAGAGGTCGATCGTGAGGTCAATGAGGCGTACAGCCAGGGCATTCATGGTGTTCCCAACTTTACCATAAACGGCCGGTACAAACTCGAAGGCGCCCAGGATGTGCAGAGATTCCTGGAGGCGTTTATACGGGCTAAGAAGTCTTCGCCGGACGTCAGCACAGGTGCATCTGAGGGGGGGCGCTGCTAGCAGCAAACAGGAACAACCTTTGCCAGATTCAATCCGCATAGAAACATTCGCTCCGCGGTTCCTTACGCCCCCATGCAATCCGAGTAACGTGTGGCCACCTAAATGTCGGAGAGACCACCCAGATCACTCTCAATAGCCCTCAACCTCGCCTGCAGCTCTCTCTTCTTTTTATCCAGCTCCCTCAACTCCTCCTCCTCCCGCCGAAGATCCTCCTCCGTCATCTCCGCGCCAGCGGCACCGTCTTCATCCCCATTCTCCCCATCCCCCTCTTCCTCCTCCTCATCCAGCACCCTCTCCAGATTCATCCTCTCCAGCGCCCCCTGCTGCTCAGCGACCTTGCCCTCATAATACGCCAGCGTATTGCTCTGCTGGGCATACTTCTGCCTCTGCGCCGGTATCCTCTCGAGGGCCCCCGGAAGCGGGTACACGGCGCACAGCTTCTCGGCGCCGTGCAGGAGCACCTCGATGTCCACGTCCCCCGCTCCCGCTCCTCGACCGTCACTCCCGCCTCGTCGCACAATCTGCGCGTGCAGGTCGCCGCCCAGAACGGCTGCCACGGCCGTGTTACGGCGTGCTGTCGGTCCCGTGCGGGTCGAGTTTGGCGGTGGCCCCGTCGTGACCTCGCCCGCTGCGACGTTGAAGACGGTTTGCCGGCGGGAAGAGGGTTTAGGCGGGTCGGGGTTTTGACGCGTTGGCGGGGGTGGCGGTGGCGGCACGGAGAAGAGTGCGCGTTCGTGGGCTTCGGTGTCACGGATCAGAGAGGTGATATCCGGATTAGAAAGGAGGGCGTTAGTGAAGATTTTAGGGGGCGGGAAGCTGTTGGGTTTGACGCCGCGTTGCATGTCAGTAATGGGCTGTTCACGGCGCATCGCGTTCCGCTGATCTCTTGTCAAAAATAGGGCTCGGTAGAGGGAGCTCACGGGAGACTGTCAATTCCCTGACATGATATGGAGATCTGCTCTAAGTGAGCTGATAGTAGCGACATTTTTTAGTAGCTCTGGTCCCTTCAACAATTTGTCGATGTCGCATCCTGCGAGTTGCGAGCGAGTAGCTGTGTCCCTTGGAATGGGGGGTTCCGTTGCTGTGGACTTGTTGTCTTGGCATGTTGACTTCTAAGCCCCACCACTGAATAGCTAGAGGTTAACTACCGTACCTAAACACCGCGCCCCCCCACAGTCACGTGGGTTTCGTTTGTTATCAGCAAACACTTCAACCAAAGGTTGGTTCGCATCCTGTCATCCCATCCATATCAGGCTCATGCAGCATCTCGTCTTGCCAGATGACTAGCTCCTACCTCATTACCGTGGTATGCATACACTACACCGCACCTAAGAAAACCTACTGCTTGTCAAAATTTTGACCGCCGATTCTCGGGTCTTGATGGACCCGCTTGACAAGAACCTGCGGCAAGTGCTTCTCCCTCTCGCTGCAAAGCCCGGAGCCGACGACGCCCAACAGCCTTCGGGCGCCACTGATCTAGGTATGCAGTTACTCCCTTTGCGGGCGGGCTTGGGCTCGCATTGGCTGGGATGGTAAGTCCATTTCTTCGCGGTGATTATTTCCGTCCTCTTATTAGATGCAAGACGGACAATGATCAAAACCTCAACGGCGCATCTTTGACAGCGCATTTGCGAAATGCTACTTCGTCCACAGCTAGTGTCCAAACATATTGGTCTGCTCCGCGCATTCCCCACATCTTCTCAAGCCGGCACCGCTGTTTCTTCCGCTCATTGGGCATAGCTGCAATCTGCTGCAGGAAAAGAATTCAAAAATAAGCCGGTCCCAAGACTCTTTCGGTGGCAGCCAGGGTGCTGATTCGTTGCCGGTGCTCCCTTTTGCTCTGTTGCGCAGTGGGTAACACGGTGGACAACTCAATCGCCACCGCGATCTATCCTGGCACAGCATGAAGCCGGTACCCAGATAATCCCCTGTGCTGCTTTGCGCCGACCGCCGGTTCCGCGCTGTGACGTCCGTCCTCTTGAGCCGCTCACACAGGTTCCGTACCCCATAGCTTTCTCGCTTGCGACTCTCGTCCGGGGGAAATGCCAGGGGTTCGCTGGCGCATTGCTGCCCAAGCTGCCGCTACGTCTCCGAACAGAGCCCGGCCGACATGGGCTGCCAGCAGATGTTGCTGTGGACTGGGCAGGCGGCTCTTCAACTCCTGGCCCCTTTCCCGTCCGACCCGCCGGCGCTCCTGGGGGGGGGGGGGGGGGGGCTTCGAAACCCTGCAGCACAAAGGACGAGGGAAATACTGCCAAAACTATAAGATGGATCTTCGGTCCCCAGTCGTAGTCCGTAGTTCTGGAAAATTAGCCCAGTCTCGGAGCTCAGACGACAGGAAACACATCGTTTAAAACAGCAAGAACAGACCGCCAAAAACCGGCGTGCATACCACCGAACCTTTGGTCCTACCGAAACGTTGACCCATCCCGACTCTCTGTCACGAGGGTCGAGTTGGCCACACTCCGCCCTTCCGACGAGCCGCCCTAGAGCTGCCGGCACCCAGGCGTCGAGCAGCCATTCCTCGCCCGCACCGGAGGACTAGCAGCGCAACGGCGCACATCTTATCCGTGGCACTAGCCAGCGACTTTGCGCGGCACTACCGCTCACGGCATCCCACCTCGCCGCCCCCGCAGATCCAATTGCTCGAACTGCTTCTGCTCAGATTTTCCCCCCCAAGCCAAGCAATATCGGGAATCAGCCTGCGCTGCACGCAACCTGCACCCAGACTTTGCACGATATTATCATGACAACCAACCGAAGCCCCATATCTTCTCCTCGTTGGAGGTTCATTCTTTGGGTGCTGACGCCTTGATCCCGCTGGCCGTCCCTGGACGCTTTTTTCCTTCTTCTATTTTTTCTCTCCCCATCTCCCCCGCCATTTTACCCTTCTATCTACCCCACACTCGCCGGGGCAGCCGATAAGATCCCGCGAGAGGGACCCTAGCGCTGCGAGCGGAACGACGCAATAATTGGAAATCGAAGCCCAACCGAATCCGTCCGAGCTGCAGCACAAAGTTGCAGACCATGTGGCCAGCAACGACCACCTCGAAAATATCTCAAAACGTGGGGCCATCGTCGCCGCCAGAAACCCCGAGGACCACGTCCCCGGTTTTTGGTCGCAAGAGCAGCCCCCGGCCGGGGGAATTGCCGCTGCGCGGCTCTCTGCGTCCAATGGCGCCGCCACTGTCGACCAGCAGCCATGTGGCGGTCAACGGTCTTGGGTTCAACCACTCCCGGGCGATGCATCCTGAGCAGCTCTCGCCGCGCACCACCAGCTCGTCGTCTTCGTCGTCTTCGGACTCGGAAGATTCCGACGTCTCGAATGCTGCCGGTCCTTCGCCGTCGCCGTCGCCGTCGCCGGCTACAGAGCGGCGACCTGCGCCTGCGGCGGCCCCACCCGCGCTGCAAGCAAGGATAGGCCGGATTGTGACACAAACCGAGTTCGTAGTCGAGGAGCTGAGCGACTTTGGTGACAGCGACGGCGAACGGCACGGGGTCGTCCGGCCGTGCGCCATTGAGTACGCCGAATCAGACGGGGGCCGCTCAACGTCACCGCACCGGCCAGAGATCGACCCAAGAATGATGTACAACCTCGGAAATCTCAACTGCAGCGACGACTCGGACGAGACAGACCTCGACGAGCACGAATACCAGGAGTTTCTGATCAAACGGCGCGCAGAACGCAGGCGCAAGAGAATGACCTCGGGCAGCATTGGCAAGCGGACCATCAGCGAGAGCATCGGCAGCGACACGGATCGCGAAGATCTCAGGTCCTTCCTGGGTGCCGAAGAGGCCGGCTCCAGCGCACGCCGCCTGCGCCGGAGGGTCGGCGATCGGCGCAGCTTGCAGTTCCAAGACCCTCCGCCGCCGAGGATCGACGAGCTCGACGAGCCGGATTCGAGCGAGGATGAAATCTTGATTGGCGAATCGCTCGCACGCGAGCTTCCCTACTATGAATACGTTAGCATGGAAGTTGACTCTCCATGACGGATCCCGCCGGCTTCAACGGCCGGCGGGCCTCGGAGCATTCTTGGCACAGCCACGGCTTGGTCCCGATGCCGACAACGATGATGACGACGACAACAACTACGATGTGATGATAACAAAAACGCGGCTGCGATGACGACCATGATGATCTATTAGGTGCATGTATGCTGAGTGCAGGTGGCTTCCCTGGGCGGATATCGGTGCATTTCATTGTCATAATGGCAATCATGATGGCAGAAAGGAGGCGGAACCAGACCGAACCGCCCCCAGTGTCACTTTTTTTTTGCGCGCTCACTTTTCCTCGCTTTCGGCCTTTGCCCATGGCTGACCTCGCTTTTTCAACAACATAACCCCGCATACGGGAAAGGGAAGCTGCAGGTCCCCGACGCGGGGCCGGGGAGCGGCAAACGGCCATGTGTTTCATGGATGACTATGACGTTTGTATCGCTTACGGTTGATGATACCTGATAGACTCGGGATTGGGTATTGGGAGGCAAACGGCGCGGCAAGTTTTGCTCACCCACGTATGGGCCCGGATTTCATGGTTCGATGGGTGCGGGTAGTGTAGTGGTATGATAGCTTGGACTGGACAACTGGGACCAACTTCTGCCTGGGGCGTGGTTCTCGGGGTCTCGGCGATGATATAGACTGTTATTGTAGACGGCGCTTCCATGAGCCTGGTCAATTATATCCGGCACCGGGCCACTGCCTAGTAATTGAGCTTGCCTACAAAGTTTATTTTGTGTGCCTATTGTAGAGCTCCACAAACTCCCAACAATTGCACTAACACGCGGGCTCTAATTATTCGATGCCCGGTTCATGTGCAACACAGCCGTCGGAGTAGTAGCAACGTCTGTCACATAGTTCTCGACGGCCTGCCGAGATCATCGCGGTATTCCCAGTCTACGGCCGTTGTATGATTTCCCCACGACCCAAGGACAATTTCGCCAAACTCTCCAGAGTTGTTCACCCATCCGCAGTCCCCAGCGAATCTGCCACGACTTGGACGGCCAAGGCTGAAGTCGACCGGGGCATTGACGTTTATTGGCTGAAGTTGCGCTTGGAAGACAAGGCTGTCCAATCAGACAAAGCGCTGCACGTGCCAGCCGCGCATTGTTCAGGATTGACTCCGCCGTGAGCGCTGGCGGACGTCAGGCAATTGCCCCGTTGAACTTCACATTCTTGTACCTGTGCATCTCGACCGCGTCCAACGCATAATAGCCAACGCCAGGGTCGCCGTTTTCCAACGCAGCAGGCCTTCATTTATATTGCGCCGGCAATCCGCCGTTGATTTCAGTTGCAAAGGTCCTGCCCCGTGAAACCAAGCACGCCCCCGGGACCCGGTGACTTCCCCCCCTCCCCCCCGACTTCCCCGAAGAATCGAGCATCCACCCAGCCGCTTGCTTTCCCGCCGTACCCCATACCTACTAGCACCTCCCGCATTTTGGGGACGGCGCCCAGTTTTCACAGTTCTCTCCCGCACCAGAAACGAAAAACGGCAACTATGAACACAGCGACCGGCCAGGGCCTGGCGGGCCGGGCAAACCCTCAGAATGCTCAAGGCCCCGGCGCGCCGAACCGGTATCAAGGGCAGCCTCTGTATCGGCCCGAGACCATGCGGAACATGACCTTCCTCTCCGACGACGAGAAGATCAAGTACGAGAAGGGCCTTACCAATCTCTGGAAGCTCCACGACACGGCCGCCCCTGGTTCTCCAGGACAAGAAGAGGCAAAGAAAAAGATTGCAGAGTTTGGAAGGATACTGATGGTTAAGCTCCAGCAGCGTCGCAGCGCTCCGCAGCAAAACCAGCCGCAACCCCTTCAGCAGCCGGGTCAGGGCCAAACCGCACAGCACCCACAACAGGCTGCTTCGTCTGGCAACATGGGCAAACCCCCTTCTCAATCGTCCGCGGCCGGGGCGCACGCCTCGCCCAACGTTGTAGCGGCTGCGAATGCCCAGTCTAGGGCACTGCCCCCCCATATCACCAGCCATGTCAACGACATGCAGTTCCAACCCCCGGCCACGGTGGCAGACAAGGCCAAATGGCTCGAGGAGATCAAACATAAATATGCCAGGGCGTTATACCAAATGGAGACGGCTCGCAGCCTAACTAAGTCAATCGATCAGGCCCTGCAGGAAAACCAGTCGCTCACCCCCGAGGAGAGGAAAAAACACGAGGATCGCAAGGTGCAGTACCAAAAGCAGTACGCAGATGCTATCTCGTTCGCCAACGCCGTGAGGAAGCAGTATGGTCCCGGCGGCAACCGAGGGCCGGCGCAGAACGGCACCCCGGGAGGCAATGCTGCAAACCAAGCGCGTCCGCAAACTTCGGGGAATCAGGGTGTGGCCCAGCCTGGCCAAGGAGTGAACAATGGAGCGCCAGTCGCTGCTCCTGCAAATTCGATGCAGAGCTCCACCGCCGCGGTCAACGCGGCCATCGAGGCTGCCAAAAAACAACAACTGGCGGCCGGCCGCGTGTCGGGTCCAGTGAGCGCGCTTCCTGCGCAGCAAGGGCCACCACCTCAATCGCAGGTACAAGGTCCGGCAACACCAGCACAAGCGCAACAATCCCCGGTCACCCAAGCGCCGCCGGCGCAATCCATCGCTTCCCAACCACGAACACAACAACCTCAGCAACTTCAGCATCCGGCGCCGCCCATCAAAATCGAGCCCGGTACGCAACCGCTGCCTGCGCCTCTTAATACCGCCATCGCAGCAGCTGCCGCAGGTGGACTGCCGTCAGCGGGGACCCCGACGCAAAACTCGGCCCGCATCCAGACGCCGCAGTCGGCGACTCCTACGACCGCCAACGCGAACATTCGCCCCCTTTCGCACGCCGACGCCCTCCATCGGGCGTCGCTGCGTCCCGAAGCGGCTACAGGACCCCCGACAGGCGGGCCCGGGAACACTCCCACGGCGGGTCCCGGCGCAATCGGCGCAGGCCAGCAGCAGCAGGGACACCCCCACGCGCACCCATCACAACCACAGCCCACCCCGCAGAATTTGCAGTCCAAGCTGCCGATTCCCAAAGTTCTCCACGAGAAAGCCACCCAAATGCCGACTCCCGTACCAAACATTGGGGGGATTGGGAACGCGGGCCGTCCCACATATAGCGGTGGCGGCGGCATCGGAGGCGGCGTTATGAACCAGCCGGCTTTGACCAAGACCCCCGCATTTCAGCTCGAAGGCGAAGGCGAGCGCATCCTCAACAAGAAAAAACTGGACGAGCTTGTCCGCCAGGTCTGCGGTGGCACGGCCGAAGGCCAAGAGGGGAACCTGTTGACGCCCGAAGTCGAAGAAGTAGGCGACATTGCCAAGTTTTCTCATACAATGACTTGAAGCTAACGCACACCATTTAGTCTGTTCTTACCATGGCGGATTCATTTGTCGACAATGTTCTCCACCAGGCTTGCCGCAACGCCAAAGAGCGAGGGTCGAAGGTTCTGGAGATCCGCGACATCCAGCTTGTTTTGGAGCGCACCTACAACATTCGCATTCCCGGTTACTCGAGCGAAGAGCTGCGGACAGTTCGCAAGGTGCAGCCGAACAGCTCGTGGATCAAGAAGATGAGCGCCGTGCAGGCAGCCAAGGTCGTCCCCGGCAAGGGGGATCTCTAGACGGTCTCTGCACCCTTCCCTTTCGCGCATCTCCGGTTTTTTCTTTTTTTTTCTTTTCGTTTCTGAGCATGGAGAATGATTCTCCTCGAGGTCGGGCTGAATATGGTAGCGGGCGCAAGGGAACAATCTTCGGCTCGGAACAGGTGGGTGGGCGATATCTATCTCATTTCCAGTTGGGACATTTGGAGTCTGGACGGGCGGATATGAAGTGGGCTATGAATCTCGAAGCAAGAGCCGGGAGAAACAGCATTACAGCGCGGCTAGGTCATTTCCCTTCTCGCATTGTTTTCTCAGCGCTTAGGTAGGGAATCAGGACTCAAGCCTTCAAAAATGCTGGCTGTTTGCGAACTTTGCCGGTGATGTGCCTTCCCGAATGTGCGTCCAGTTCTATCTATCTCGCCCTTTAAAAGATGTCGAGACACACACACACAACCGGAAGCAGCACGGCTCGGTAGTGGCGCAGTGCAGGGGGCCGGTTTGAGGTTATGGTATTTTTGGGCATTGACAAGGCATCTTCACTGTTCACCCAATCAGCTGGGGAGTGGAAGAAACCTCACCTCTTTGCGCGTGCCCAGTTGGGTCATCCGCTGAGGTCACAGCAGCCAGCCGCGCCCAAATCCAACCCCAGTCCAACAAGAGTTGGTATTGTTGTACTGTACATACATACATACATACCTACTGCTTAGTCCGGTCTATAATGAAGAATGGGCCTGCATTTTTACCAGAGCATAGGTAATGATGCTGCTGTTGTCTACAGAGTGTAAATGAAGTATCTTTTGATCAGTTTGGGCATTGGATTCGCTGCAATGCTTGAAGTTATCACCCTGAGGGGAGCCGATGCGAGATCGCCGTCATCGCGGTTCCCTCGACTGTGCTGAGAGTCAAGGTGCAATGTGCAGAATTCGGAAAGGCGCAAGAAGCGGCAAGCAGCAAGCAGAAGCTGGCCCGGCTGGGACCCAACAGGCAGCAAATCGACAACGTCACAAAGCATCCAGCCAGCCCAAGTGGGTCGCCCCAGGGCGAGCCGCATCCACTGCCCATCCGTTTGGCGGGCGCATCGGTTTAGGTGCAGTGCAGCTCTGCAGGTACTGTGGCCCGAGCTTGAACTTGCCAATTGCCGCCAATTCGTGCCCAGGGAGCAAGTACCGGTGCGCAGCTTGGTACTTCGGCCAGCTTCCACCCAGCGCTCGTGGGCTCTTGTGTCACGTTTGGCGGCTTGCCCTCCCAATCTCCGACTGTCCTCGAGCTTTTCGAACCTTCCATTCCTACATCACAGACCCAAGCACAACAAACCTCGATCTACCGCCGCGATAGTGATTCTGACTGCCTGTAGGACGCTGCACTTGCATCCTGGGCATTTTTTTATTCATCTCGCTCGCCGTGGTCAGCCTTTGAGCGCCTGCATTCCCGACAAACAAACTCCGGCGAGGTCGCCCATCTGACCCCGGCCGACCTGCCGCCGCGCGACCTCGCGATCGCACTAGGCGCTCTTCATCATCACAGCCTGTCGGCCATCGGCGGACACGCCCCGAATCATCACCACACATACAAGTCGAGACGCCAAACATGCCCGGCAAGACGCCCGATAAAGAACCGGTTGAGAACGGCGGTTACCGGGGAGGCAAGGACATGGAGATGACCGATAAGGACCTGAAGCCCAAGGGCAAGAAGACGAGCAAGAAGGACGGTGACGACGAGATGACGGTGGTTGTCCCCCCCTCAAAAGCTTCCAAGCAGTCGTCGGTTCCCCCGCCAAACGATGCCGAGGGCGACGTCGCCATGGATGACGCGGATAAGACTGCCGAAGGCGAAGTCAAGGTTGACCCCGTCGTCCAGACCATCAGCGGTATGCATACCTTCATCTGCTGCGCTCGGCCTTAGGAAGATTAACTAAAGACTGCGAAACAGACATCAAGAGCAACTTTGCCCTCTTAGATCGCGCCGTCGCGCTCTTTGACGCAAGATTCTCTCTGCGTGCCCTGCGGTCCATCTCATCGATCCGGAAACGCCTCACCCCCGACATCCTCGCCCAGGCCATCTCGGAGACGTACTCATCGTCCTCGGCCAGTGCCAATGTCGCGAGGCAGATGTTGCAGGCGATCGGTCGGCCAGACGTATCCCTGGGCCGTCAACCCGGCCCGGAGATGGAGATCGACAGCGAACCAAAGGCGTCCGGTAGGAACGGCGCGAAGAAGGAGGCCAAGGACGTCATCCCTGAAGTCGACGTCTTCCTCGGGATTCTCACACAGGTCCTTCTACACGACGGCAAACAGCTCCGACAAGGCCTCGAATTCTCACACTATCTGGTTGACCGGATCCGGTCCCTCAACCGCCGCACCCTCGATAGCCTCGCTGCGAAGGTCTACTTTTACTATTCGTTGTTTGCTGAGCAGACCGCCCCTCTTCCGCCGTCTCCCCAGTCGCCCATCGTGTCGATCCGGCCAACGCTTCTTGCCGCCCTCCGGACCGCCGTCCTACGCAAGGACGTCGACACACAGGCCACGGTCATCGTTCTCCTGCTCCGCAACTACCTGCTCACGTCGCACATCTCCCAAGCGGACCTCCTAGTCTCGCATACCCAATTTCCCGAGAATGCCGCCAATAATCAAGTCGCCCGCTTCCTCTACTACCTCGGGCGTACCCGCGCGATCCAGCTCCGCTACACGGAAGCCCACGAGCACCTGACGGCTGCGACACGGAAGGCGCCCTCGAGCGCCTGCGCACTCGGCTTCAGCCAGACTGCGACCAAGCTGCTGCTTGTCGTGGAACTGCTGATGGGTGATATCCCCGACCGGGCGACCTTCCGGCAGCCGAGCATGGAGACGGCGCTGCACCCTTACTTCTTGCTTGTCCAGGCGGTCCGGGTCGGGAACCTGGAGGATTTCGAGACCATCATTGCCGACCACGCCGACACCTTCCGCCGCGACGGCACCTACACTCTGATCCTGCGCCTGCGCCAGAACGTCATCAAGACGGGCATCCGCATGATGAGCTTGAGCTACAGCCGCATCTCGCTGCGCGATATCTGCATTCGCCTCCACTTGGGTTCCGAGGAGAGCGCCGAGTATATTGTGGCCAAGGCGATCCGCGATGGCGTCATTGAGGCGACGCTGGACCGCGAGCGGGGGTTCATGAAGAGCAAGGAGGTGGGCGATGTGTATGCCACGCGGGAGCCGGGTGAGGCGTTCCATGACCGCATCCGCGCCTGCCTGGCGCTGCATGATGAGAGCGTGAAGGTATGTTTTGACACATTTATCGCCTTTTTCATTGTTGGGTTTGGATCTTTGCTAATGCGGGATGGTTTCACAGGCCATGCGGTTCCCCATGAACCAGCACCGCCTCGAGCTAAAGAATGCGCAGGAGGCCCGCGAGCGCGAGCGCGAGATGGCCAAGGAGATTCAGGAGGGCGATCTGGACGAGGACGACCTCGGCGGCGAGTTCGAGGGCATGTAATTATCCCCGCCTTGTGTGCTTTGGGTTTTCCGTTTTCGGTTCCGTGTAAACTTTATGTTTGAAGAGAGAACGGAGGGAGGGTGGCAGAGGGTGAGGGTGGCGAGAATACGAAAGTTGATCATGGACAAGAACATCCATTTCCTCACGGTCGTGTCCCGGCTACCCCAGTCATCATCAGACCAGATTATGTTCCTGAGAGAGAGGAAGGGGGGGTTAGATTTTGCATTGAACGTGTCGTCTTTGCTTTGCTTGGCTGTGGTCAATTCAACAAGAAATAGCAGGGAGCAGCTGTACAAGGACGGAGAGACCTCGGTTGGGTTTGTTTGGCGGACTGTCGGTAACAAGTAGAGATAATTGGATATCTGACTATTGCGGCCCCTACAAAGCCCAGTGGTGTATGTATGTACATACATACAGAACGTACATACAGCTAGGGTACGCTGATGTTGCCACTTTCCACTCTTCGGGGAGCAGCACATTATATGGGTCGTGGTGACAGGAAAAAAAAAGGCGATCGGCTCAAGATATCCAACTCATCCATGTGGGAGAGACAACCTCAAGACCATCCCAAACTGCGTGAAAGTGGGTTTCGGTATAGTATGCATGTATGTATATGTTTGAAGTCCGACGTACTCCGCCATGTCTGACATCGAGGGAGGGCGTTTATAGTAGCGTAGGGCAGATTGCGAGCCCCGTGGTGGTAGTCGTCGCGAAAAGCCTTGCGGGCCACAGGAACGGGAATTCAACGCTGCGGCAATCATGGATCCCTTGCTAGTAAATAAGCGAAGCCAGGTGCCGCTGCGATAGATCGTTGGAGTCGATGCGATTACTGATACACACTCACTTGCGGAGTACAAAATCCTAGCGTCTGGGTATAGTACTCGCGGCATAATGCATAATGCGACTTTATTCAAGTTGTTGTGGTTCCCGATCAACCATGAGATGATGTTCGAATAAACACTGCGTTGAGACTTTAGGGCCCGCTGCGGTGGCTTGGCAAGCCAATGCCGCCCGTTTTCCCTCATCTGATTATCTTAGATCTCGAGTTTGTTTGATATTCAGAATGACGATAGTCGGGTCCGCCCTAGTAGGGACTACAATCAATACCAGACCAGTCGTGCTCATGGCCAGGGGTAATTAGATGGTGGGGCGGTTCATAACATAATTACCTACTACTTTCTATATTCCGGCCGTCTTTACGTGTAGTAATGGCAATATAGGTTTTCCCTGGCAAATTCTTAAGCCCCCGAGCCCACCCATGTTCTTCAAGTTTATTATTCAAGTGTGGTCTATTTATATTCAGCGCTACTACAATAGAGAAAGCCGCTGATTCTCGGGGCTTTCCAAACCCACCAGTATACTGGTTTTCAGATACTCTCTCCAGCATAAGCCAGGTTCTGGATGCTAGCCAGTCCGTATTGGGCAAAGTCATTCGTACTCAACCAAGCGGCTTCGTCGACCGGGTGGACAACAGCGCTGCCTCCGACGCGCTCCGCTGTGAATTGCTGCGTGTCCCGGAGACCGTCGTTGCGGTAGTCTTTCCAGGCGCGAGCAGCGACAGTCGCGTTGTTCTGGGCGGCGGCGTAGTAGGCCGAGAGACGCGAGTGGGCCTGTTTGAGGCTGATGCCGCTGAAGCTCGTGCCGTAACGCGCACGCTGCTCCTCGGCCGTGCCGAGGTAGTAGTAGGCGTAGTCCAACCAGGCCTCTTTGAAACCCGCGGGGGCTTCCTCGCCCCAGTACTCGAGAAGCTCGGAGATGACTTCGGGCATGCCAAAAACGGCGTTGAGGTGAGAAATGGCCACGACGCCCTTGTTCTCGGGATCTGTTGGCGGCGGCTGAAGCGTGCCATTCTCGATGCTGTACGAGCCGGAGCCCGTCACGAATCCGTTCTTGAGCTTCGCAATACCGGTAGCGGTGCCGGTAAGCTTTTTCCTGGCCTCTTCCCAGCGGGGACCGCGGCGTTCCCACTCAATGAGCCATCCGGCCGCCAACGCCGCCCAGTCCGTTCCCAAGCCAAATGTGACGGGGGCGCCGGGGGAGGGCTTCCAGCCGTCAGTCCGTACCTTTCTAACCGGGTCAAGGATCCCGTACGTCTTGTCCGCATCCAGAGTGTGCTCGAGGAGCTCGCCCGTCCGCTCATCCCCGCCCGAGAGGTAAAAGAAATATTTCCGATACTGAGGTTGCGAGATGCGAGCTTGCTTCGCGCTGTCAGCCCAGTGCGTCACTCCGTGCCTTGTCCCGAGGCCCTTCCAGTCACCGATATGGTAGGAATCGACTTCTCCCGTGTGCCGTGTCATGGCCTCGGCGAAGCGGTAGACATCGGCACGGCCGGTGCGGAGGAAATATTGCCAGATGAACAAGTCGGGGGACAACTCGGAGTTATCCCAGGCGTAACCTCCAATGTCGTAGCGCCACTGGTGCCTGCTGCTGTCGTAGGTATGCATAACGTCGCCGTGGTCGAGGAATCCGTACCAGCGACGGTCCTCAACCTCCTTCTGGTAGTGCTTGACAAGGAAGTCGAGGTTGCTCTCGATTTTGGCCTTGGCTGGGCTAGAGGTGTCGGGAAGGCCCCAGTACGATCCGAGAGCCTTGGTCTCCTTGATGTACTCCGGCTTGGCAACCAGCACGGGCGGTTCTTGAGCGAGTGCGTTCAGCTCGGCCAGGGTGTCGCTGGATGGGGTGCTCTCGAACGCGTACAGGAAGACTTCGTTGGTTCGAGCGATGCCGTAGGGGGTGTCGAAGCCCTCTTCGTAATCTTCGTATGTGATCTCGAGGGCGTCGAGCTGCTTCGCGTAGGTATCCAGGCCCAGACCATCGTGGTAACCACGAAGGTCAAGAGGAGCAGCATCGGGGCTGTACAGCCAGAGAGTAATTTGGCCCTCGTCAGATCCGGCATTGGCAATGTCAAGACCAGTAGGATAGCGCTTCCAGAAGTCTCGCAGAGCGACCGCCAGACCACCCTGGGTAGCACCACCCAGGTAGGCAAGGCCACCGGACCGGGTGCCGCCAGGAATGTTAATCCAACTCCGGCCTGCCTGGGTCCTCTTCTTGAGGGTGAAACCATCGGGAGAAAGCTGGCTCAGGCTGTAGTCGTTCCAGACGGGGATCCAGTGAAGACGGGTGGTGACTCTGGCGTCCCACGTCGATTCGGCGGGAAGAGCCTTGCCCTCGACCTGGGCGGCCCTGACGGCCGCGCCGGGGTCACGGCGGAGACCCGTAATGCCCTTGACAGCCTCGTTCAAGAACCCCCCGTCAGTACCAGCCAGGCGGACGTGGCGGTTGTACAGTTCCTCTCCCTTGAGGGGAACCTGGAACCGGATGCCCAGGCCGGAGATGAAGTCCTTGTCGTGCTGGCCGTCGAAAGTAATGCTGTGCACCAGCCGGATGGCGTCAGAGCCGGCGTAGAGGTAGAAGCGCACAACGAATGGCAGCCAGTCCTTGTGATCAGAACCCTCGGTGGTCGTGTGCTTGCCGCGGACCGTGACAACGGCACGGACCGAGTTGGCCTTGCTGACAGCCACTTCTTCGATGCTGCTCTCAAAGTTGGAACGGTCAATCGCCGTATCCGTGCGGTCATCGGCGGTGCCCGGGATATTGTTCTGGCTGTAGAGCACCAGTCTGCCGTCTTTCCCGACCGTCTTGCCTCCAGCTGTCTTGATAGAGCGGACAATGTGGCGGCCCTTCTTGGGGAATGAGATGGTGACCTTGCCAGTGTCGACGGTTACCTCGTTGTCGCCGCCCTTTACCGACAGCTTGGCAGTCTGGCGCTTGCCCTTATTATCATGCTTGGCGATGGGCGTGGCCTCGATGGTGTATTCATTGGCGACGACGTCGGTCTTCGGGATCGCATGTGCTGACCACTTGATGGAGCCATCGCGCCAGTAGCCCGTGACCCATGACTGAAGAGGAATCTGTCGGTCGGAGAGCTTGAAGTCGACCTCGTCGGGCTGGTATTTTCCCTGCGGCCAGGGCAAGCCAAAGGTAGTACCGAGATTCTGAGCTGGGGAGTCGCCAACCCAGCTAACCTTGACACTGCTCGAGGAGGTGTTGGACCGAGCGGCAGCACCTCCGAGGACGCCCACGAGGCCAAGGAGACGAGAGACTCGCACCATGTTGAGGCGGAATTGGCTTGCTTGCTCTACGTGGCCTGCCTGCCCTCTGCGCTGTGGGTAAGTATCTACATAGCTACACCATACGACAGTGATTTATAGCAGGGCCAGAAGACCGTCCTCTCTCGGGGCAACGATGATGCGAGCGACCGGTTGCCCGCAAAAGGCTGTCACGCCGAGCCCATCACTGGTAAAGTAGCACCAGTACTGCATCTGCCCGGGTATTGAAACCCCCCCCCCCCGGCCCCCCGTGTCTGCAATCCCAAGATTGGCCCGGTCACATACCGCCAGAAGCCCGCTCGGTCAAAATAACAGCGAAGCCCCGTTGCCAGGTATAGTAATGCTATGACAAGGATGCCCGTCCAGCGAACCTTCTCCACACCGAGCTCCCCTACTAGCCGACCATGGCGTCATTCTCCTGTGGGGAGGGCTACATGTCTGGTGGAGATAAAAGGCGTGGAATTCGAACAATTGGTCCGGAACAAGGCGCAGATTGGAAAATGGGAATGCGGGGATGATAATAATTTTTCCATCGGATATGAAAAGAGGGATACACCGAGCAGAGCGGAGCACCCGTCTTGGCGGAAGGCCTCTGCAACGAATAAGAATTGGATTGCAATGAATCTCGTGGTGGTGCTGCTATGTATGTGTGGTGCGCTGAGATGAGATTCGCAATGATAGACAGACATCATGAACCATCCATTGGAGGTAGAGCTGCCGATAGATAGGTTCACACGTATCGTAAACGCGCTGCTGCCACCTGTGGCATAGCTCAATAGCGGTACGATTGATGTGTATAAAGACTAACAGTCCTAGTCTCCTAGAGCGTATTATAGGCTCGTTGTTGATAACTTGTTTAGTCATCCTTAAAGTTATAAACTCGCTCATGAAGGTGACTTGTGTTCCAAACTTCACTTTATTTTCGATAATTATTCTTAACCTCGAGCTTAGTTTAGGCTTCATCTAGGGGGAAACATAAGAGCGCGCTCCGGGGAAAGAACTAGTCCTTAATAACGGGCCCAAGCCCAAAATTGATGTCAAACGACCTTCGCGGATAGTTTCAGTGTCAGTTGACGCTGGAAGAGTTTTAGAGGAGGAAGATATGTCAGGAAATCAAATTCGGAAGCAAGTCCGCACCTCAGCTTCTTGAGGGCAAATTACCCGCCAAGTTTATCGCTTCCTTGCAGTCGCGGCTCGAAATGCACGGATACATATGTGGTTACCTAGGGATATGCCCCATTGTAGGTACAGTGCACTGAGTACCTTCTGTACATACCATGTGCCCAGCCTTACAGATTCATCGCATCTACAATTCTGGGTCCTCATTTCATATTCTATTTTCCAAAGAACTTGACGGCGACAACGAAACCACGGGAATGCAGTCGCCTATTCCACCCCTGGAGGGAATTCCTCTTCACATTTTCGAGTACATTTGCAAATATGTAACGAGACGCAGTTTGCCTTCCTTGTCGTTGGCGAGCCGCCTTTGCTACCGGGCCGCGACACCACAACGACTCTCTCGTCTCAAACTCACGATATGCGACCAGGAGAAGCTGTGCCACGACTTACAGCAATGGATCGCTATACTCGGCCGCGATGATGGGTTTCGCCATGTACGCCGAGTTGTTGTAGTTGGTACAATGCCCGATGGCCACCCCTTGACACACGAGCAGGAGACGAACCAACAGGAATCGGACAGCGACGGCGACGGCGACGGCGACGGCGACGGTGACAATGATAGCGATAGCGATAGCGACAACGACGCGGAGAGTATTTGGTTTTATCCGGCGAATCCTCGCTTGAAACGACAGCACAAGCAGGCACAACACGAGTCGTGGCTCCCATTTGCGCGGTTTCTTGGCCAGCTACCCGGCCTGACGGACCTGGTGTACGACTGCACCCATCAGATGCCGGCCTGTGTCCTCACAGCATTGCACCAACACCACCCGAGAAGCCGCTTGCACGTGCGCACTTTCAGTCTCCGCAGCCTCTACCAGCATAAGAAACATCTACACGACATTGATCCGGACGAGTTCGCGCTCGCCACCTCGCCCTGCCTCTACAGCATCCACGCGAAATGTCAAGCCTACGATATTGACGGGCGCTTCAGCTTCAACCTAGAAGCTGTGGAGCGTATGGTGTCAGGATGTGCTCCCAGCCTGAGGCGGGTACATATCGAGCTTACTTTTACGTCGAACTCTCTCGCGCTGCAAGAGGCCATCGGGGCGCCTCGAGACCCCTGGAGGGGCTTCTTCCACACGAGGCGAGGCCAACCAACTACCGACTCGCTACTGCAGTCACCGACTCGGCCCGACCGGGGCCGGCTGGAGACACTGGTCATATCCAACGGTGGCTCCGGTCCCTACTGTCTTGAGAACTGGAAGAATCGTACTGATTTTAGCGTTCTCCGGCGCTTTGAACTGTATTGCAGTCCTGGCGTCGAAGGCCTCAAAACCCTGGCTTCGATGGCCGCCAGCGACACGTTCCACTCCCTCCGGGAGTTGGGATTGACAGTCTCCTCTGGGGGCAGCCGCCAGGAAAATACTACCGCTGTCCTCGACGAGCCGGCCAGCCTGTTCCTACAAGCCTTGCCTCCGCTCGAGATTCTCAGGCTTCGAGGCAGCTTTGGTGCGCGCACATTCGAGATGACGCTGCGATGCCACGGCCAGACGATGCGCAAGCTACATCTAATTCCAAATAACGATGAAGAAGAGGATGTCAAAGGCGATGGCGGTTTCATGCTCAGGTATAACCGAGCGCGCGAGATACAACAGCGGTGCCCCAAACTCGAGGACATCAGACTATGCGTGCGCCGCCGCCAGGGCGGGCCCGACGAGGTGGCCGTTTACCGAGCGCTCGGACAGATGCCCCGGTTGCGGCGTGCCACGCTGCTGCTCGACTGCCGCTCACCTCGGAACACGGCCGACGAGTCCGAAACTATACGCAAGATACTTGTGAATCTCGCCATGGACGAAGTCCTCGCCCGCGCTATCTTCAACGAGATATCCTCCGCAACGGCCAACTCGCCGTTACAGCGCCTGCAGCTTGAGACGGATGCCAACGTTACTGTCTCCGAGATGAACCCCGAATATTACTATCTGGCATCTTGGATCGGGCGGAGCTGGGTATGCGAAAGGTATGGGAACCGGGACAAGGAAACAGTGCACGAGGTTGGCGTAAACAGCAAGATATCTAGAAAGTATCTAGGGGATAAACTGAAGGACATAGACTACGAGTGCAAAGAGATGTGGAGCGAGATGTGGCCGAGGAGAGCTGAGGATTGGAGGGATGACTGGCGCAGCTTTCCTCTCTCGGAACAAGGGGTTGAGGTGGGCATGTTGGGCACTTCCGGTCTGCATTGTTGATCACTGAAGAATAAGATGATGAACGGCCCGAGCATACACCCCAAGTAGGTGCTGCTTGGCAAATCCAGAACAAGACGCCTGTGGCTGTGTGCTCTATTTTTATCTCCCCGATCTCAAAATCCAAAGAGCGCATGCCTACAGATAATGAGGTACAACGCCGATCCAAGAAAGGAAGCATCCATACGGAATATATCCGGGCTGGTTCTACTGCAGCGCTCTACCGAATGCAGCACCGTATCGGTTTTCCGACCTCTCCGCAAGAGGGGCCGAGGAGTCATGAAGAGGTCGAGCATTCCATCTCTCACCTTGACTTGCCGCTCTTGGGGGGAGGTACGGAGATTGATCAATTCGTCTATATCTCTTTATCTCTACGGGTATCAGGTGGGAGCAAGGGCCTTTTACCTCTTCTTGATCTCGGCGGTAATTATCATTATTTCCTGACTTACAGTCTGGAAACTTTGCTCGAGCCCGTTATCATCCTAGAACCTGAGTTGCTGTAGTAAAACGGCAGGTAGATGTTTCCAGACCCTAGCACCCAGATATGAACCTCTGGGAAGAATCCTAGACGATGATAGCTGACGTCAATATTGGGGGTTACATCCTTTAGCTTGGTTCCCGACCACTACTGAGGGCATACTAATCACTTTGACCTTATTTGAAATCTATTAATTAGGGGATGCCATATACGCAAAATAGACTGGATCAAGGTAGCAGGATAGGCAACGCCGACAATACCAGCTTTTTTTTTTGGGGCTTTTGTTAATTGCACCGCTAGTTGGTATAGTTACTTCACATCAAATTCCCGGCTTTATGATCGGGATACCGAACCCCGCCGCCTCCAGCCGCCCGGATCAGGATACTGAACCTCGCGATCCCAAGCCGCCAGCCCCTGCGCAGGACTCCGCAGCCAGCTCCTCAGCTCATGTAGGAACAGCCGGGCGTGTTCCCTCCCCAAGAAATCAGCCAGCATGGCCTCGGCCTGACCCGCGCTGCCTTGGACGTCGACCGTCTTGAGGATGGCGATGATGTATTCGAGGAGGAACTCTGCGTTGTTGCGGCGGCGGCGGTGGAGGGTTTGTCCGTCTTCTGCGGTGTCGCTGGTGGCGGGAGAGGCGGAGGTGGTGGGATCGGAGAGGAAGGAAAAGACTTGGAGTTCTCGGCGGAGCCACAAACGGGCGCGAGACACGAGGTGCGGGGTGGAGGAGAATTGGACGGGTGTCGGATGCGAGCGGTACTGTGAGTGGCGGTTGGAGCCCATGTCTTTTGGGGAAGAAGAAGGGTGGTTAGTTTGGGCTAGCTGGAGCGGAGGAGAGAGGGGGGGGAAGGGGGTGTGCTTACGCAACGAGTACAGCTGGTGCCGGTAGATGTGGCGACGGCGCTGGATCGCTTCGTCGGCGGAGGGAGTAGGTCGTGGATATCGCCCGCCAGTTTCTGATTCCCGGAGTAGCCCGTTCCGGACCGTAAACCTCCTTCGGGGCGAGGAGGCTATGGATGTTCGGCTGTCCCGGCCTGCCGCACGCTCATGTCTTCCTGTGTTGCTGCGAGGCCGGGCGGCGTTTGGCACGCGGTAGATGGCCTCGCCCTTCAGCGCATCGGCGTAGCGAACTTTGTAGACGTTGGCTTTGCATAACGGGCAATTAGGATGCCGCTCCAGCCAGCTCACGAGGCAGAGGAAGTCGAAGTGGGCATGGCTGCAGGGGAGAGCGGCGCAAGGATCCGAGATGGAATCGAGGCAGATGACGCAGCAATCGGGAGGTTTCTCGGCTGCGACGGCTGCGGCGCCCTCGGCGCCCTCGGCGGCGGCTGCTTTCTGTCGTGATGCCTCTACCTCGGCGAGGGTCGTCTTGAGAATTTGGGCTTGGATATCATCGGTATCGTCGAATCCTGCTCCTACCTCCATGGGGTCCGGTGCATGAGCAAGTGGATGTTCGGGTCGAGGCCGATTTTGGTGGGGCAACATGGCGTCTCGGCACCCCGATGCAGGGCGGCCCCCTGCAGGACGCTGCTGTGGGACGGTGGGACCCGATGCCAAGCATGGCCTATACCTTAGTGATTGGAACGCGTCTCGACGCGTGTCTTGGTTTTTGGTATGTACTTTAGCACCCCCCCATGTATTCCGTACCTACTTGACCTTCTCTCTGCTGACTGCTGACTGCGTCCCGCACGAGAGCAGCTCCACCACATCCTCAGCAAACATCACATACGCTTTGATGCCGCACAAGACCATGGACGACCAGGCCAGGGCGGCCTATGAGGACCAATCCGTGCAATTGCGTGCCGAACTTAAAAAATGGGAGGGCGACTGGGCCACGGCAAACGGCGGCAAGAAGCCGGGCCGCGGCGACATCAAACAGAATCCAGACATTGGTGCGCTCTCTCTCTCTCTCCTTTTCTCCCTTTCTCTCTTTCTTTCTCTCCGTTTGAGGGTTGTGCGACCAGGCTGACATTGACATATCTTTTTCGAGGACAGCCCACAAATACAAACACTACAACAAGCTCCGGGACATACTTGCAGGCAAGATTCCGCCCCCTCCGCCCGGCCCCGCCAACGCCGCCAACGCTGCCCACGCTGCCCACGCCACCCACGGCCACCAGCAGCAGCGCAAACGGACCCAATCCGATGCCGCCCTCCCTCCGCAGACACCCTCCAAGAGGTCCAAGCCCGCCCAGACACCGCAAAAGACGAGGCACTCCCATGCTCCTGAGCACATGCCACCAGGGGCCCAGACACCCGCAGCAATGCATTCCATCTCAACCCCGTCCTTAGAACGGACCGTCCTCACCCCAGTCGCAGCAGTGCCAACCTCCATCGGCCCAACACCACAGAAAGACGGCCGTGTGCTCGGTATCTTTGACCTCCTCGGCCGCACCCCGTCGAGGTCCACCAACTCCGCGACGACCAGCCTCCCCGCGGCAACTCCAAGCAAGCACCGCACCATTAGCACTCTACCACCAACCACAACCATAACAACCACCCCAACCACCGCTCGCTTCGCCTCCACCCCGCAATCCAAGCGCACCAACACTGCCGCCACCCAACTCCTCTTCCCAACCTCATCCACAACCCCACGCCAAAACCGCACCCGCGCCGCCACTGCAACAACCCCCTTCAAAACCCCCTCCACAAACCGCACCTCCAACAAACCCACAACCGCTGCCACCCCAACAAGCTCCACCCCCTCCTTCCTGCGCCGGCGCACGGCACCCACATCCACCACAACAAGAACAGCAGCAGCCGCCGCCGCCGGTGGTGGTCTCGCAAGGGTAGAGGAGCAAGACGAAAACGGCGGCGGGGGTGACGACGAGGCAAGGGCGCACGATGACGAGTGGAAACGTCTTGGCCCACTCCGGCTGCCACGGAAGCTGGCGGTTGGACGGGGGCTGAGTAGTGTTGTTGCTGGGTTGAGAAGGATGGAGGAGGAGGCGTTTGGGGAGGAGGAAGAGGTTTTGAGGGAGATGGAGATGGAGATGGGGATGGATCATCATCGGGGAGTGGGGTCGGGTGGGAGGGGGATTGGAGTCGATGGAGCAGAAGAAGGGAATGCGGTGGAAGGGAAGGCGGTTGGGGCGGTTGGTGAGGCGAGTTTAGGTCAACTAGGTCGTGATTTGCCGGGCAAAGGGGAGACACAAAAAGCAGGGGGGGCTGGAGAGGAGGAACTGCCTGGTGGGTTGCTTTCTGGCTTCGACAACGAAGCCCTCTACGACAGCCTCGACGACGAGCGACAGGGCCAGCGGCAGCCGCTCCGCCAGTTCAAGAAGCGCGGCCAGAAACGCACCACCAGGCTGGTCAACATGCGGCCGACCAGGGCGAAACGCCCCGCTCCAGCCACCGGGGGTGAAGCTGATGAAGACGACGAAACTGTCCACGAAACACAACCCAACACCTCCAACCCCCCCACAGGCGGAGATGGCCTTCGCCTCTCCGACTTTGACTCAGCTTCGGAAATCGACTTTGACATCTCCGAAGACGACGAACAACAAGACGAGAAGACAGCCAAAAGCAAGAAAACAACAAAGAAGAAGAAAGCCACTGCGGCCATAACCAAGGACGACGCGCAGAAGAGCGAGGGCGTCGTCAAACGGGCGGTGCGCAAGGTCAAGGCCACGGCCCATGCCAACTTTAAGCGTCTCAAGCTGCGGAACACGGGGTCCAAGGGCGGGCCGGGGTATAACAGTCGGTTTAGGAGGAAGCGGTGAGCATCGACGATGTCTATATATATATACCTACACGCCTATCGGGCGGGGATGATGATATGACGGTTTACATCGCGTGGGCGTGGCACGGCATGGCATTGCTTGGAGGGGGCAATTGTCTGGATGGCATTGCTGTACAGATTAGAGGCGTGGATGGGGCTCGGTATGATTAGCATTGCATTGCATTGGGACATACATACATGGCTTGGTGGATGAGGCGGCTGCCATGGTGGGGAGGGGGGTAGGTGGCATATATATCTTGGTTGTTGTATTTTGCTCCAGAGTATCGAGTATCTTTGATGGCGGAGCGGCTTGTTCGGCAAAATCAGACACACTTATTTATCTTGACCATGTGCGTGCGTCCTTTGTATGATCATGGGGAAAGGAGCTGCGGGTGGTCCGCTCTCTCTATACTTGCGCATGGGAAGGGAATAGAGAGAGGAGGGAGGAGGCCCACAAAGACTCCAGCTGGCTTCACACTTCGATACAGTTGTACGATTTTGAACAGCTTTCTTCAGAATTATTAAGCAAGGCAAGGACTGATCCTGCAATTATAAACGCCCATAATAATTAACGCCTCTGGTGTCTCTGACGCCAGGTTTTCCCAAGACGCCGCTGTCCGTGAATCAGCAGACACAGGAACTCAGAGAGAGACAAACTATAAAAAAAATAAAGAAAAATGCAGCGACAGCTGCGCGCGGGATATTCCCCCCCTCCCTCCCCATTGTCCCCCTCGATCCACTTTCTTCTATCCTTCTTAGTCTTCCTCCGCTGATGAACCAGATCTCAATACCCGCTCCTCCTCCACTTTCATCAATGTGAACCCGACCGCTCACAGATCAGGCAATCACCACGCTGCCCGCCGTGACCGTCACCGTGGCCGTCACAGTCTCCTTGACCGTCTCCTTCTCGGTCACCGTCACGCGCTGCGTGACCGTCATGGACCCGCTGGCATCCGCATTGCTGCTGTTGTTGTTGTTGTCAACAGGACCGTTCACCAGGTCGGCTGTGGCTGTGGCCGTCGCCGTCGCGCTAGTAGATGTCGTGGTGGTCGTGCTCCGGATGGGGATGATGACGAGTTTGGTCCGCGTCGAGGACGTCGACAGCGTGGTGGGCGGAGCAACGGTGGAAAAGACCAGCGGCGGGTTTGTGAAGGTGGGGGCGACGAAGGAGGGGAGATCCTGTGACGAGGGCGCGTCGGTGGGCAAGTCAGATGCTGTCGCGTTAAGGTTGGGGTCGATGGTCAGGGTGATGGTGGCCGTGCCGGTGGCGAAGGTGATGGTGGCTGTTTTGGTGATGGCCGTCGGCTCGGGGGACTCTGAGCTCGCCTCTGCGCTGGCAGTTGAGGAGAGGGTGGTGGATGACCGGCGGGAGCTGGAAGACAAGGTCGAAGAAGCTGAAGCTGAAGCTGAGGTGGTCGGGGTCTGGGTCGGGTCGACCGTTACGGTGACGGTTCCGGTGCCGCTGGTGACGGTCACGATCTCGGTTCTAGTCCTGCGGCCGGTCGAGCTGTCCGTCGCAGAGGAGTCGGACTGCGACGGCGAGGCGGTGCTTGCGGAGGACGATCCAGTCGGCAATGCGGTCGCTGACCCCGTGGCGGATGAGCTCGGCACCATAGCATCCGGAATCGAGCCCAGAATCTGCCGAGCCGCTGCAATGTCGGTGCAGCCCACAATTGCCCCTTCGGTCGTATTCATGGGCAGGGCCAAGCAGGCAGCGCTGGGGTTCTTGCATGGGATAATCTTGAAGCCCTGGCCGTCGGTACATCTCGCGAGCCCACCGGCAACGCATGCCACCTGGCCCACGGTGCAGGCCGACTGTTCGGTCAAAGTCGCAAAAATCTTGTTATAAGCGCGCGCCTCTTCGAGGTTGCTCTTATACACGTCAGCAGCGACACTGGTGGAGGCCGCCGGAGGTGTCTCGATGATTGTCGGTACGTCGGAGACGGGGGATCCGGTGATCGAGGGCCGGACAGAGGTTGAGGGACTGTTGAGGCTGGAGGACGACAAGTCGGTGGAGGTCGACAGCCCGGTAGACGTGGCGGAGCCCGAAGTTGACGTGGTCGATGTGCCCAACACGGCCGAGTTCGAAAGCAGGTTGGTGGTGGAAGAGACCAGGCTTGATCCGCTGCTCGATGAGGATGCAGTCGCAACGGATGATGTGCCAACACTTGGCGCCAGAGAGCTTGATCCGGTGGTTGTCGGTTGAACTGAAGTGGACGAGCTCTCGATAGTTGGGAGGGCAGAGCTTTCCTCAGTCGCGGTCGACGATAGAGAACTCGATGACTCTGCCGAGATCTGGCTGATGCGAGTGACGACCGGCCTGCCAGTAGGCGTCCCTCCCAGCGAGAGGGTGATCGCGCTGTGGAGAGTTTGCGAAGAGCTCTCCGAGGTGGCTGAGGTGACAGTGTCGGCAGTCTCTGTGCGGGCTGATGTCGAGCTCAATGAACTGCTGGATGACGGGGTTTCCGAGCTGGCGGGTGGTGTATTGGCCGCGTCGGAGGACACTGAACTTGCTAGTATAGTCGAAGTGGCGAGCGTAGAACTGTCGGCAGTCGGTAGGCCGGACGTCGACGAGACCAACAACCCTGTCTCAAACGAGCTGGGGGTATCTGAACTCTCCCCCCCAGCCGTAATAGATGTCGATGTTGATGACAATGTCGATGTGATCGTGGTAGACAAGGGAATGCCGGTGGCCGTTGAGTTGTCTCCAGTGACCGACGGGAGCTGTCTTGGTGCCTTGTCTACCTTCGCCCACCGGAGAGGACCTGCCTCAGCGGCAGCGGCCAGCGACAGAGCGCGAAGTATTATTGTTGTTGTACGCATCTTGGTATTTTTTGCGGATGGTGTTGTGTGGTGTTTTTTTTGAAGGCGAGAATCGAAAAGGGGAGAGAGAGAGAGAGGGAGAGAGAGGAAAGAAATCTTTCAAAGATTTTGCAAAAGGGCCTGCCCGAGAAGTAAAGTGATGGTTGATGTGGGTTGTCAAAGAACCAACGCAGACTTGCTGCTTGACACGCGGTTAAGCGATGACTTGTTCCTGGCGCAGGTGATGGATCACGAAAGCCAGTTTGTGAATAAGTCGACCCGGCAGGAGACAAAGAACGGGACACACAATGGCGCTCAAGGAGCCACGGCAAGAAACAAACCCAAGAACAGGAGGACAATGGGACAACGAAGGAAGAACCACAAACAGGTGTGCTGGAGGGAAAGAGAGAGAGAGAGAGACAGGCAAAACACAGGGAGACAGCGGCAGTAAAAGAACGACATCTAACGTTGCGATCTAAGTGGCCACGATGACTACATCGTGCCCTGGGTCACCGTCCGATTCATCCAGAACAGCTAGAACAGCTACGGTAGCTTTCGGCCATTTTCCCGTATGTGAGGCGCGTTAGGCCGGCGACGCGCCGCGGCAAGTCGAACGGCCAGCATTATCCGCAGCCAGCAGAAGAGGTGACATGGTGTGCTTTTTGCTGTCCCCCGCGGCTTTTTGGGTGCATGCGAGATGACGGGGGTTCTGCGGCCGCCATGGTCGCGTTGATCGACACCCAATGGCCCCGCGGCGGGCCGGGGGTGTATGAGAAGCCGCCAGGTCAAATGCGTGTTCTGGGCCGAGCCTGGATGCTTGGGCTGTTCGTGTTCTGTGCAAGCGCCAGCATGGACGGGAAAGCGCTGGGAAGTAAAGCTTCTGTGCATTTAGTGGTGTTTCCAGATTGAGCACTGCTGGCCAATCGTTTTGATGGCCCACCCCAAATGTGGCACAGGCCCTGAAACAAACTGCGGGAAGGGAACCTAAAAGCATGGGCCATCTGCGGGTTGCTGCACCAAGAGTCACTCGCTGACTGTGATACGCTGCAACGTTGAAGCCCCGCGCAAGCTTCTCTGATGTGTCAGCAAAACGCATCGGATTGGGTTGGCCAGGTCAGTGGAATCTTCAAGTATTACAGTACGTATATGCTAACTACCTACCTAGTAAGTGTATCCATAAATGCTACAGGTATCCATGCCCGAGCCATGCAGATGCACAATCCTTATTAGCCCGCCTCCCCCTGGACAAAAAAAGCCGTACACCAAAACCAGTTTTTTGGCCCCACCACCAGCGGCGTCAGCGATGCACTTTCGTGCTTTTGTCCTTCCAGAACCACGACTTCCTACCCAATTTCTATTACAGATCAACATCAAGATAGGTGCCGTACACTATAATAGACCAAAGAAGTCTAGGGTATCAGGCACCAGGGCATTGAAAGTATTTGAAATCGTTGAAATTGGCCCCGTTTTGACTGAACTCGAATGCAGAGCGGTGGTGGGGGATGGTTTGTGTGTACGGCTTTTTTTGGACAGGGGGAGCCCGCTTCACCTACGACGCCGTCACGTCGGTGTATGCTCCTCTTATGTATGTATGTATGTATGTATGCATGCATGCATCCATGCATGTCTGTATCATGTAGACAGCCCCTGTATCTATCCCAGCCCATCACTGTCCAGACTCCTCCGTCCCCTCCGGTGACCGTAGCCGAACAATTGTCGGCCCTTTCCTCCTTGGCATCGCTTCTCCTTCCTCCGGAGCCGGGAGTGGGGCTGCCGCCTCTACTTCGGCCCCCATTGGCGTCCAGGTTCCGTCGGCACCGTTCGTCGACCCCCTGTCCGGCTCCGAGTTTGACTCATCCCGTTCCAAACATATGACTTTGCGTGATGGTAGCTCATCCAAGTCTTGCTGCAGAGACTGAGATAGGAGACGTTTCCTCATTCCGCCAGCCTTGACCGTCTCTGACGTGGTCGACGCTGGCGTGGTCGATCGTGAAACCAAAGAGAGATCGACGACCTCGCCCGACATGCTGCGGCGGTAGACGTTTGCTGGAGAGGCAAGGTCAATGATGTCCGCTGAATGACTGCTGACGTAACCGTGGCCGTGACCGTGACCGTGGCCGTTTTCCGTTGCTGCAGCCAGTACATTATCCGCAACCGCCGCCACTGCTACCGTGAGGTCCTGTATCGTGCGAGAGGTGCTCCGGCGGTAATGGTAACCATTCTGTCTCACGACGCCCACCGCTGCCGCTGCAGTATTCCTCGCGTTGTCTCCCGCCGACACCGAAACCCCTCTCACCGACGCCACCGACGCCACCTCCACACTGACACTCTGACTCCCGCTCGCCCGCTCACCACCCCCCATCCCTTCAACCCACGCCTCGCGAAACTTCAACCCCAACGCCAGCGCCATCTGCCGCGCAACACTGTTCCCCACTAACTTCCACTGATCTGCCCTCGAGCCCAGCAGCACCTCATGGTCCGGGAACCCCTGCGCCCTGCGGACCTCCTGTATCGTCAGCGGCCGGTCATCAAGCCAGTGCACGCCCGTCCCAGCCCGCGCGTCCGTCGGCTGGCCGCGGGTTGTTACAGTCTGGAACACCTCGTTGGGCTTGACGCGGCGCCAGCCGTGCGAGACGGCGGACACGCGCGTGCCCTTGGCGGGGAACAATTCCCGGTCGGAACGGGACATGACGCCCCGGCCGTCTTGCCATGCCTTGGCAAAGGACATACCGTGCGGATGGACGGGGATGGCGGCAATCTGATCCCTGAGCATCGAGGTCAAGCCCACAGATACGCGGTGGTCGGGGAAGGCGATGGCGCCCGGCTCGGCTTTCCCGTCGTCGATGAGCGGCAGGTCGGCCGTGCCCTCGCCCGCGCTGACGTACTTGAAGGGGGTGGGCTGGAAGGAGCGGCGCACGAAGGGCTCGCCGTTGCACATCTCGCCGAGGCCGCGGGCGTTGACGCCAGGGTAGTGGCTGTGGGAGAGCAAGGGTGCCTCGGGAAGGCGTAGGCCGGGGGCGGCAAAGTAGAGGAACACCCGGCTGCGGGACTGTGGGGCGCCGTGGGACCACGCGTCGCCGAGGACGAGTTGGGCTTGGTAGCCCATCCCGACAATGGCGCAGAACAGCTGACAGAGGACGTCTTCTGACCGGTTGTGGCGTGTTTGCACAATGGTCGAGACGTTCTCTAGGATGCCGTACTTGGGGCGGTAAAAGTCGACAAACGAGGCAAAGGATGCTACGAGCGACTGGTTCTTGATTTGGGCCAGGGTCGTCTTATCTGGCGTCAGGAGGGAGAAGCCCGGGCATGGACTTCCGGCCGAGATGAAATCGACCTCGCCAGGCCGCGGCACATTGTCCGAATGCTTTCCTTCCAGGGCCAGCCGGAGGAGGTCGTCAACGGATCCCAAAAAGGGCTTTGTAGACTTCGGGTCTGGGCTATTCGCCATGTAGGTATGGATTGCGCGGTCCCAAATGTCGTTGGCCCAGCGCATCTCGACCGCTCCGCCCTCCTCGAGTCCCCGGCCAAAGTTGCCACTGCCACAGAACAGATCCATGCCCCTCAGCTTGCGGAGCGGCTGGGTCGGGTCGAAGCCTTGCCGTAGAGAAGTTGGAAAGCCATCGTCAAAGGGAACACATTTCTCGTCGCCGCCGCCGGCCCGCACCTCTAGACGGTGGGTAATATAAAAAAGATTACCCGTGCCTCCTCTGTCGTATGGCGTGGGTATCGACTCTCCTGGTTTGAAAAAGCGAACAACGCATTTGCCGACTACCCTGGCCGGTTTGACCACAACAAGCTGATCGGTATAGACCAGCTCGTTGGGTGCCGCGTCTGCTTGGGGTTCGACGTGGCTCCGGAACAGCAATCTCCGCAGCCGCACAAACATGTTCTGGCCTTGCCTAAAGACCTTGACCACCTCGTGCGGCTCGGCGAAGCCCTGGGAACTGGAGACGAGGACACTATCGCCGGTTCTAAAACCGAGCCTTTGGGGATTGTGAGAGCATGTCAGATGCGACTTTTGCAGCGTGACCCAGCGGCGGCCCTCAATGATGTACGTCTGGCGTGCAAAGAACTCTCCCGTGCCGTTGGGGCTCCCGAACCAGTCCATGTTGTGAGTCGCAAGAATCTCGTGTTCCTTTACCCTGGCATGCTGGCCTTCCTCGCACGTGCAGTGGTCCGAGAGGAATAGCTCATTCGACCAGGGATACTTCATCAGACAACAGGGTGTGTCGGCCGGCCGATAGAACCAAGAGACGTCGAAGCTGCGGGACTTGTCCTTGGCAACGTGCACTTTCTGCACCAGCCCGAACCATCTGTCGTCCTCCGCCTTGCCTTCAGATGTGACACTTCGCCACTTGGTATCGGTCGTGTCTCCATCCCGTGGGGTCGAGATGGTGTCCCCGATTTTGATTTGATCGATGACTTCTAGGGGGAGGAAGCACGCTTCACTGGTACGAGTCCGCTTGCTCAGTGGTATCCTGGCGGACGGTGCCGTGCAGTTCCTAATTCTCCCGTCCAGTGGTTGTGGTGTCTCGGGCCCGAAGTATTGACTCGTTGCACGCCCAACAACCTTCAATATCTTTCCGATAACCATATGGCCAAAGCAGTCCCTGATAAACGGTGTCACGATGGTTGGCGGCGCTTGCTCGCAGCCCTGCTCAACCATTGAAATCCGAGGGTAAGGGATCTGGCTCTGTTGGTACTGGGTAAAATGAATCGCCTCCCGGAAGAGCTGTAGCGATTGTGCCTTCGTCCAACCCAACACGCCGTTCATTTCCTTCCATATGAAGTCGATACTGGCCGTGACCCAAGTCCTGTAGTCGTCGCTTGGGTGCTTCCGCCTCCAACGCTGGAACTCGGCAGACTTGGAATGGGCTCGACACAGCCAATGGATAAAATGTTCCTTGAACGAATCAAGTCCAACGCGACGGTCCCGGTTGATCATCGCGGCCGAATAGTCCACGGTGTGCTTTGCCAAGTCAGCAACCCACATGAAGGGGGTGTAAAACCTCGCGTACTCTGTGCTGGCCTTCCTGAGACGGTAGTAAATTTCCCGCTTGGCGTTCAGCTTCGAGCGCACCCATATTTGACCGCGAACGGTTGAATGGGAGGCGCCGTAGTTCCCGATGGGCAACTCCGATATGGGGACCTTCTGAACGTAATGCTTAACAGGGCCGACACTGAGTATGCCGTCGAAAAAGAAATTGCCGTGGCCGAATTTTGTCGCCATGTGCTGCAGAGGCCGCATCTCAAAGGAATAGACTGCGGAGTTGACATAAAATGAGAAGGAGTCAAGCTCAAATTCGATGAAATCCGTGTTCATGTTTCCCCGGGACTGGGCAAACTCCATCAGCGAGGCGAGTGCGCTCGTCTCCGTGCTGGGCGATAGTGGTGGCGTGAACCCCTCATGCTGGGACCTGGGATGAACAAGGGTTGACTTCGGCAACTCAACGTAGATGTTCTTGCTCCGATGGACGTGAAACTCGGCCGGAGGATCTGATTTCTCGTCCCTGTCACCTAACGTCTCTGGCGAGGCTGCTGGGCTGGTCGTAGCCTCTGGCGAAGGGCTTCCCCCACTCCGCCCACGAGCCGCCTCTTTCCTATCGACGACCTGGCCGTTGACACCCTGGTCTGCAACGTCGGGGAACCGCCAGAAGTCCACATCAGTCAAAAGCTGGCAAACGGCCAGCTCCTCCGTCGCTCCCTCCTGGCCTTGGCTGGCGAGCGGGAATGGTAAGGCCATGCTGGGCGCGACTTCGCCAATAAGGCCTTGCCCTTCGACAGGCCATGCTGTCGACGTGCTCATGGGTTGAGGCGAAGACCGAACAGGCAGCGGAACGGGCGGTGCTTAGAGATGGAGACAAATATGCTATCGTAGAGATGCAGGCTGGCGGACTGATATCCGAAGAGAGCATGGAAACACATCGAGCGACAGCAGGAAGAGGTCGTGCGAGGCGAGTCCATGAGCCGGAAACGGAAGAGCCGCCGACATGGGAACAATACCTCTTGTTGGCGAAATGGAAAAGATGCTATGTGTGGGAAAGGTAGCCTGCCTTTGCCATAATGACCGAGTAATGGTGACAATGGGGTTGCAAGGCCGTGAATGGCAACCCCAGGTCAAGACTTGGAAGAAAAGAGAAAAAAAAGAATAGAAAAGGCTAAGAATGAAAATGGAAATGAGAGCAATGAAAAGGAAAAAAAAAAATTCCACTATTTGTCTTGAGTGGAATGCGGCGTTACTAAGCCTTGAAGATGAAGAATAGAGCGCCGGGGTGAGGTCGGCTTCTAATAAACCTGCATTGCCAGTCCTCAAGAACAATGGCGAGTCTGCATTCCAGTAACTTCAAGGCTGCGGTTATAGAACAAACAGAGTCAATGAATGCAATTTTGGGGCGCGTTCTCTAGGCGCACGCACCTGCGACGCGACGCGACGGAGTGGAACGGGCAAAAAAAGGAATAGCTCAAGAAATGGAATTGGCCAATTGGCACGAGAGGAAAGCAGGGGCTTGAACAAGGGAGAAGGCATCCCACCCCATCCCATTCCCTTCCAATCAAGAAACGAAGAACCAAACAGCCCATCGCCCAGGTCTCGGATCAACCGCAAGTTCCTCGAATTGACCTTCTTTCCAGGTTGTCCAAACCAGGGGAACCACAAAAGAACAGGAGGGAGATATATGAAAATGAAAAAAAAGGCTCGCCTGAAGACAGGGGTGAAGGGTATATCTAACTGCAGGGAATAATTCGTACATGTGTGCTATATAACCGGGCAATACACGATCAATCGCCTCGGTATGTTTCCCACATTGACTGATGTTGCTGTTGTTCATGCTCCAGCTCAAGCTCCAGCCCCAGTTCAGACAACGACGCCACCGACGTCTGCCGGGGGTTCGCAAAGTTGACCATTTGCCTCAGCCGTGTCCAGCGCTCAATTAGCAATAAATCCGTCTCCAACTCCGGCAGCGCCTGTGCCTCCTCCTGCCAGCCCTCCTTGGGCCAGAACCACGTACACCCCTTCTCCCAGCGCATGTCCTCGAGCCGTTGCTTCAGCCGGTCCATCTCGGCCGGCTCAACCAGCTCCTTGCCCATCTCGGCAAAGTAGGCGATCGTCCGCATCGTGTAGTGGTAGTCGAGGTTGTGCGACGTCTTGGCCTCCTCGCGGATGTACTCCTGGTCCCACCCGTCAAGGAGCCAGTCCACGAGGCGCACCATCTCCTTTGCGTCGCCGCAGCACGCCAGCGCCATCATATACCTATGAACGGGGCGCCCGACGACATTGTAGCGGAGCATTCTCGGCGTCACTCCATCATCCACCTCTTCCATACTTCCTTCAGACCCCAGCTCTTCCTCTTCTGGTTCATCACTCTCGAGCTCAGCAGGGACAGGGGTCGTGATCGCTGCGAACGTCTTGAGCGCGTACCGGTGCGCTTTCAAAAGCAGCGTCTCGATCACGGTGGTGCTGGCGATGTACGTCCGCGGCGCCATCTTCCCGCCCTCCAACATCTGGAACGTTGTCAACTTCAACGTCTTGCGCATCATGAGGCAAAGCGCCTCGAAAGAGACCGGATCGACGCCCTTGGACACCGTCGTCCGCTCAAAAACCTTCAAGAAAGTCATCAATGTCTCGAGAACATTGAACTCGGCTCCCAGGCGGCTGTACAGAATCTTGCGTCCTGCCAGTGCCTGCATGATGGTGTGCCATGGAAGCCTGTCGCGCCTGCCGGCCTGTGGGTTATGCGCCTGGTACGCCGAAGTGAGCGAGATCGCCTCCTGAATCGAACCGCCCTGGGACACCTCCCTGGCCCGATGTTCCTTTTCGGCATCCACGTTGGCACCGTCACTCGTCGCCTCTGCATCCTCGGTCTGCTCTATGGTCATGATTCCCTTTTCCCGCAGCGCTCTCGTGTGGAGACGGCATAGCATGGCAATCCACGCATTGAATATCGGAAGTGGAAGCTTCGATAACGTCTTCAAGCTCTCGACGTCTACCTTCGATACGGGCTGCCTGAGCGCCTCGATGTAAGGCTCGTACGGGCTGTCGCTTAGGTACCGCAATGCCGCCATTTTAGACGCTGCATTGCGAACGAGAGTTGTGAGGCAGAACCCGGACGGTTTGAGCTTATCCTGCAACATCATGATGTCGTACAGCTCTTCGGGACTTGGGGGGGTGAGCCTGGCAATCTCAAACTCGCTGAGATTGCCGTCGTGCACGGGAAACACCTCTTTCACATCCCCCGGCCGTATCACTGGCGAATCCGTGACCGGGCGGGCGTAGAGCTTCTCAAACATCTCGCCGTAGACTTGGGCCGTTGGTCGAACACCCGGCCAGGGCGGGTTGTCAAACACCAACCACGCTTCCCTGGCGTTCCTCGTTGCCCTGACTTGCGCAGCCCACTCAGAGTAGATGTTTTGGCTGGCCCGAGGACCCGAGAAGAACGGCGGCGGCAAAGCTCTCGTCTGAATTGTCGGGGCTTGGCCGAAAGTCGAGCCGCCGAGCGCGCTCAGAGCTCGGTCGACAATGTCGTCGCTGTAGCCCGCCGCGCGGACGAGCATACCCGCCTTGGCGCTCCTGCTGAGATCATCTTCGGGATCACGTCGCTCGTCTATCCCATCCAAGGCCCGCCGGTACGGCGGCCACGTCTTGGCGGCGCGATCCGCGTTCTTCGCCTCGCCCTTAGTCTTGCTCAAAGCAATCAGTACCGTCCTAACAGCCCGATAGCCGTTTTGGTCCATTACGAGAGGCGGTTCGGTCGTCGCCGCAAGCCGCAGAAGATGCCGTTGGGCCGCCCAGTTGTGCTCCATGTGGTCCAAGGGCCGCACACGTGCGGGCCAGGAAAAGTACTGGAGCGACTTGTTTAGGACGAGGGACCGGGCTTGGTAGCCCGTCAGAGCCCGAGCTTTGCTGTCCAGGCGCATCGTGCCAATGTAGTCAGCCGTAAGGCGTGCTAACAAGGGCATTGCCGCAGGCCACCCCTCCCGGCAATGCCATACAAGGCGGTAGAGAAAAACCATGTAATGCCACCACGTCACGGCGCGCCCCTGGCCCTTGTACGCTGGGTGGTCCAACTCGTCCTGAGGCCGGTCGGCCAGGACGTAGTTCTCCCTCATGTACTGTAACAGCCCCAAAAAGGTGGCGGGCTCGTGGATCCTCTTGTCCTTGGCCAGGAGCAGCTGGAGAAGAAACAACGGCTTGCGGCATTTGCTATTGAGAAACCTCTGGAGCTTCACGTCTCCGCTCTCGGGCGAGAGAATCCAAAGCCACTGCTTGATGTCGGCCTCGGTGACACCGGTCTGGTTTTCGAGCTCGGCCAGCCGGGCCTTCCACTCGCTGGTGCCGCCTAGGTATCGCTCCATCTTCAGCTCCACGCCGCGCCGACGAGCCAAGAAGACGTGCCGCCGAAGAAAAGCCTGCGCTGTCAGCACAGGAAGACGCAGGCTTCTGTTGCTGGCTATCGCGCGGGCGAGTTGCCATTGTTGAGGTGTCCACGCCCGGTGGCGCCAGCGGTGCAGCATCCCGATCACCTTGGAGGGCGAGTAGGGAGGGTAGTCGTGGCTGTATGGGACATGCTTGCCAGGCTCGGGCAATTCCCACTCCCGCCCGAGGCGCCCTTCTGCCTGCACTATCCACAGCTCTTCCCGCTGCTCCATATCCGTCATATCGTGAAAACCAGTCGGCAGCGCTTTCAGCTGGGCGGGGTCCATCGAACGAAGCTCCAGAAATGGGAACTGGCGGGTCTCATTTCTGCTGAAATCTCGCGGCGTCGAACCAGACCTTCTGGCTCTACCTCTCGACAGCTCGGCCGCTGGCATGCCAAACTCATCTTCCGGTATTGGCTGGGATTCTCCAGCCTCCTCCTTCCGTAATTTGGCCAGCGGCTTCTCGAACGCATCTTCCGCCGCCAGCTGGGGGTTTTCAAATGGATCGCCACGCCTTTCGCTCCCTACTCTTTCAAAAACACCGGGCGGATGGTTGTTGGACGCCCTTTGCAGAGCTCTCTCGCTTTCTCTTGCTGCTTCTAGGATCATATCAAACCCATTCGCAGATTTCTCTATCGGCTCAAAAACCCCCAGCGGCACATTGCGCTTGAGGTCGCGTTTGGCTTTTGCAGCGAGTTGGGCTGCCTCTATGACGGCTGCGAATGGGTCGTCGTCGAGGGGCGGTTGAGCGGGCTGCCTGGGCTGCCCGGACTGTTGGGGCCGGGTCGCTGCCGCGAATCTGCCGCCATCATGCTCGGTTGACTGCCAACGAATATAGACAGCAGCATGGCGGGTGAGCCGCTGAAGAAGTTGGAGTCAGCACAGCACGATAACTCACGAGAATGGGGGGGGGGGGAGAGAAGAGGAAAGAGAAAATGCCACGCACGAACTGGGCGAGCGCTCTGCGTGTCTCGACCCGTCTCAAAGCAGTGATTCCCACGCTAAGCATTGAACCTAGCAGCCACTCATCGTAGCAGAATTACTGGGCAGCTTCTGACAGCACTCGCTCCAAGAGTCGCGCGTTCTTGTCCTTGACTCATCGAAACGTCAAACGGTCAAAGTGTTGATTTCCAGGTCCAGATTTGGAATTTTGGATTGCTAGAGTCGCAGGACCCACTGTTTCTAGCAGCGGGCATTCTGCAAACACAACTGCGGATGCGAACCAGGGCCGTGGTGCTAGCGGCATGCCAATCTCCTTATCTCTCTGGACTTGGCATCCTCTTTCTCAAAAACTCCCCCGCAGATCCCTATTAGCGTTGAGCTCTCGCATCCCAACTTGCCTTTTTCGACCGTGTATGACATGACACAATGGAACCATGACCTTGAGCACTCCGTGCAAGTCACGCATCGCGAGCACACATGCCTACCCATCTCAAACGGAAACGCCCCCAAGGGGGTTTGGAAACTTCAGCTGCGCCCACGACTGCAACTGCCGTCACGGTTCCAGCAATGTCGCGCCGAGCGACGCGCCAGAGCTCGCAACTCTCCCGGTCCCCGCGTGGCAAGGAAAACATGCCCGTGCATCCTGAGCAACAGCACCCGGAGCAGCAAGCGCAGCACACAGATCAGCCAGCACGGCAGCCCAAACCGACGACGCGCTTGACAAGGCATAAAGCCAGCCAGGAAGCACCAGCTGCGCCTCGCCCTTCTCACGCCAATTTTCATCCCACCGAGCCAGCAGATAGTTCCACTCCCCCGCAATTCGTTCCCATGACAGCACCAGACACACTGCGACAGACAACACCCATACACGCCTCTTCATCCACAGTAGCAGCAACGGGAAGACAGGGAAATTACTCATCAGCAGTCGATCCCTTTATCCGCCACCAGCAATCCGTCTCGCTGGGGCGCAACAAACCGATAATCATGACAACATCGGGGACCCAATCCGGCCAGAACCCGATGCAAAATCCGAATGGGGCGGTCGACGGTGCGGCGAGGGGCAGCGACGGCGCGGGCCGACCAGATCGCAACATCGACAAGGTCGTGCTGGGCGATATCTGCTTCCGCGCCTGGTACCCATCGTACTACGGCAAGGAGGTTTTGGGCGATATCTCGGGCAATAGCACCAAGGGCGGTACAGGCGCCAAGAGCAACAGCAACGGGACGGCATCACACAGCCACCATGAAGCCAACTCGGACGCAAACGGGGGGAAGGCACATGGGCGGCGGGAGCGCGACAGCCACCCGCCAGTGCTCGACAGACTTTACGTGTGCCCCTGCTGCTTCAAGTACTCCAAGGAGTTGGTCACATGGTGGGAGCATGTCCGGTGGTGTGAGCGGCGTGGCATTGTGCCGGGAAAGAAGATCTACACTCATCCCAAGGGGAAGCGGACGGTTCTGGTGCCGTCGGGCCCGGTTCTGAAACAGGGCAGGGGAAAGCGCGGCAGCGTCGGGCAAAAAATGGTTGAGGAGGTGGTACAAGACGAAGGCGAATGGAGCGTTTGGGAGGTTGACGGCGAGAACGACGTGGTAAGTCCCCTAATCGGAAACCGCCAGAAGGACCCCCACCCTCTCCCCCCATCCAGGCGTCGTGCGTGCTAACCGCCCACCAGCTCTTCTGCCAAAACCTCTCTCTCTTCGCCAAGCTCTTCCTGGACAACAAGTCCGTCTTCTTCGACGTCACGGGCTTCAATTACTTCCTCCTTGTCCACACGCCTCCGACCCCGGCAGGCCACGCCGACGCCGACGCCGCCGTCGGCGAGTTGACCCCTCCGCGCAGCCAGATCGTCGGCTTCTTCTCCAAGGAGAAAATGTCGTGGGACAACAACAACCTCGCGTGCATCCTCGTCTTCCCGCCCTGGCAGCGCAAGGGCCTGGGCTCCCTGCTCATGGGCATTTCCTACGAGATCTCGCGACGCGAAGGCCTGCTCGGTGGACCGGAGAAACCCATCTCAGACCTGGGCAAAAAGGGGTACAAGCGCTTCTGGGCAGGCGAAATTGCCCGCTGGCTTCTCAGCCTTGGGCCACCGTCGTCGTCGTCGTCGCCGTCCCCCTCCTCCTCCTCCTCCGGCGGGCCCGAAGAAGAACAAGCCCAAGACGCAGAACTAATAGTCGACGTCGACCACTGCAGCCAAGCGACGTGGATTGCCCCCGAGGACTGCCTCACCGCCCTGCGGGAGATGGGCGTCGCCGAAGATGCCGGGACGGGTCCCCGCGCGGCCGCGAAGCGGATGCGGGCGCCAGAGCCGAAGAACGCCGAGGAGGCCGCCGCCGCCGGCACAACAACGGAAGGGCCCGCCGCCGCGGATGCTGCTGCTACTGCTGCGGCTACGGCTACGGCTGCGGCTACAACTGTGGACCACCACCACCTCCACCACCAGACGGTGGTGCAGCGGGTGCGGATCTCGCAGGCGGCTGTCAGGGCGTGGGTTGCCGCGAACGGGATCAACTTGCAGAGGGCGTGCGACCCGGATGGGTTTGTCGAAGGGTATGCAATGAAGGAGAGTACCGGTGCCGACGAGGAGGCGGTTTGATTCAGTTATTTATGCACAGGGTGGGTGGGGGATCTGGCTGGGGATATTACGGGCTCGGGGTTCCGGCTTGGGCATAGCTGGTTACAAGGTGCTGATTGATGGATGGAGTCTGGTATATTTATCTACGGATCGGGTTGATCTTGGTTACCTGAGAGGCATTTTAGGCTTAGTTATGATACCCTCTATCTATTATTCATTTAGCGAGAATAACGGGAAACATGGTCATGTGTGCTTTGCTTTGCAACACTTATAACTAGAGTATGGGATCACCGAAGGTAAACGGACCTTGATACCGTTTTGTAGTCCGTCTTCTGATTTGTGATATTGCCCCTGACATCTTGTTGCAAGCCAAAACGAGCTTTAATTGTACTGTAAAAGGTAAAAACCAGCAAGGCGATCCCGGCAAAGCAGACAAGTCAAGACGCAAAGACATCCAAATCGCCTTCTGGGTCATCGAGGTAGTTTGAGTCCCACAGCCATTCGATTTCATCAATGCCGAGTCCTAAAGATATGATTGGGAGTCGCCCGATTCCGATCTGTGATCGCAGACGCCATCCAACGTTGATCAAAGTCGGCACAGACAAACAGTCCTATGGCGTCATCAGAAAGCGAAAGAGATCAGAGATGTAACATTGCACGAGTAGAGTTGCTATTCGTCAACCAATTGCCAATTAGCTTTGGAAAAAAGACATACTGTGTAACTGCTCCGACGGCTTGCATTTTCGAATTAAGCAATAACAATATCCGATGAGTTTCTCATAGCCAACGAAGCCCACCACCCACATGCAAGCTGATTTCCGATCCAGTCTTGGCCCGGCATGTCGGCTTCAGAGTTTCAAGAAATGATGGCACGCCACAGCAACCCTGTGGCTTGCAGGATTGCCCTTCTTCCGATTCACCGCCTGAGGTTTCCGGGTGCCCGGAAAATATTTTAAGCCAATCATACCGCGCACCAGGAGATCCGACCCGCTCCCGTCTTCGCATCGGGTAAGACGTTGTGTAACCTTTGCAAACATGGTCTTGGGTCCATTTGGATGTTCGAGGCGCGCTGAGTCAGATGGTCAATCAAACCCCTGCAGAAATTGCTAGGTTTTCCAGCTTGTACTTTTTCAAGGTAAGTATCGCGATTGCAATTTACAAATGGGAGAGCTTCAGGTTCCATCTATCACATCTTGCTGTCGGCGCTCCCAAAGGCAAGCGAAGGAGAGGCATTTTCCAACTCATCCTGTCGTCATCCACCAGCCCCTGATGTCGCGGTGGATGCCATGTGGAACCTGTGCCGCGGCGTTGACGACTGGGAATCGTCGCTTTTGCTGCTGCGTGGGGGCGCCCAGGGAGCCCCCTGCCGAGGAAGCGGAGCCTCATTGCCTGAGACATCAAACCCGGACTGAAAATTTTCGGCGACACCAACCCAGGCCAGAGTGAGCTCCGTTTGCGCGATTGTTTGCCAGATCTCAAAGCTCCAAGAGCTCCTTCCGGGGAGCGGCTAAACGGAGTCGTGATTGCGGGACTCCATCGACCGTGTCCACCAAGTGCGGTTGTGATGGTTTTGGTTGATGTTGGGGGAGAAGTAGTTATAAGCCAGAGCAACGGCTCAGCCCCGGCGGTCGATCGACCACGGTTTTGAGAGCGCGCGCAGCCCGAGATTGCCCGACCATTTCCCAAAGTGCCGCAGCAAAATTTTCCCTCTCTCTCACAAGATGTCCCAGCTCAGAGACGCGACCCACTGTGAGCTCCAAGTGGAGAGTTTTTCGCAACAGGCATCCAATTGACCACTCACATTGCTCGTTTCTGCTGCTCAAGCCCGTTGCCCGGACCAGCCCGAGGTCCGCTTCCCCAGCTGACCACCTGTTCTTCCTTTTTGCTCTTCCCTCATCCTCAATTTTTTTCCCTTTCCCATTCAGCAGTCGAGCCATCGCCTCTGCCTCAATCTCCCAAGAGTATCATCTCGTCATCCCTCCCCGACCCGTCTTTGCATTCTCTGCATACTCTTCCCATCAGTCACAATGGCCTCCACCCGTGTGCTCGCCTCGAGACTGGCGTCTCAGATGGCCACCAAGGCTGCTCGCCCGGCCGCCCGCGTCACGCTTGCCAACACCAGCAAGCGGACCATGACTGGTAAGTTCGGCGCGCACGCTGCGGCAATCGCAACGATGCCATCTCGATCCGGGCCAGCGATCTAACGGTATTTTTTCCGCATGTTTTGCAGCCGCCAGCAAGGCCTCTCCCCTCCAGGCCGTCAAGCGCCAGCAGATGTCTTCCATCATCACTGCCACCACGCGCCAGGCCTTCACCGTCCAGCGCCGTGCCTACTCTTCTGAGATCGCCCAGGCCATGGTCGAGGTCTCCAAGAACATCGGTATGGGTACTGCCGCCATTGGTCTCACTGGTGCCGGTATCGGTATCGGTCTCGTCTTCGCTGCCCTCCTGAACAGCGTTGCCCGCAACCCTGCCCTCCGTGGCCAGCTCTTCTCGTACGCCATTCTTGGTTTCGCTTTCGTCGAGGCCATTGGTCTTTTCGACCTCATGGTTGCCCTCATGGCCAAGTTCGTAAGTATTCACCGTAGCATGGCGAGCCTCGATCGAATCGGAATTGGAGTCCTAACCGGCCACCAGACCTAAGCGCATCTCCTCCGTATTCGGACGGGATTGGCATCGATGCCTCGTACGGAGCTTCGATTGCCTGTACATATTGAGGACGACGAGACGAGATGGGCGGGGTGTGTACGAGAGGATCACAGTCCTGTGCAACATTATCGCATCGCATAGACTGGTGAGACGGGCGGGAAGTGTGCATGGGATAATGGCGGGGAATCGCATTACCATAGACGGGGCCATATAGACCTAGATCGGGGAGAACTTTCAAGGGATCGGACCGTCTTGCTGTCGGCACTGCCGACACAAAACCTTGTACATTACCCAAGGCGATTCTTCATCCCCAGTTCGCTGGGGAAAACTCCATCACAAAAAATTTCATTTTTTTGTCTCTCAACCTCTCCCCATCAGTTTTGTGAAGAAGAAAACGACCATAACATAACTCGGCGTCGTTTCCCTGAGACAACTACAATCACTTGATTGTGTGCCTATCCTAGACAGAGGTCGAGTTGCCCAAACACGGCTTCGAATGGTCAATTGCGGTGAAACGGCACGGCACACGAACAACGAACGACTGCGCGGGCGACGGGAACAACATTGTGCGCTCGCCAGATTCTCCACTCGGGCATGGGGAGACTTCGACGGAATTGTGGTCCGCGATCGATTGCTCCACCGCGAGTCCACTTGAACCGCAGTTAGCGTTTCCCCGTTAACCAGGTGTCGCTAAGATGCAAGGTGCACCCGATGTTGACATTTGGCGATGTGATGCTGGTGTTTTTGTTGTCGTCGATAAATTTTGATGGACGTGTCTTCAAAAAGTGAGGGGAAGAAGAGGAGAAGTAGGTCCCAAGTCACAATTGCCGGGGACGCCCTCTTATTTGTGCACTTGCAGCGCACCTTCCCTTGGGGTCGTTCCAGAAGGTGGCCTCTGCCGGGCCGCTGTTTCCCTTTTCGATCTTCCCCTCACGGTTCCCCTGGTTCATGCAATGGAACGGAGGCGCAATTGGTGTGATCAGGTGACTCTGGGGGACGACGGGTATCGTGGCTGCGGAGGAATGCGGGGAAGATACTTTGATGATGTTCCTGAGCACCTGCACGTCCACACACAGTTACATCCAAACCTGCTTGGGGAACCATCGGCGTGCTCCAAATTTGCAGCTTCGCCTCATCGGCCTGGCCAGAGTCTTCGAATGACGAACTTTGTGTAATTGCTTTTCGAACCGGAGACATGTTCCACAGAACTGCCTTCGATCATATGGAGTCTTGAATAAGGTTTAAGATATTTTCCACCTGCTGCCGGGCATCTGGTGTATACCTGCCTGTAGGTATGGTTGCCATTTGTCGGTTTGAGTTGAAGACGATCGACAGGTTTAACATTGACCGTTCGATTAAACCAATACTCCCGTAGGTTCCGAAGCCTCGTACGAATTTTTGTTACCGTCCATATGTCGCCGATATCTCCAGGCTCATAGGCCGCCCCGCCCTATAGATGGGCGACGACCTTCTCTCGTTGAACTGAATCTCGTCTTCAACCTTGGTCCGGCAGCAGAAAGGCACCGCTCGTCTCTCCACCAGCCCACGACCGCCCAGCGACGAGAGTACGTGCACATCTGCGGCACGGCGGCATCGTCAAGTCTCTTTCGATCCCGTGAGGCTCGTTGACAACGCGGAAACAATGCGGGAGTAGTAAGGCAGTTACACGACAACCTTGATTAGCATGGCACGGGAGGTTTAGCTGTTGTCGTCTGAGTTGCGAAGGCCGGGCGCTAGGTTGCGGCAGTTGTCGGCTGCTATGGCGAAAAGGTATTCCGCGTCGGCCCTTGGCTTGCATAGAACTGTTTCTTCCTCCGCACTTGGTTGAGTCGTCGTGGCAGGGCGACCGCGATAACATTTCATCTGCCCACATCCCCCTCTCGCTTTACCATGGACATATCGTTAACGCTTCCGCGGAGTCCCAGTCCCGGAGGCTCTTGGAATCAACTGCCTAAGCGAACCAAAATTCTAAATTGACTGAAATACCCTCTAAGCTGATGCTTCTTGACAGGCATAAGGACCATAGCTTAAACCTGCCCAATAGCTAGGGACTGCTTCTATAGTTACACGATACTAAAGGTGTCAGTTTCCAGTTCGAATAGACGGTGAGTCAGTGACTATCATCGAGTTTACCACTCGTAGAAATTGATCTGCTTGGAAACGGCGCTACCATATCATCATTCATTGCCAGGTCTATGCTCTATATTGTGTGCTACCGCCGCTTCTTCCATGCCAATCACACCGCCATTCAGCCTACGACTTATGCCTTAACCAGCAAGTTCGAGCCCGTCATTTCCGAAGGCGCCGGTAGCCCCATGGCCGCGAGAACAGTGGGAGCGACGTCTCCCAGGACGCCACCCTCCTTCTTCAAGCTCCAACCCTCAGGGGCGTTGGCCATGATGAAGGGGACCTTGTTGGTCGTGTGGGAGGTCTTGGGCTTGCCGTCGGGGAACTTCATCTCCTCGGCATTGCCGTGGTCGGAAGTGATGAACAGGATGTAGCCATCCTTCTTGCAGCCCTCGTAGATTTTGCCAATGGCCTTGTCCGTAGCCTCGCAGCCAATGATGGCGGCTTCGTACACACCGGTATGGCCAACCATGTCCGGGGGGGCAAAGTTGTTCATGACGAATGGGAATTTCTGCTCCGCCATCCGCTTGCACACCTGATTCGCAACGCCATCGGCGCTCATTTCAGGGGCCAGGTCGTACGTCGCGACACTCTTGTTCGAGGGAACGAGATCCTGCGACTCGTCACGGGTCTCGAGAGGGAAGACTTTCTCGACTCCGCCGTTGAAGAAGAACGTGACGTGGGCGTACTTTTCGGTCTCGGCAACGTGCACTTGCTCTACGCCCTGCTTTCCGAGCCACTCAGCAAGCACGTTACCCATGTGCTGCGGCTTGAAAGCAATCTCAAACGGATAGTCGAGCTTGTACTGAGTCATGGTGACCAGGTTAATCTTGGTGTAGGGGAAATCCGGAAGAGGGGACCGGTCGACATCACCCAGAAGCTGGGTGATTTGGCGGACACGGTCGGACCGGTAATTGAAGAAGAAGACGTTGTCGCCGTCTGTCAAAGGTCAATATCTGATCAAAATCATGGGAGCCAAAGGGAGTCCAAGAACACTACCGACCCTTGATACGACCCTCGTCGCCGCCGACAACGATGGGCTTGAGGAACTCGTCATTCTCGCCCTTTTCGTACCGTTCCTTGATCGTCTTGACCGGGTCGTCGCTCTGCTCGCCCTCGCCCAGAATCATGCCCTTCAGCGCGATCTCATTACGCTCCCACCTCTTGTCGCGGTCCATGGCGTAGTACCGACCGACGACGGTGGCGATTTGACCAACACCGATCTCCTTGATTGTGGACAGCAACTCCTCCATGTAGCCGGCGCCGGACTTGGGATCCGTATCACGGCCATCGCCAAAGAAGTGGATGTAGACCTTGGGAATACCGTACTGCTTAGCGGCCCTGAGCAAGGCATATAGATGCTCTTGCTTCGAGTGCTGTACAGAGAGTCAGCAGCTCCTCCCACCGCTTCGTTTGCAAGTGAACGAGAGAAACTGACCACACCGCCGTGGGAGACCAGACCGCAGAGGTGGAGGCGCCCGTTGCCGTTCTTTGCCGCCTCCATGATCTTCTTGATCACCTCATTGCTGCTGAACTCGTTCTTCTTGACGGTCTGGTCGATGCGAACAACGTCTTGCCAGACGACGCGACCGGCGCCGATGTTGAGATGTCCGACTTCGGAGTTGCCCATAAGGCCCTCTGGAAGACCGACAGCGAGAGATGACGCGTCGAGCTCAGTGAAACCGGTCGCGCTCTTGGAGAGCTCGTCCATGACGGGGGTGTTGGCAGCCGCGATAGCGTCGCCATTCTTGGGCGAGTCCTCGGAGGGAATACCCCAGCCGTCAATCACGACTAGAGGACCGCAACATCATCATGATCAGCCACCCCAGCTCGAGATATATCAGGGCGTAGCAGGCGACTAGCGCGTAGTCTGGGCGGCGGGACATACTCAGACAGGCCTTGTGCTCGGGAGCCATGGTGTCGGCGCGTGGGAAGGAGGTCTTTTCTTGTGTTTGATTTGGATATGACAGGTGTGGAAACACTCAAGTTCTCAATTGAGAGACTAAACGGCGGATGAAAAAAAAATTGATGCAGACCAAAAAATGCACAATCCGCTGGCTTGAACTTGTTGGGGATGGCGGGGTAGTTATTTAGCTAGTCGCCTATTCCTGTGCCTTCAACAGCCCACCCCGCCTGACGTATGTGCCTCAAAGCAGCTTAGCGGCCCGCTAACAGTGCGATCACCGGCATCCCAGGCTCCGGATAACTATCCACTATCCACCTCTATCCAATCTAATCCCAACATCCCAACCTTATCGGCGAAACCGCCCACGCCGTATCGCGAAGACAAACGATTCGTTACTTGACCTCCCCGCGGCTCTCCGGCCAAATATTCCTACAGTACAACAAGCGAGGGTAAATTCTTCCTCGCCAACCGCCCAACAATGGCAACACACCTTCCGCCGGGGTTCTCCCCCGACGCAGTCGACGCGCTCACCGAGCTCACCTCCCTCGTGACCCGCCTGCGCGCCGCCCAACAACTCCTCCAACAGCAACAACAACAACAACAACAACAACAACAACAACACGCAGTAAGAAGCGGCGCAGGCGGCCCAACCTCCGCCGGCGGCGCCACCGGCACCACAACAGGCGGCATCCAACCCTCGGGCTCGACACCCGCCCCAATCCTGGGTGTAACCGGTACCACCCCACTCCCAACCACCAGCAACACCCCCGGCGGCGGCGGCGGCGGCGGCGCCCATAACAACACCACCACCACCTCCTCCTCCTCCTCCTCCAACAACCCTAATAACAACAACAACAACAATAGTAGCAGCAACAGTAGCGGAGGCAACAACAAACTCCCCCCGCTGTCCATCAAAGAATTCCCCGCGGCAACCGACAACCTCAAGCACAAGCTGCAGCGGGCGCGGGCGGCGATGCGCACGCTGGCGGACGTGCAGCGGGATATTGGGCAGCAGGAGGCCGAGATGGCGAGGCTGGAGGCGCGGTGGCGGACGCAGGCCGGGCGACTTGTCCGGACGCAGGAGGACGGGCTGCAGTTTGTCAAGAGCGAGGGGTTGCGGGACGGGGAGGGGGGGTTCCCCGGGCCTGGGGTGGGGGGGGGGGATCGGATGGTGGAGTGACGGCGGAGTGATGGAAGAAAGTTTGGTTGGTGATTGGGGTGGGATGGGGGTTATATATATTGTCGGATTGGTGGGTGGGTTTTGGGTTGGTGTGTTTTGTATGGGCTCGGGCTGGAGAATTGGAGTCAAGGAATTGATACCAGGTTGAATTCTTTGTTGCACAAGCACCGGGTTGGGGGGGTGTGGGTTGGGTTAAGGAGGGCATGGCTGTTTCCCGAGGTAGATGTGAAGCCTTGGAGGCGAGGAACCTGTATGGGGGTGTTCGGTGCTCTAAGTGTGGAGCGGCCTTGAAGTGACATACGGGACCAACTAACCGCAGTCATCAATCACATCGACTGCTCCGGCGGGAGGCCGATCAGAACTAGGGAATGACTGTTGGATTCATTCAGGCTACGGGACCTCGATTTATGCCCGCCGGATTCGAGCTTTGTCTCGGCGACAACGCCCTTATAACAGCCACCCGAAGTAAACCTGAGTTTCTCAGGTCCCCTTTGCGACACCCAGAGTCCGGAGGGTGTCGTCAATCACCACTCCAGGACCGCCAGCGAGCGCCTTCTTCCAGACGCTCTCGGGGATAGCCTCGGACTCGGGCAGCACACTCCAGTTGGGCGAGGCAGTAGCCTTCAACCACTTGAAGTCGTCAACCTGGTCAAATAGGTTGTTTTCGTTCTTCTCCTTGTCCGTCAACTACAGCACACACACACACACGCACGCACACATCACGTCAGCATAACGCTCGCATCCAGCACCAACACGAACACAGAAGAGAAGGAGAAACAAAAAACTCACATAAACCCCCGGCGCCTTCGCAAACCACACGCCCGTACAATCCTCCACGATCGGTCGGCTCACACAATGCAGATAAAACACTGCATTATCACACTCGTGAATCCGCACCTGCCGGGCCGCCACAACAATCACACTGTCGCGCACGTTGGTGATGTGCACGGGGCCGTCGACGTGACCCGCGACGATGACGCTGCCGGCGATGTCCTTGAGCACCAGGCTGGCGAACGGCGCGCCCATACCGCCCGATGTCGGGGCCGACATGTCAACAACGCACCGGTCAAGGTTAGTTAGTGTGCCGGCTGAGGTGGCGCGCGACGCCGAGGCGGGCAGCGTGATGTGCACGCGCATGTGGTCGGACAATGTGATGTCACGGGCTGTAGAGAAGGAGGGTTTGCGAATTCCCATGCCGTCGGCGCCGGGCCGCGAGATTTCGGTGTTATAGTTTTTGCTGGTGCTTGCGGCAGATGTGGCTGTGGTCGTAGTGCTGTGGTTGTTGAAGGTTGGCAAGGAGCTGACGGTGTCCTTGTCCTCTGCCGGCCTGGAGGAGGAGGGCTCAACGGTACGGCCGGTGTTGGCGTCTGGGTTCAGACGCCGAGAGTCAGGCTTGTTGATACAGCCGTTCGCCGGGCGCTGCTTGAACTGGAAGCGGCTTTTGGGTTGGATCTTGGCTTGTGCCTCGTTCACTTGATCGCTGAGCTCCTTGACCACGGCTGAATACACGCGCTGGTCATAGGCGGGAACAAAGTCGGCCGCGTCGGCAACTTCGTTAGAGAGGCGCGAGATGCTGCTCAGGATGAGCGAGACTGCATCTTGACGCTCGCCGGGGACGGCGGCGGTGCCAGAAAGCCGGTTGATATGCTCCTGGATATCTAGTTGTATTTTGTCAGTCCGTGTGCATCGGTTTGACAAAATTGAAGAACCTACTTGTCACCGAATTCTGGAACTGACGGTGGAACCGTTCTTTGGGATCCACTGAACCCATTTTGTGTGATGTGATCGGTCGGTAGGATGAGATAGAATGTGCGAATGGAGTGCTTTAGGAGGACTGAGAATGTTGAATGATGGGTGTTGTTGAGTAGGTATCTTCTGAGAATATGGAAAGTTAGCTGCCCGGCCCGAGAAGGATCGAGCTCAGAGAAGGCGAATTATCAAGGAGGAAACCGTCTGATATGTGGTTATGATGCCGTGCAGGAAGCGAGGAATACCCCATACGTACCTAATAGTTGGTTTCAGAGTCAGTAGGATCCGAGAGGAGCAAAGGGAATGAGGCCTGTGACGACATTCAAACGTGGCCCAAATCCCAAGCGGCGTAGAGTATTGATCTATCGATAGATAGGCAAGTGTCTTGGTCAGGTTGCTGGACCCCCAAACTCCACGCTGCGCGGGAACTGATTCAACGAATGCCCGTTAGAGGTCATGCATGCAGCTAATGCACCTTAAATGGTAAGGTCCGCATTCAAATTGCAGCAAATGGCAGAGTGGTGGTGGAGTCGGTGGACGAGAATCGCGGGGTCGAGACTGCCCTGGTTTAGGCACTAGTGGACCTGCTATGAGGCCAGGCACACATTTGGGACGAAAAATGAAGTCAGAGAATGGTGGGCATTGGCCATAAAGCGGCCCCTTTCTGTTCTCTATTGCGATTGTGAGAATCTCTTGTTACTTCTCCACGCTTCTCACTCAAGTAAACTGCTGTGTGTATGTCACGTCACACCTTGTCTCGCTGCGCTATGGGCTTGGTCCTTCCCACAACGCTGGTAGCAAACAAATCTCAACCAACAGAAGATGCGAATAAACCAGACTCTTCAACCAGGGAGGTTGCCCTGCGACATCCCAGCCAATATCAGACTAACAAGTCAAGACCCTGGAATTGGCGAGTCCAGAATTCCCCCGCATCTGCAGGAGTTGCGGGGCCCTGAGTGGGACCTCTAAAGAATCCCCCAGAGGTAGTACCGAAGTACCAACTAACTGCCTGTGGGGTGCAGCAGCCATCCTCAGTCAACCGGAACCCAGTAACTCCGGTGACGTCGTCTTTATTCCTGTTGTCTGTAGCTCGAACCACGGAACGGGCATCCCCCGGGATCCCCGTTAACTGAACTCAAATCGGTCCGACAGCCCCCAAGTTTACATGGTAAAGATGGTCCTTGGCGAATATCCGTCGACAAAGCCGCTCGATTTACCAGCAAGAACGGCTGCAGTAGGGGCCCACGATCTGCATCTGAATGCGCGACAGCCAGGAGGGGCCTCGGCCAGGTCCAAGGTCGGAAACCACAAAAGTAGAAGATCGTCCTCCGTTTCCAAGGCGGCCGCATCACCAAGAGGAAGGGCGCTGTGGAGTAGGGAACATCCTCACTGGCGTACATCTCACCACTTCCGGGGGCCATCAAACACGTGGTAGACCATACCATAACCAGATGCATTCGTCTAGTAGAGGGGTACACAGCGTCTACCCATAAACCCGTGACCTACCCCCGCCATAGTTGCTCGGGAACTTCTTGCCGTTCGCCAGAACCGGCACATGCACCGGCAGCATCCTTCTCTTCTGCTCCGGCAGCGAGTTTACTGCGTTCCACATCTCCATGACACCAGCCCGCCGCGCCGGAAGCATGCTGTACTGGAGACTGTACAGGTTCTTCCTGTTCAGCGGTGGGACAAACTTGCCCGTGAGGAGACACAGCAAGACGCGCGGCGAGAGATAGTGTTTGCGAATCCGCTGGCCCATCTGGAAGTACTGGTGAAACATGGCTTTAAAGTTCAGGGGGACCGACTGAAGAGTGTCAGCTGGGACCCCTAAAGTTCGATTTGGCCGTGCCACTCACCTTTAAGTGTATTATAGAAGTTGAAGGGTGTTGTTTAGAGGAACCATTAGCAAAATGTCTAAAGTCTTGGGTATCTCGAAGTTCAAAACGAATACCCCCTATGGCATGTGAGCTAAAGAACACAAACAACAACAACAATAATAATTGGTGCATAGTTGACATACCTGGGAGCCTCCCAGGGTCCTTGACCCGAAGCATAAGCGCAAAAAGTGGAAAATGGTTCAAGCATGAAAGCATGGTGTCGAAAACGGCCTTGAGAGAAATGATGGCCATACGGGCGATGGCGAAATTAAGATAGAACACCATGACTGTCGGAAGGAGGAAGAAGAGCAGTGTGCAGAGAATGGTCCCCACGAGGAGCTGGTCGAGGTCATAGTCGCACGAGTCGATACGGTTCCTGAGGACGTTGTGCTTCTTGCCTCTGAACAGGTGGAACAGCGAAATGAGAATGTTTAGCTCCCAATGGTAGATGCGGGCCGAGGCGAGATAGAACGAGTAGATGTGTACCGTCAGGATCGAGAGAAGATCCGAAAAGATGGCGATCGGCATGCTTGCCCCGGCAAAACTCGAGAACCCTATGAACCAGACGATGTTCGGTAGCATTGGATGGAGAACCTCGATGCAGCCTGGTTCTGTGTCAACAACCAACGTCCCAAGCAACCACACCGGCCGAGAAACTTACTTGACCAGTAGTCAATGACCCACAAAAACAAGTCTCCAAGGAACGCGCCAAGCTCATTGTTCAGCTTCAGCCCGGCAGGCCAGCCCATGAGCCAGGAGATGCTGCTCTGAAGCGCATCAACCGAATACTGGGACAGAAGCATGCTGATCTGCTGGGCCACCCAGTCGGCGTTTTCAATGATGTAAGATCCCAGCGCAATACCGATAATGATATCGTTGGCAACTAACCAAAGGCTGTTATAGAAGCGAATATAGTCGGGATGGCTCGTTGTCACGCTCTCCCAGTCGTTCTTTCTGAGCCGCAAAGTAACGTATTGCATCGGCCAGTAGCAGAACTGCTGCAGCCGGATCTCGACCTGTTGAGCCGTGGCTGAAATATCTTTCAGGGCCGCATATCTTGGTTGCGCGCGCCACTCCAAGATGCGCAAGAGCATCTCGGCGGCGATCCGATGAGCCATCAAGCCCATCACAAACAGCCTCTTGATGACGGGCCAAACGTAGGTGGTGAACAGACCCCACATCCACACTACCATCATGTCCCGCGCCGTCGTTGCTGACTCAACAACCCTCTCGGAGACACTAAGACTCCTCTTAGGGCGCGTGCCAATTCGAGAGACATTCTTTTGCAGTAGCTTCTCGAGTTCCCATGCCCAGTTGATCTGGTTCACAATCTTGGCGAGGGCTTTTTCCTTCTCCGAGGGGACGCGCTTGAAGATGGAATGTTGCTTCAGTTTCTCAACCAGCTGTCGCTTCTGCTCCTTCTTCTTGCGCTCTTCCTTCTCGTCGTCATCCTCACTTCCTCCCGGAACTTCTTGTCTAAAGCTGTCAGGCTTGTCATCCAGAGCTAATGCAATGGGGTTCAATGAGATATATTGCATCCTCCCGGGGAGCGGCCTTTCGAAGAGGATAATCTGAATACTCGACGCGCGAGAGCATGTGACGGTGGGGAACCGACGGCCAGACCCTATCGTAACATGTATCCACGACGGATCGACTTCGACAGACTCGGGGGTATTGGACAGGCCGAGGATCTGTATAGAGGACTGACCGCATAACTCGTAGATGCGGCTCACGGGATGGGGAGCGTTGCGGAGAAGGGTGCCAATCTTGAGAGCAAAGTCGACATTCCGAGGCTTAGCACATTGTCAGTAAACCCTTTCTCGCACGGCCTTTTTTATGAGTGCCGCAGCCTGAGCGCGTTCACACACCTCAACCTCTTCCAAAATTGCCAGAACGAAGACGTCCAAAGCTGAGTTCCTCCAGCCCACCACCACACCCCTCAGGTCTGACCGCGGCAAGTCCGCCGGCCAAAAGACACGCATCAAGCCATCGTCATGCTCTGGCATGTCAGACAGCACAGGCGCGGTCCACCAACTAGAAAGAACCCCGCCGTCTCAGTTGTTCTCTGGCCGATATGCCGGATGCGGTTGAGCGTGGATGCTGGAGACGTCTCATCAGCAAGGTCTCGTCTAGACACGGCAGCAGGCCTGCAAGGTCGTACCAGAGCCCCCTCACGGGTCGCAAGACGCTCCACGGGCAGGAAGATGACGAGGAAAACTAAGCTGAGCACGGCGAAGCCTTTGGCGGCGCGAGTCTGGATTTCGTACATGACGACACCTGGTCAGAATCCGGTATGGCCTCGGCTGCGCAGCGCAGCCCAAAGGGGCGCAAGAAGGCAGGGGAGCTGCTTACAACCACTCCGTAGTTCCAGGCAAAGACGGTTAGCTCATAGAGGCGGGTAACGAGGTCCCATCGAGCGGTGATGTAGCCAGCTACGAAGATGCCAAGAGTCAAGACCGAGAAGGGGTGCATAGAAGAATCGCGCTACGTGCTACGGCCTGAGCATTCCGATAGGCGGCGAATGTAATTCGAATTTTCTTGCAATGACGGCCGCACAGAAGTGGTGGGTTGCGGCGCAGAGTGTGGGCGCAAGCTCGGCGTAAGAGCGAGGATGTTGTGAGGGTTGCAGACGGTTGCGTGTCGAAGGGAAAGTGGCTTTCTTGTTGGAGTTCTAGAACCTGGAATCCCGAATTCGATCGTGGAGGGAGAGTGGCTCGAGTGGGTAGCAGCGGCTCCACCCCACCCATATACCTCGCCAAGCAGATCCAACCAATAGCACGGTCGCCACTGCACCAGCCATTTCCCCACCACTGCACTTGCCCAATTGCATAACAGCAGAGGCGCATATCAAATCAGATGCCACGGTTGGTACAGTTGAAAATCAGAGGACATCTAACGCCTCAAGGGTTTTTTTATAGAGGTGTTGGATCACGGCTTCGGACCATGAAGCAGAGAGTAAGAATGGAATGTGGTTGAGAAGGGATACCTCTTGCGGTCTAGTTATCCAACACATTATCGTGCAATAATGTTGGATAGTACCTAAGGTACAGTACAGTGATGGTACATCTTGAGTCAAAACAGGAGGAGGACTCGTGTCGCTATCCACCTTCTCTGCAGGGATGCACATTAGGACTGATGACAATTCAAGGAGCTCGGGTCACTTACACTTCTTTTTCCCCATTAGTGAGGCATCATTTTCCCTGTTGTCCTCCCGAGCTTCATCAAGCAGTTTGTCTATCCCCCGCTCCTTGAGTGCCCCCTACGATTTGATATTAGTAGTCCGACCACGCCATGCGCCAAGTTTTGCGTTTTGAGTGGAGGAGTTGCTTACTTGCAGGCAGCGGTTGTACTCGTTAAACAGCATGGCGCATTCGTTGTTGTCGGTGGTGCCCACCCCGCGAAGATACTCTACATGAACTATGAGCTTACTCAAACACGTCGAAGCAGGGAGCTGTCGGGAACTCACTTTCGCTGTACCACTTGAGAAAGCAGGTGTCGTAGCGCCTTCAGCAGCAGTTGCCGTCAGCCTCACGCAAGTTCCATGAGGTGGTGTTTGACTTACTCCTTGACATCGTTGCACTCTGGAGCCAGTGACTGCGACATCCTGTATGATTCGAATAAACGTATATGAAAGAGGCAAGTAAACCAACAATTGCCCCCCGGTTCCAGTATTGATGTTTGGAGATTTGTTGTTGGGTTGGCGCCTGTCCCAGTGTCCAGGTGGAACTCCAGATGTAAGGCACAGCTGGCTCGTGGACTTGATGAACGGCTTGGAAGGGGTTGTGAATTTAACCTTTACCCATCAGCGGTGCACTTGATTTTTGAAGGCGACTCCGGCCTAATTGTAGCTGAATGTCAATGGCGAATCTGGATGCCGGAAAGTTGTAACTTGGAAACCAAAGGGAGCAAGGAAGCAAGCATCCAACGCCATCCATGCCGCCTTATCTTATCGCGTAACCACATACACAGTAGTTTTTAGCTCACAAATTGATTGGTTCATTCTGGACAGGAAGACGGCTATCCGCCTAGACCCGGGCACCTTATCGTCAGCCAAGACAAAGCGGACCCTCAAAAAGTTCAGGACTTGTGATTTTCAGAACTGGCAACGCCAAAACATGCGCGCCCGCCTTGCCAACTGCTTGCGCAAGATCCGGCACCCCTGCAGCGCCATCGCCATGGATTCTTCCCACGAGTTCAAGCCTCTGCGGGATTCGGTCCATTCTACGCTGATCACCATAACGCGCTCCGTGAATACGCTTGCGAACGAGGATCTCCAGTTCCAACGGACCGTCCACCCCTCGGTTGCGACTCGCCTCGACGGGAACACGGATCGCCTGCTCCAGCTGGCTAACGGCGTGCTGAAATCGGCTGCGAAGCTTACCGCTCAGAGGGACCCCCGGCTGGACGACGTGGACGATGTCGAGATTCAATGGAAGGGCGTTGTGGATGTCATTGACTCGCTTCTGGAGAAGTCGGATACCTGCCTAGACGAGTACACCGGCTTGATTAAAAGGAAAGACGCGCCTACTGCTGAATCTGTATGGCCATCCGGAACCCCGGCGCTATGATGTTTACTGACTATCTTCCAAGGGCCGAGAAGTCAAACGCACGAAGCCAGGCTTCGAGAGACTCGACTGGTCCCTGAAGCGCGCAAACATTCTCAAGCCCCAGAAAGCGTTCGAGCAGAAGACGGACAATTTCGAGTCGGGGCCATGGAAGCCCCCCATGACAACCAAGCCGCATGCGCAAGTTCCCTTGGAAACAAGTCTATCGACCTTTACAGACGAGGAAAACCATACTCAGTACGCATAATGCATTTCACTTGCTCCTCTTAGCCCCAGGAGAAGATTGGACATAGTGCTGATTCTTTGCAGGTACAAACATCCCTATGAGCACGAGATTACCAACATGCAGTATCCCGAGCAAGTCTTCCAGCCGCGCGAGCCAATACCGTATCTCCCCATTGAGAAAACGAAGGCGGTCTGGGTGGACACTTATGAGGGCGTATTGGAGATGTTGGAAGAACTCAAGAAGGCAACCGAGATCGCCGTTGACCTGGAACATCACGATTACAGGTCGTACCGAGGGCTTTTATCCTTAATGCAGATCAGCACGAGGGAGAAGGACTGGATAGTCGACACGCTTGTGCCTTGGAGACACAAGCTTGAAGTTCTCAACGAAGTCTTTGCAGATCCGAAGATAGTCAAGGTAAGCAGGGTAACCGGTCTTAGCGCGTGGCGTGCTGCTTACCAGCGCAGGTTCTTCATGGCGCCTTCATGGACGTCGTCTGGCTCCAACGAGACCTGGGGCTGTACGTCGTCGGGTTATTCGACACCTTCCATGCCAGCGAAAGCCTTGGGTATGCCAGCAAAAGTTTGGCATTTCTCTTGAAGAAGTTCGTCGACTTTGATGCAGCCAAGAAGTACCAGCTCGCGGATTGGCGGATACGGTAAACTCGAATCCATCCCTTTCACAGGCTTTCAACTAACTTGCGTACCAGGCCTCTTCCCGATGAGATGTTTTACTATGCCCGGTCCGACACCCACTACCTCCTCTATATTTACGATATGATGCGAAATGAGCTCGCTGAGCTCTCTGCCCAGGACGGGCCCCAGGGGAAACCCTTCGACCGTGTCATTCACAAGTCTAAAGAGGTGTCGCTACAGCGGTACGAGCATCCCTTTTGTGATGAGGAAACGGGTGCGGGTAGTCGGGGTTGGTACAACACGTTGCTCAAGTCACCGACGCTGTATAATGGCGAACAGTTTGCCGTCTATAAAGCGGTACATAAGTGGCGGGACAACGTCGCCCGCCAGGATGACGAGAGCACTGGATTCATCATGACACAGCAGGTACTCGGTGACATAGCGCGCATCATGCCTACCGACATGAAAGCGCTATGGAGTCTGTTAGAGTCAAACGCTCGCGGACTCAAAACGCGCCTCGGTGAGCTGTTTGAGGTCATACAGGCAGCCAGGGCGAGAGGCGCGAACGGGCCTACGATGATGGAGTTCTTTAGACAATCGTCCACAGGCACCGTGCAGACCAGGCCCGGAGACAAACCAGTGATCGCCGCTGTGGAGGAGGATGCTGGGCCACTCAGTATAGAGGAATTGAAGAGCGACCACTCACAGTTATGGGGGAATGTCGCTCTCAACTCGCGGCTGGATGGGTCAGCGAAGGCGCCTCCGATGGACGAGCAGGAGATGATTCCACTTTACACATTCGACCTCGGCGCTATAAAGGAGGAGCTACCGGAGGCTACAGCACCACCGCCAAAGCACGCCCCCAAGGAAGATACTGACGCCGCTGCCACTCTGGAGGACAAAGGCTTCACGCTCAAGACCGGACGGAAGCGCAAGGTCCAAGAAGTCGAGACCGAGCCGGCTGCCGAAGCCGAGGCCGAGTCTGATGTTGAGATGAACGAGAGTCCAGCAGCGGACCAGTCCAACGCGGACGAAGAGACGCTGTACCAAGCCAAGAAGACCCGCCGCGTAGGGAGGGGGAAAACCAAGCGCGAGGCTACGAAATTAGCCAAGGAGAGAAGCATAGAGTCGGCGGCGCAGCAACAAGAACAACAACAACAACAACAACAACAACAACAGACCTCATCCCCCGCCGGAAGCCCATCGGCGTCCTCCCCCTCTGACCAGGTGTCTGAAGAGCAGGAGGGCGAGGAGGACGAGGAGCAGCCCTTCGACTACACCAAAGCCTCGTCTGTATTGCACGCGCCTAAGGATGCGAACGGCAGCGGTAGCGCAGGTGATGGCAAGGGAAAGCATCGTGGTGGCGGCAAGCCGGCGTTTGATCCGTACGCCAAGAAGGCCGGCAACGCGCCGCAGGGGGCGAGGAAGATGAATTATGAGCGGTCTGGGCGGACGGCTACTTTCAAGAAGTGAGCAGCAGCCAGCCAGCTAGCGAGCCAGCCAGCCAGCCAGCCAGCCGGCTTAGGTTGATTGAAAGTTGGGGGATCAGGGGCCGGCGAGCCTGCGCAATGTGGTGGGGACCTGGACCTACTTGCGTGTCTTCGGCGCGCAAAGCGTTGTGTTGTGTTTAGTATGGTTATGGTTGGGTTGAGTTGTACTACGCGTAACCTTTACGTATGGCATAGTTGGCAGAGCCATTCTCGGGGGGGGAAATACGGACAGGGAGAGAGGGGCAAGGGGAAGAGATACCCTGCAGAAACACTGTCATGTCTGTGCCTGCCCTCTGTGTTGTCTTAACCTGTCAACTTCACCCGTCGTACGAGGTTCCAAACTATGGGCCAGATTCGAAAACCTGCACTGCTTGAGAATGGATTATGCATTAATAATTACTTGACACGGAGCGATTGTTATCTTGTGTACCACCTCTCTCTCCCTTTCCGCCAGAGCAGTGAAGGAAGTAGATGCTTGATGCAGCAGTATGAATGTCCAAAAATGGGAGAAGGTATCTCAAAAAAGACAAACAGCAAATGAATCGGGCAAACCTTGTGGAAAAGGCTCGCCAGAAAACCAAGGGGCTTACTAACAGAACATGGACATGGGGGCATCGTCAAAGTCGAGTACGATGTTAAACGTTGCCAGTCCAGTGAAAGGGGGTGCATCAAGTCCCTAGGTATGCTTCGCTAAACATATAGAGAATTGCATTCTTCCTAGACAGATACATTAAGGAAATCAAACGAGTAGATACAGACTACAGTCCAAAGCCCCAATCCCAAACTCCATCGTGTTCACGCCGTATACTAATTACTTGGCCTCCGCCAGACCAACAGTGTTGGAGCCGTGGTCGTAGATGGAGTAATACCTCCGAAGGAACGCATCACCAAGGATGGCAAGGGGCCCGGTAGGCGCCGGGAAGTCCATGCCCATAAACGTGGAGATGCAGCTGCCGCTGACCTCCAGGACGTAGTCGTAAGGGCCGAGGGTGAAGTTGTAGCCGGCCAGGTTGAAGGTGACATCCTTGAGGGAGTCGCGCTTGTCGCACTCGATCTGGTATTGGCCAGCATAGTTCTTCTTGGCGCCAATCTGAGCGTTGAGCATCTCGGCGAGCTGGCTGGGCAGGGCGATCAGGGAGGTACCGGTGTCCAGAATAATGCCGGTGTTCTCGAGCTCGGCCGTGTCGTCACCGTACGAGATGGCGTCAAAGTCGACCTCCCAGTAGGCCTTGCGCCTCAAGGGGATGGTGGTGATCTTGCCCTTGTACTTGTCCTTGTCGACACCGCCAAAGACAACTTCGGACTCGCCGTTGGTATCGGTGAGGTAGAAGGCGAAGACGGGCTCGTCGACGAGCTTCTGCTCCATCATCTTGTAGAAAGGCGGAACGATGCGGTTGACCGAAATGGTGTCATAGCCGAGACCCATGATTCCATCAAAGCGACCGAAAGCGAAAGCGAGGCCGGGCTCCTTGGTGGCCTCGGCGAAATCTTGACCCTTAATGGTGATATCACCAATGGTCACTGTGTCCTGGGAGACAAACCCGCTCAGGCTGCCCGACCCGTATCGGATGTCGAAAGCCGTTCCGTTCGACTTGTAGGTGGACGAAGCGGACGAGTCGTACTTTTGGTGCAGATAGCACGCGATCGAGCCGCATTCGACGGAGGGAACCCACAGGTTGGAGCTGCCGGTATCCAAAACCACTTTGAAGGTCTGCGGGGGAGTTCCGATTGTGATTTCGGAAAAGTCTAAGCCGGGATTAGTCTATGCCTCGCAAATTACCGCGGTGGAGAGCAGGGTGCGCATACACTGGGCGTTCATGAAGTTAGAGATAGGAACCGGGTGGTTGCCCTTGACGTCGGCAATCATGCCGTTGAAGACAGCGTTGGCATGGGATTGGCGCGGTCGAAGACCCATGTACTTCTGGCCGAGCTGCTCGAGCTGGGTGTTGATCGGGACGGCCTCCTACACGCGACGAGTATCAGTAGCCGCCGACGGCGACGGAGACGGGAATACAACAACATACAAGCTGTTCCGAGAGGGGAACCTTCTGCAGCTTCATCTTGTGAACCGCGCCCTGGGCAGAGCCGAGCAGCACAGCTGCGGTAAGCAGAGCACCCTTCATCTTGGGCGACTATTCGGTCGATCGGCCGGGAACTTGAAACGAAGGAAAGAGAAGGAATGAAGGGCAGCGGAATGCAATAATCGAGGCGATCAAATCCCTCGCCGACAATGACGATGATAACGACGATGGATAGCGACGCTGATGGCGAGGCTGGTGGATGAGACGATGGTTGTGTTTGTTGACGAGGAGAGGTTGGGGAAGCGGCCCAGAACGGATGCGGAAGTGAAGGGGGAAGGTCAGGTGTGGGTTCCTGCGTCATACGCAACGACCTCCGGTGGAGCCGGGGTGAACTAGGCTGGCTCTCGCTAGCTCAGGCTGGCACTGAACCTTGGCTCGGCAACATCACTGCCACCGCTCGGCTTGGCGTTCGCGGCCCCCTCACAACTACACACCACACACCACGTAATAGGCAGCGACATGGTCAGTATTGCAATGTTGGTGGGAAATCAATCAAGCAAAATAGCGATTAAACAACTCTCATTCAACGGTCTTTGTGCAGGACTGAGATATCGGACGATGGAGTGTCTCGAGAGAGTGTGCGGCAGCTTCCCGTTTGCCGGGGCACAGTGGCGCTGCGACAATCTGGGGCAGCCAATCACCCGAACCATGTCCAGGCACCGGCCTGGGTTCAACGTTGATCGCATTTGACCGCGTTTGACGGACCGCCAGAGTCGAGTCGGGAACCTTGCGGACCGAGACGAACCATACTCTTTTCTCTCTTTCCCATGGATGTGTTTTTCTTTACTTTTTTTATTTTTTTATTTGTTCTTGGGTTGAAGAACCGACCGAATCGTTTGAAGGAGTCAGCTCTCGGAGGCAGAACGCGACGTGTACGATAAGACACGGCAGCTTCCTTGATGTTGTTGCGGTGCCGTTACTGCGTATTGTCACGCGGAAATCGAGAGCGGGTCTTCAAAGGCTTGGCTGGTGTCCAGGTCGGTGATGCTCGCGGTCTGGTGGAGACCGGAACTTATCCGTATTATCAATCCAATACCAAGCAATGCCAGATCTGAGAATATGTGTGTTCCATAATGTCAGAGGACTATGAGCCAGCGTTGATATACCCGTACGTCAACTAATGTTATCTGATAGCAAGAAGGCAAAGAGTAGGACTGCGTAGCGGATACCTTCTACTAATATGAATGGCTCCAACTCGAGCAATCGGTGAAAGCACGGGTCAATAAGGTATCAGCCTATGCTACCCCACTGTCTACACCTGGCTCACCGAGATGGGCAGCTCAAACCCCGCCATGAATTTTTGGCAGCTTCCCAAGGACACCAAAACCAATCCGACGTCATTTCGCTGCCTCGGGTTGACAGCTGCTTGCAAAATACTCCCCACCGCAACATGTGAGAGATCTGTTCACAATGGCAAGCAAAGACAAAGAAGTAGCGGCGAGGTAAAGCGATTTGCCCCTCCACTAAGCGTCCTGGATGCCTTGCTCGATGCGCAGTTGTGCTGACCGGACACCCCTTGAGCGGACAGGGACGCGACACCCACCAACCCCCGTGGCATTCCATATGCACCGTTCGTCGATAGGGTCGAGGACTATGTTACGTCACGGGCCGATGTCGAGCCGACATTGCGGCGGTTTCAGGAGATGATCGCGTTGGTTCCGGCCTACCGTAGCCTCGACGGACGGTATCCCGCTAATACTCTGGATTGGGGGGCGGTTCTAGGAAATACCAGTTTATGGAGCAGAACCTGCAGCGGAGAGTGGTGGGACTGAAGGACAAGCTGCCAGATATTAGGAAGACTTTGGATACTGTCCAGTTCTTGAAGCTGAGGACGGTAGGCAAGGGCCAATCCCGATCGATTAGGCAGGGGCACTGACAGGCGGAATGCAATAGCCCGAGTCAGATCCGATCGAGACAACCTTCGAACTGAATGACACCCTCTACGCGAAGGCCGAGATACCGCCCACTGACGAGGTGTACTTGTGGCTTGGGGTAGAGTCTCTTTTTCTCTCTCTCTTTTTCTCTTTGTTTGTACTGGTTTGTGCTGGGATTCTGAGGGCTAATATATGGAAGGCCAACGTCATGCTGTCGTACCCGATCGACGAGGCTGAGTCGCTCCTAGACTCGAAACTTAAGGCGGCGAAACAGAGCCTGTCAAATTGCGAAGAGGATCTGGACTTCCTGCGAGAACAAATCACGGTAAATACGACCTCGTCCTCTGCCATGGTTGAGGATCGTGCTTATTTCGGACAGACTATGGAGGTAGCGGTCGCTCGAGTATACAACTGGGATGTCGTACAAAAGCGCAAAGAAAAGGAGGAAGAAGAGAAGCACAAGGACGGCGGGAAAGGAAAAGGTGCTGCTGGTCCGTCCGGAGACTGAACCCCACACAAAGTTAAGAGAAGAGTCCTGAGTCAGTCCTGGATACTCGACCGCTCTCGGCACACACCGTAGCAAGGCGTTCTCACTGTCAAGGCACGTCCCTACAAGATCGCATTTGTTGACACTTGCTGCCATCGGCAGGGGTGTGTACTGCCCAAGTTCCGGGGCGGTGTGGGCAAAGTCGATCTTGGATGGCAGTTCCCACAGTTAATGGAAACAACAAAAGAGCCACATGTCGGTGCCGATCCGTGGCCGGTTGGGGGTGGAGGGCCAAGTAGCCTACGGTTACCCTTTATACCTGCTGTCGCGATGAGGAAGAGGCTGATACCCGCATCGTGTGCGCCAAAAGACCAGTAACGGTGTGCCTTGAAGTGTTCTACATATACTGTTGGTCGAGTATCTGAAGGCGGCAGAGGCGGCCCCTGTTCCGCTGTGCCCCAATCTGCAACCGGCAAGGCGAGCCAGCCGTTGTTCAATGCCTATCCCGCAGGGCCACCAGCCACCAGCCCACCAGCGATTTGTCCAGAGCGGGCCGACACTGAGTTGGCCGCCATGTGTCTTCAGGGGGGTTTGACTGAAAAGAGAGAGGACTCCAGATCAGGTGGGGAGCCCGAGGGGTCCAGCCATGTGCGGGGCTCATGCAAGTTAACGTTAGCGAGTGGAGAGCGATTGACCGCACATTCGACGCCCCCAGCGGCGTCTCCCAGACACCCAATGACGAAAATTCAACAGCGCGGGGCCGTTAGACTATTTCAGGCACTCTCGTCAACACCAGTAACCCAGTAACTCCTCCAACACGAACCCACCCCAGACCCTCATCCAAGGCCTTTTTCTGCCACGAACCACCGGCCTTTCCTTGCTCCACACTCGTGCAGTCTTGTCTTGCCTGTACCCCGTAACCACACTGATCCTTTCCCTCTTTTTTTTTTTTTTTGGCAACTCTCCTCTGTAGAGCCCATCGATAGCGGGGATCTGGACCAAAAACACCCAACAACTTCCCACCACCGAGCGTTTTCTCGAGCAAATAATCAGACATCATGGCTGAACCTGCGCCCTCGCCGTTGCAGCTCGATGCCAAGTACGATGACTACGATTTCCCGACGACGGCACCGGTCCCCATGAACGGTCACCCCGGCTTCTTGACGTCTCAACAGCAGGCTCAGGTGCACCAGCTGCGGCTCCTTCTTGAATCCGAGGGCTACACCGAGCGTCTCGATACCCTCACACTGGTATGGCGGGCGCATCCGAAGGAGATGGGCGTCTGTGCTGACACAAGGGACAGCTGCGATTCCTGCGCGCCCGCAAGTTCGATGTGGAGCTCTCCAAGAAGATGTAAGACACTCGGGAAAAGACGGTATTGGCGCAAAGGATGCTGACCGACTCCAGGTTCATCGATTGCGAGAAGTGGCGGCAAGAGATCAAGCTCGACGAGACGTTGCCGACTTGGGAATACCCCGAGAAGGAGGAAGTATTCAAGTACTATCCCCAGTACTACCACAAGACCGACAAGGTACGACTCGCATTCGCCCATGTCGTGGAGACATCCGCGCTCCGACGCTAACCTTCTTTCCGCTTGTTCTAGGATGGCCGCCCTCTCTACATCGAGCAGCTCGGCGGGATTGATCTGACGGCCATGTACAAGATCACGACGGCCGAGCGGATGCTGACAAACCTGGCGGTCGAGTACGAGCGGGTTGCGGATCCGCGGTTGCCGGCATGCAGCCGCAAGGCCGGCACGCTGCTGGAGACGTGCTGCACCGTCATGGACCTCAAGGGCGTGGGTCTCACCAAGGCGCCGCAGGTCTACGGCTACGTGAAGCAGGCGAGCGCTCTCAGCCAGAACTACTACCCGGAGCGCCTCGGCCGGCTGTACCTGATCAACGCGCCCTGGGGCTTCGGCACCATCTGGGGTGTCGTCAAGGGATGGTTGGATCCCGTCACGGTGCAAAAGATCCACGTGCTGGGCAGCGGCTACCAGAAGGAGCTGCTCGAGCAGGTGCCCGCCGAGAACCTGCCCAAGCAATTTGGCGGCAAGTGCGAGTGCCAGGGCGGGTGCGAGTTTAGCGATATGGGCCCTTGGCGCGAGGCCGAGTGGGCAAAGCCTGCCAAGTGGGAGAAGAAGAAGAATGACGCTGCCACGATCGAGACGGCCCCCGCCGCAGTCAAAGAGGGTGCGGAGGCCGCCGCCGTTGCCGCGCCCGCTGTCACCGAGGCCACTGGCGCGACCAAGGCTGATGATGCTGCTGCTCCGGCTGCTGCGTAAGGGGTGTCGACAGTCAAACGCGGTTTGAGGGTTTGAGCTGGAGCCGGGAGTTTTGGTTGGCGAGGGGGCCCTCTCAGGTCTACTCCCGAGACGAACAAAGTGAGCCTGGTTTCTGGCACGATGCTGTTCAAGCAGTAAGCCAAGGAAGCTATGGTTCTTTGTAACGTTTTCTGGGCAGACTTGGGGTACCCGTAGACTTCTTTTTCGTCCTGGTCGTAATATCTTGATGGTTCGCATGGATACACAACAATAGACTCCCTGCATCTTTCTTGTCTCTTTAAGCATTTCCTTGACCAATCCATGTGAAACCCCTTGTAACCAACATACGCCTGACAAACGCCATACCATCCCCCCCCTTATTTCCCAAACTGAATCCAACCCAACCCAGAAAAATATTACTAGCCCAAAAATTTCTCCCCCCTTTTATTTACTTCCCACCACCACCACCCTTAACATACCCCGCCGCGACCCGCGCCCGCTCCATCTTGGCCACGGCAGCAGGCATATCCCGCTTCAACCTCTCCAACCCGGCCACGGCCCCCCCCCACCGCCGCTCCACCCCGTCCTGTCTCTCCAGCGGGCCCATCCCCTCGAGTGCCTTCTTGCCCGACACAGCCCCTTCCTCGGCCGCCCGGTCGCGGACTTGCCCCAGCGCCTCCTCGTCGCCCGCCATCCCGGCCCTGGTCGCCTCGGCCCACCTCGTCGCCGTCGCGTGCGGGGCGCGCCGCTTGAGGTGCGCGATGGCGCGCAGCAGGTCTTCCTCCTCGGAGATGAGCTGCTCGATGCGGTCGCGCTTGCGGGCGTCGAAGGGCTCGTACTCGTATTGGATCTGTGGTGGGGCGGCGTCGGTGGCGGTGGTGGTGGTGGTGGTGGAGCGGGGGAGGAAGGCGGAGGGGTCTGAGATGGGCAGGCCGTTGATTGTGAGGTTTGGGGAGGCGAGGTGGAAGGTTTGGAGGATGTACTGTTTATTGTTATTCGCGCGTCCCGTGGCGTACGGTTAGTTTGCTAAAGATAAAAAAATAAAAAGAAATTGGGGGGGGGGAGGGAGGAAACGGACATCGTTGACTAGTTGCTCGATGCGGTTGCGTAGCTCGTCTTCTTGCCCGTCTAGCGGGTTGTCGACTGGGGGGAAGGCGGCGTTGATGCTGTCTGCTGCGGCGCGGCGGACGTTGTCGATCAGGTAGGTCAGGTCTTCGGGCGCCTGGAGCTCGATGCGCCGGTGTGCGGCGGGGTCCATCTTTTCTCCCTTGTCTTGAATTGTTGTTGTTGTTGTTGTTGTTGTTGTTGTTGGTGGTGGTGGTGGTGGTGGTGGTGGGGTAGACCGTAGGAGGGAGGGAGGTGTGGTGGTGGGGTTGTTCTCGTGTACTTTATTCGATTATTTGGCGTCTTCTCGGGTCGTGCGTCCTGATTTGCTGCCGGATTCTCTGATATCGTAGAACTGGGAAGAAAAGATAAAAAGTAGGCTTCTTCTCTACAACCGGCGGGTACAAGCAAAGTCCGGAATTGGCAAAAACAATCCGCGATTCGCGATGCCGCGGTGAGCTTATCGGAACGAAGCTGCGGGCCCGTGCGCTCCCCAGCCGATCGGCCATGTCGGGACGCGCTAGCCCGAGCTGGTCAGGGCCGCATGGTCTGGTGGGGTCTCAGGTGCCGGCGGGCGGACCCGCGGGGGCCCGCTGCCAACTGGCCAGCCATCGAAGGTATCCTCTCCCGCCTGTAAGTTATGCACTGTACATAGGTACACACCATAACGTGATCTGTTATGCCACCCAGACAGGTGGGCGGAATGAACAAAATTTAAATTCGCGTGCACAGAGGATAAAACTTGACCAAGGATGTCATCAAACACGTAAAGGCCGGTCCGCGTTACGGACGCCTTGGTGTATTCGCTAGTGGCCGCAATGGACATTGTCTAAACTTGGAACCCGATATCTAAGATAACCCCCGTGTCCACGTTTGCCAGCACATGTCTCACAATTTTGCCTGTTCGCTGTCAAAGAGGGGTCGGCGAGTGTTGGGAGAAACCGAGAGGTTAGGACTAGAGAAGAGTATCCGAAACAGTTGATCTTGTTTGGGCATTCTGAGAAGAGCGCAGCAACTCTTTCCACATACCACTGGGATATGCACAGGCCGTCAAGCGAGGAAGATGCTACCAATGGTTGGAAACAGATTCTTGTCTCAATAAGATACCTAGAAACGCAAAGTGCCCACATTACCCGTACATGACCACCAAAGACGCCATTCAACACCGGCCAGCAGACGGCATCCCCCAAGAGCGGGGTTCTATGGCGAGACTGCCCTTGAGGGCACAGACGGATTCGTAAAAACAGATAGAATGCCCAAAAACCAAACAACTTCTCTTTGCTAAAGATGTGCCGTTTCCCCATAACATAAACCATGTAAACTCCTGTGCTCCACGGTGTAGGTGCTTCAGGCGGAACCTCGAAAAAAGTGATTGCAGCTCTGGGTTGTCGGCGGAAGGCTTGCCAAACCTGGAGCCCCAGACAACTCGAGAGCAACAAGGTCCACATGTCTGGGCCGCCGGGAAAACATGATCAAATCGCACCTGGCTCCGTACGCCAGCGTCTCCGGCGGCTAGGCCGAAGCTTCTTTGCGAAATGTAGACTGGTCTGGAAACAAGCCCGCCCAGTGCCGTATTGTACATCCGTACCCAAACGCACCCCATGCCGTACCGTTTGTATCGTTATTTATTGCGGCAACATCTTCTTGATCTCTTCGTCGCTCAGGAATATCTCGTGCACCGGGTCGCGGCGCTGCTCGAGTGGCACATAGTCGTAGTCACAGAAGGACGGAACGAAGATCTCGGGATTCCAGACAAAGCCTTGGCCGGAAGCGAGGTAGGTGACCTGGTGGTACCGTGTTAGCGATGGTTGCGTGGCTCGCCGAGCGAGGCAGCACGGCGTCATGTCGCTGCCAGGAGAAAGCTTACCAGTCGCATGGGACCCTCGGGATCGTCGCCGATCTTGATGGTTGTACATTCTTGTTGGGTGAACGCCGAGCCTGGGGAAGCAGGCGTGTCAGCTGTGGGTCACAGGCCAGTCCGATAGGGGATATAAAATACTTACTCAGAAGACTCGGTCGCCTGGAGTGCAGCAGTTTCTGCTTCTGGGCGGCCCGAGACGGCGTTGCCGGGGATGACTCTGGCGAGCTCGGAGAGCTGGAGTATGACGATGGCGTGGATCCGGTCCCGGGCTGGCCCGCCCGATTGCGCTGCTCGGGAATAGTGATGGACGTAGGAGTGTTCTCCATTGGTGATAGTTATCGGTAGTGGCGTGGGTAGTAGTGGAATGCGTCGGATGACTTCACGACCACGAGTGGCGGTGGGCGATGTAGTGGTGCGTCAGAAGTGCTGCTACTGCTACTGCTGCCGAGGGGACGTGCAGAGCGGCAGGGGAAGATGGGACCATGAATCCAAGTCGGCGGGTTTGCGACGGAAGATCCGGGATTATTACCAGACAAGGAGGAAAGAAGAGGCGGGGAGGTGAAATAACCTGACAGTCAGGCAATTTAATCAAGAAGAAGAGGCGTTGGATGAGAAGAAAGACAAAGGCCCCCCCGGCCTTGTGGTGATTGACTGATAGGCAGGTGGAGAGGAACTTGAGGAACCTGGAAGGCAGCCACCCCCCGGCCGGCAACATGTTGAGTTGACTAAGACGAACTGGGGGAGGCCGTTGGAGCCAGCCAATGCAGCAGCCGGGCAGAGTCACCCGCCCACCACTGAGAATCCCCCACCACATCACCACATGGCGGCCGCCCCGCGGGCGGCTTTGTCTTGGGTCCCTGCACTTGCTGCACCTGCTGCACCTGCTGCGGCTGCCGGTTGGTGGCTGCACGGCTGCAATGGCCCCAATGGCCGCGATGACTGCAAATGCAGCTCACAGTGGCATCACCAATCTATGCGTCGCTTGCGGGGATTAGGTACTGACGGGCTTGTAAGGCGATGCGGGATCGGGACCCGACGGGTTCTTGGGCCGTCAAGGTCAGTCCGTTCCATTAACTACCTTACATAGGTAGGTAGGTATGGATTAGTGAGGACCTTCGAGGAACAACTCAGTACCTACTGTACTATTTACAGTGACCACAGCGCAGCCCAACAACATCCATGCCTGTGGGGGGAACGACGATGAGTCTGCAGTGTCGGGTACTCCGCCCAGCATCTCTGTACACTATATATGTAGGTACATACAGCACCTCTGCAAGTAATAATTGCTTTAATTCTTGGGACTGTTCCGTCAGCTCCTCAAAACTCGGCGCCTTTTTGACGGACCGCTCACTCCAGACCCAGACTCCCCAGTCTTGTCCGCTGTCGGCGACCAGCCTCGCTCATCGGGGAGTGAGTGGCAGCTGGGCTGGATCAAGCATGCCAACCCCTGCCCTGCATGATAAGTGGGGTGGGGTATGTGGGGCTTGAAAAGCAAAAAGCACGGACCACTAACGCTGCCTGTCGCCTCGCCTGACAGCCCGCGACAGCCCGCCGAGCCCGCCCAAAGCCCATGGGCCATAGCCAACTGGTGTGGGTCAGCCTCCCGCCGTCAGGCTCCAAGTAGATGACGCGAAGCGACGACGACCAAACAGCATCGCAGCCACTGCCAAACGGGCAACATCGCATCTGCAATTGCAGCCACCACGCGCATCATCATCAAACAAACAACAACAACACCACTACCGCAAATCGACACTGCATAATTTTGCATCGACCCCTGTTCTCCCACTAATCGCCGTCTTGTCCCCAAATCGGTAGCACCGTAGCAGAGCCTTTAAAACAGGGACAGCGCCAGCACCGAGACAACCGTCAAAATGGGCGAGGTCCTCGTTGAGAACGCGGCCAACCATGTGCTGCCCGCCAAGAAGAATGTCCCATCCACTATCCCCAGCATCGAGAATTTTGAGGGCGTGTCAACAGAAGGCGGCGATGAGTATGCGAACCTGAAGCGGCTACAAAGGCAGCTCGAGTACATCCAGCTGCAGGAGGAGTACATCAAGGACGAGCAGAGGAGCTTGAAACGAGAACTGGTCCGGGCACAGGAGGAGATTAAGCGCATCCAGAGTGTTCCTCTGGTCATTGGGCAGTTTATGGAGGCCATCGACCAGAAGTGAGTTCCTTGTTCAGCCTACACACACACACACACACACACACACACACACACACACACACACCTCGCAGCAATCGGATTGGCTAACATTACACCCAGCACCGGCATCGTCCAGTCCAGCACCGGGTCCAACTATGTCGTCCGTATCCTCTCGACGCTTGATCGCGAACTGCTCAAGCCCTCCTCCTCCGTCGCCCTCCACCGTCACTCTAATGCCCTCGTCGACATCCTCCCGCCCGAGGCGGACTCCTCAATCGCCATGCTTGGTTCCGATGAGAAGCCCGATGTGACATACGCCGACGTCGGCGGTCTGGATATGCAGAAGCAAGAAATCCGCGAGGCCGTGGAGCTCCCTCTGACACACTTCGACCTCTATAAGCAGATCGGCATCGACCCCCCGCGCGGCGTGCTCCTGTACGGGCCCCCGGGAACAGGCAAGACGATGCTGGTCAAGGCCGTGGCAAACTCGACAACGGCCAACTTCATCCGGGTGGTCGGGTCGGAATTCGTGCAAAAGTACCTCGGCGAGGGGCCGCGCATGGTGCGGGATGTGTTCCGCATGGCGCGCGAGAACGCGCCGGCCATCATCTTCATCGACGAAATTGACGCCATCGCGACCAAGCGCTTCGACGCCCAGACGGGCGCCGACCGCGAGGTGCAGCGCATCCTGCTCGAGCTGCTCAATCAGATGGACGGTTTCGACCAGACAGCCAACGTCAAAGTTATCATGGCGACCAACCGCGCCGACACGCTCGACCCGGCGCTGCTGCGTCCGGGCCGCCTCGACCGCAAGATCGAGTTCCCCAGCCTGCGCGACCGCCGCGAGCGTCGCCTGATCTTCACCACCATCGCCAGCAAGATGAGCCTGGCGCCCGAGGTGGACCTGGACAGCCTGATTGTGCGCAATGACCCGCTCAGCGGCGCCGTCATTGCCGCCATCATGCAGGAGGCCGGCTTGCGCGCGGTGCGCAAGAACAGGTATAACATCATCCAGACGGATCTCGAGGATGCCTACAGCAGCCAGGTCAAGGGGACGAGCGACGAGAACAAGTTTGACTTCTACAAATAGACGATCGACTGGATGCGGTGGAGGTCTCCAAGGGCGAGGGAAAGGGCAAAAGTCGTAGGATGGATGATGGGGCGGGGTGGAGTGGCATGTACGATAACCGCGGCAGCTGTCATAAAAACGAACCGGGTTGCCGTCTGTCTAGATTGAAGGCCGAGGGTCATGCATGACCTGACAGATTTATGCTCGTCATGTCAACCACCTTTCCTGCGTGATCATGAGATGCGGGCGTTACACCGTCCGTGTATTCAGGAGAAGCCAGTTCTCGTGTATTCCATCCGATCCAGTCCCATCTATGTACATACAAAGTTTTCCTATCCTACATTGAAGCGGCCCGTTCCCTCGCATCCCCCGGCCCATCCCAGATCAATCAATGCAGTGAGGTTTGGTTTTGGTTGCCTTCCTCTCCCTTCCTCCCAAGTCTAACATAATATGCTCTCGACAACGACGCCGGATAAAGTAAATAATAGTACAAGAAACGCACTCGCTCGGTTTGGGGGGCCGTTCCACGCCCGTCGTCCACCTAGGTAGGAGTCTTTGCCCCTTTATCCCCCCCCCCCCCCCCCCATCGTATCCAACTCTCAACTCATCCTTCCTCCCTCTGGGGTATCAGCGTAACAAGAAAAAAAAAAAACCGTGCCAACGAACAACCCCCCCCGTCTTGTCTTTCTTTTGTGTGTGTTCTCCTGTTCCCTTCATCCTCTTCGTCATCCTGAACTGCCACTCCAGGGTATATCCTCCTCCTCCTCCTCCTCCAGTGCCGACGATGCAGTCAATGCAGTCAAGTCGGTCAATGCAATGCAATGCAAAAACCCTCGTTTCCAAAGTCTCCCCTTTCCTGGCCCTTTTTCCTTCCGTTCATTAAAACCGTTTATTATTCCTTGTATTTCCCTTTCCCTTTCCCTCTTCCGTTCCGTCCCATCCCGTCCCATCCCATCCCATCCGTCTAAGCCGAGTAGTTGTTGGTGTGTGGTTGAAGATGTAAAGTGTTGAAGACGCTGTGTGCTTTCTATAAGGCACGTCGGGGACGCGGGGAGTTTGTATGAGGGGAGTGCGTTGGGCGCTGGTAGGTATCCTGTGTGGTATGCAGGTGTTTGTTGTCATTACCCATTACCCCAATTACCATTATCAGCTTGTTTCGGTTCTTGCTCGTCGAGAATGAGGGGGGTAGAAGAGTCGGTTGTAGTGTTTGTAGCTGGTATGTCTCGGATGTTCGAAACTCGATCAAGATGATAGTGTCGCCGGACTTTGGTCCGGCGAAATGTTACAAGGCCGCGATGCCATAAGGTCCCGTCCGGGTCCTGGGTTGTCGTGGCAGCTAGCACCTCACGATCCACTCATGAACCAACCATCACTCCAATCTCAAGCAGCAGCCTGACAAACTTGGCGTGCAGCTCGATAAAAAAATCCGGTAGGCCGGCCAGCTCAGCCAGGCCGCGCTGCTTGAGCGCGACACCGGACCCTCCAAAGCCGCCACCCATGCGCCGAGACAGGCCACCCATCCCGCCCATCAAGAAGCTGCTTCCGCTGCCGCTGCCGCTGCCGCCGCCGCCAGGCACGGGCGGGACAGCCGGCTCCGACTGGAAGCTTCCGTAGCCGGAGCCGGGAGCGATGGGGCTGCTTGCTGATGAACCACTCGACTCGGCCAATGCGCGCTCGGCTTCGGCCTCGGCCAGGTCTTGGATCCAGGAGGCCAGGTCGCGGAAAGCGGCGGAGAGAAAAGTGAACGTCTTGACGGCGGTGGGCTCCGGGTGGGTGCTGAGAGCCAGGAAGGCATAGACACGTTTGTGTCCACGGGCGTGCACGTCGGGAACGCGGAAGATGTAGGCGGTTGTGTAGCCGACCTTTTTGTCGCCGAAAAATATCGAGCCGCCCGATGACGCAGAGCCGATGCTGTGCGTCGTCACAAAGGCAGGACTGTTTGGCGAGGCGCTGGGGGTGGGCATGGTGGCCCCAGCTGATGGGGGGCTTGTTGCCGGCGTACGAGGGAGGGTTTCCAACGACAAGGTGCGCAGACACGAGGCGCGGACGAGCGAGAAGGATGCAGGTGCCAGAGGCTCGTGGGTTGATGTGTAGTCGAGAAAGTGCATGTGTGAATTGGCATTCGCGCCGCCGGAGCTGGCGCTGGAACGCGATGTTACTGAGAGAGCAGTCCCTGTTCGACGATGGGAGGGGCGTGGCCGGCTGCTGGACTCGTCCTCGGATGGGACCGATGACGAAGATTGGGATATGGGGGGTGAAGAAGTCGCGTCTACCCCGGTGAAGACTCGGGCGCATGGCGCCCTTGTCCGTAGGGTCGGGCCGCGGTCCGGTCGCGACCCAATGCCCGCATCCCTACCGCTCTCCTGTCGCCTCGGCAGCGTCAACGCGCAGTTGTCGCATGGGCCGGCGCGGCGCGTCACATATTCATCATAAGTTCTTCGAAACCCCGAGTCCTGTCGTGGTTTCTGATGCTGTGCGGCGGGGCCCTGGCTAAGGCGCGGGCTCTGAGGAGGCGTCTCGATCGCAGAGCCGCTGGTGGTAGCGGCAGTTTCCTGCGCTGCGTGACGAAGGGAGGCGCGGTGGGCTTGTGCTTCCTGCTCCGTGGCTGGCACAGACGAGCTCCTTTGCGGTCCAGTGAAGTCGATGCGCCGGAGGGCTTCTGTGATGTTGGCGGCGTGCGCAGATTCGCCGGAAGTTGGTGCCCTCGACCGAGGTTTATCGTGCCCAATGGCAGGCCCTGGCAGTCCCTCGTCGCAACAGGTACTGCAGGGGACCGGGAGGCCCTCGGTGACCATCAAGGGCGTCGGCCCGTGAAGGTCACAGTAGTGGGCTAAACAAAGCTGGAGCGGGCAGATCAGCATCATGGCCGGAGTATTGGGTAATCTCTCGGATGACATGGAAGAGGACGCCATGGAGGAGGAAACGAGGGCGCATTGAGACGGAATGAGAGTCGGGCCCTGGCACGCCTGGTTGTAATGCAAACGCAAGTAGCAGCCCTAGCACTGCCCAATACCGCTGCATTGGGACAGCCGCACGTGGGAATGCCGGAGCTCAGATCACACTCCCGTTGGGCAATGCCGGACTCAGCTGCGCCGGCGTGGGGGGTAGCACAACAGGCAGCCTTGGGCCTGTCGAGAAGCGTTTGGCTGAGGTGATGCAAGGAAAAGTGAGGCGGTGAGCGTGTTGGGGTTACATTGGGGATATGCGACAAGGGCAACTGGCTGAGCTTATCGACTCTCTTCCTTGGCTGTCGCATGTCGTTGTGTCTGTTGTATGGAAGTGCCGGGCGTGGAGGGGGTGGTGTGGTTGGGTTGGTTGGTGGAAAGCGAACTTGGAAGAAAAGAAAGAAAAAAAAGGGGGGGGGTTTCGAACTTACAATCGACGTCATGATGTGAGGTGATCGTATCGACTCCTCATTGTCCTCCAGATTGGTGATCAACAATGGATGCATGCAAAAAAATAAAAATAAAAGAGGCAAACAGCTGTCTTGCCGCGTATAAGAGTCTGGCGCAGGCAAACACACCTGAATCAGGTTGGGTTTGCGACGCGGTCGGACCGGAATGGGGTGAAGCCGCGGGGCGGAAAGCGGGAGAGTGAGTGTGTGCTCGCGTGTGCTCGTGTGTGCTGCGTTGCGCACAGTCCCGAGACAAAGGCAAGAAGTGAGGCACTTCGCCTTGGAAGAGCAAATAATGGCCCGAGTCTTGCACTATCCTGGTGTATGCTCTTTGTACGGCTTCGTGCCTCGGCCGTATCGAGCGGAACGAAGGAGGATTATGCGCTGTGATCCTCAGGGGCGCCCC